>JANJGN010000512.1:0-429294 GCA_026770705.1 Isurus oxyrinchus | reverse complement strand
CCAGAGACCGGAACTGTGCACGGTATTCCGAGTGGGATACAGAGACCGGAACTGTGCACGGTATTCCGAGTGGGATACAGAGACCAGAACTGTGCACAGTATTCCGAGTGGGATATGGAGACCAGAACTGTGCACGGTATTCCAAGCAGGATACGGAGTCCGTAACTACACGGTATTCCGAGTGGGATACGGAGCTGTGCACGGTATTCCAAGCAGGATACGGAGTCCGTAACTACACGGTATTCCGAGTGGGATACGGAGCTGTGCACGGTATTCCGAGTGGGATGCGGAGCTGTGCACGGTATTCCGAGTGGGACGCGGAGCTGTGCACGGTACTCCGAGTGGGACGCGGAGCTGTGCACGGTATTCCGAGTGGGACGCGGAGCTGTGCACGGTACTCCCGAGTGGGACGCGGAGCTGTGCACGGTATTCCGAGTGGGACGCGGAGCTGTGCACGGTATTCCGAGTGGGACGCGGAGCTGTGCACGGTACTCCGAGTGGGACGCGGAGCTGTGCACGGTACTCCGAGTGGGACGCGGAGCTGTGCACGGTATTCCGAGTGGGACGCGGAGCTGTGCACGGTATTCCGAGTGGGACGCGGAGCTGTGCACGGTATTCTGACTGTGGCCTGACCAAGGCTAGGCACAGGCTCTGGTTTAAAAGGGATGTTTCCTGCTCGTTGTCTTTGTCTCTCTACTCCTTATGGATGACCATTGAACCCTAATCATTTTGCCTCTTGGATTTCACCTCCCCCCCCGCCACCCTCCCACCCCCGCAGATCCTGGCTTCTATCGAGATGCTGCAGCACGCCCTGCCAAAGATTGAGCGGAGTACCTCGGAGCCCTCACTGCACCGGGCTGTACAGGCGGAGGACATCAACCCCTTCGTTCTGACCACCTCGCGCCTCGTGCCTTCTTAAGAGCTGAGCCGCTCACCACCACCACCACCGCCAACCCCCCCCCCCCCCCCCTCCCCCACCTCTTCCCCCCCCCCCCCCCCTCACCCCACCCTGCTACCCGCCAGTGCCTTGAGCGGGGCTGGGGAGGGGGCGGGAGGGAGGGAGGAGGGGGGAGGGTGTGGGGGGGGGGGGGGGCGGCCGCGGGAATCGCTCTCCACGGACGGCACACCCCTCGCCCGAGAAGCTGACGTCTTTCGCTTGGAGAAAGTTCCGCCTTCGAACCTCACTCGTGTAAATTTTCTGATCAGTGACAATGATTGTGGACAGCAGGAGGTGATCGCTTTGTGTCGGACTGCTGGGCTGCGTGCAGGGCGCCTCGAGAGCGATCTTTTATAGATTATTTTTATTTCATTTACGTTCCCTTCCCCTCGGCAAAGCAGCGTCGATCTCTTCGCGAGGCTGTCAGGTACCTCTCTCAGGCTGGGAATGCTTCAAACACTGTAGCTGGCGATGTGGTGCAAAAGGGGGAGTGCGGGGACACTGGCGGGGTGGGGGAGGGGGTGGTGTGGTGGGTGATCCCACCCTCCTAATGGCTGCAAGATGCAGTAAACACCCTGCCCCCCCCCTCCACCCCCCCCCAAATCTCTCCTGAAATAGCGGGGGCCAGGGTTACCCCCCAGGGTCTCCTGAAATTGGAGTCTGCGTAAGCCAAACATCTCCGGAAGCTGGGGCCCAGGTAGTCCTGGGATTCCCCTGAAATTAGGGACCAGATAAAGTTCAGATCTCCAGAAAGTGGGGCCCAGGTACCCCTGGTGAGCGCGGGTCCTCCTTCAGACTGCCCTCTGCCAATCTCCTTGTGCTGAGAGTGCTAGATTCCACTGGAGACTGGGAACCTCTGCCCACCACCAGCGCCCCCCCCCCACAGTCGGAGACTGGTGTTCTCTACAACCCCTTCCCCCACACACAGTCAGAGACTAGGACTACTACACCCACCCCCCACCCTACAGTTGGAGACTGGGGATCTCTAAAACCCCCACAATCAGAGACCAGTGTTCTGTACACCCCACCCCCACCCTATAGTCGGAGACTGGGAGCTCTCCCCTCACCCCCCCCCCCCCCCCCCCCCCCCCCCCCCCACACAGTAGGAGACTGAGCACTCTTGTCTCTCCCCCACCCCACCCCCACCCCCCCCCACACAGTCAGAGACTGGGAGCTCTCTCCCTCCCCCCACACACACAGTCGGAAACTGGGAGCTCTCTCCCTCCCCCCACACAGTCGGAGACTGGGAGCTCTCTCCCTCCCCCCACACAATCGGAGAGTGGGAACTCTCTCCCTCCCCCCACACAGTCGGAGACTGGGAGCTCTCTCCCTCCCCCCCACACAATCGGAGAGTGGGAACTCTCTCCCTCCCCCCACACAGTCGGAAACTGGGAGCTCTCTCCCTCCCCCCCACACAATCGGAGACTGGGAGTTCTCTCCCTCCCCCCCACACAGTCGGAGACTGGGAGCTCTCTCCCTCCCCCCCACACAGTCGGAGACTGGGAGCTCTCTCTCCCCCACACACACACACTCGGAGAATGGGAGCTCTCTCCCTCCCCCACCACACACACAGTCGGAGACTGGGAGCTCTCTCCCCTCCCCCCCCCCCCCCACACAGTCGGGAGACTGGGAGCTCTCTCCCTCCCCCCCACACACACAGTCGGAGACTGGGAGCTCTCTCCCTCCCCCCCACACAGTCGGAGACTGGGTGCTCTCTCCCTCCCCCCCCCACACACACAGTCGGAGACTGGGAGCTCTCTCCCTCCCCCCCCACACACACAGTCGGAGACTGGGAGCTCTCTCCCCCCCCCCACACACACAGTCGGAGACTGGGGGCTCTCTCCCTCCCCCCCCCCACACACAGTCGGACTGGGAGCTCTCTCCCTTCCCCCCCCCCACACACAATCGGAGACTGGGAGCTCTCTCTCTCTCCCTCCCCCCCCACACACACAGTCGGAGACTGGGAGCTCTCTCCCTCCCCCCCCACACACACAATCGGAGCCTGGGAGCTCTCTCTCTCTCCCTCCCCCCCCACACACACAGTCGGAGACTGGGAGCTCTCTCCCTCCCCCCCCCCCACACAGTCGGAGACTGGGAGCTCTCTCCCTCCCCCCCCCCCACACACAGTCGGAGACTGGGAGCTCTCTCCCTCCCCCCCACACACACAGTTGGAGAC
The DNA here is from genome assembly GCA_026770705.1 of Isurus oxyrinchus. Lineage (NCBI taxonomy): Eukaryota > Metazoa > Chordata > Chondrichthyes > Lamniformes > Lamnidae > Isurus > Isurus oxyrinchus. Next base: position 426,181 of record JANJGN010000512.1, on the reverse strand, counting down.
TGGGAGCTCCCTCCCCCCCACACACACAGTCGGAGACTGGGAGCTCTCTCCCTCCCCCCCACACACACAGTCGGAGACTGGGAGCTCCCTCCCCCCCCACACACACAGTCGGAGACTGGGAGCTCTCTCCCTCCCCCCCACACACACAGTCGGAGACTGGGAGCTCTCTCCCTCCCCCCCCCACACACACAGTCGGACAGTGGAAGCTCTCTCCCTCCCCCCCACACACACAGTCGGAGAGTGGGAGCTCTCTCCCTCCCCCCCACACACACAGTTGGAGAGTGGGAGTCCTCCCCCCACCTCAGCACCGGTGTTTCTGTTGCAGCAGGCTCTTACTCCTGAAGGGACCCTTGCAAATTCTTCTTTGTTTAATCGTGGGTCAGTTTGGATACCAGGTTTCTCATTCCTAAATTTCTGGAATAAAGAGTTATTTTAAAGTTAATCATTGAAGCTGCCCAGCGTTCCTGCATGTCTGTTTTCCTCCCTCCCGCATCATTGACTGCAGGCAGACTAACCCGTGGCAGCTGCTCCCAGCAACGACACGCTGCTGCCCTGGTCATTCTCAGTTAACAAACACTTCAAGCCTTGACTGTCAGTGACAACCACTCCCAGGACAGGTACAGCACGGGGTTAGATACAGAGTAAAGCTTCCTCTACACCGTCCCCATCAAACACTCCCAGGACAGGTACAGCACGGGGTTAGATACAGAGTAAAGCTCACTCTACACCGTCCCCATCAAACACTCCCAGGACAGGTACAGCACGGGGTTAGATGCAGAGTAAAGCTCCCTCTACACTGTCCCCATCAAACACTCCCAGGACAGGTACAGCACAGGGTTAGATACAGAGTAAAGCTCCCTCTACACCGTCCCCATCAAACACTCCCAGGACAGGTACAGCACGGGGTTAGATACAGAGTAAAGCTCCCTCTACACTGTCCCCATCAAACACTCCCAGGACAGGTACAGCACAGGGTTAGATACAGAGTAAAGCCCCCTCTACACCATCCCCATCACACACTCCCAGGACAGGTACAGCACGGGGTTAGATACAGAGTAAAGCTCCCTCTACACTGTCCCCATCAAACACTCCCAGGACAGGTACAGCACGGGGTTAGATACAGAGTAAAGCTCCCTCTACACTGTCCCCATCAAACACTCCCAGGACAGGTACAGCACGGGGTTAGATACAGAGTAAAGCTCCCTCTACACTGTCCCCATCAAACACTCCCAGGACAGGTACAGCACGGGGTTAGATACAGAGTAAAGCTCCCTCTACACTGTCCCCATCAAACTCTCCCAGGACAGGTACAGCACGAGGTTAGATACAGAGTAAAGCTCCCTCTACACCATCCCCATTAAACACTCCCAGGACAGGTACAGCACGGGGTTAGATACAGAGTAAAGCTCCCTCTACACCATCCCCATCAAACACTCCCAGGACAGGTACAGCACGGTGTTAGATACAGAGTAAAGCTCCCTCTACACCGTCCCCATCAAACACTCCCAGGACAGGTACAGCACTGTGTTAGATGCAGAGTAAAGCCCCCTCTACAACCGTCCCCCATCAAACACTCCCAGGACAGATACAGCACGGGGTTAGATACAGATTAAAGCTCCCTCTACACTGTCCCCATCAAACACTCCCAGGACAGGTACAGCACGGGGTTAGATACAGATTAAAGCTCCCTCTACACTGTCCCCATCAAACACTCCCAGGACAGGTACAGCACTGGGTTAGATACAGAGTAAAGCTCCTACTACACCGTCCCCATCAAACACTCCCAGGACAGGTACAGCACGGGATGAGAAACAGAGTAAAGCTCCCTCTCCACTGTCCCCATCAAACACTCCTGGGACAGGTACAGCACGCGGTGAGATACAGAGTAAAGCTCCCTCTACACCGTCCCCATCAAACACTCCCAGGGCAGGTACAGCACGGGGTTAGATACAGAGTAAAGCTCCTACTACACCGTCCCCATCAAACACTCCCAGGACAGGTACAGCACGCGGTGAGATACAGAGTAAAGCTCCCTCTACACTGTCCCCATCAAACACTCCCAGGACAGGTACAGCACGGGGTTAGATACAGAGTAAAGCTCCCTCTACACTGTCCCCATCAAACACTCCCAGGACAGGTACAGCACGGGGTTAGATACAGAGTAAAGCTCCCCTCTACACTGTCCCCATCAAACACTCCCAGGGACAGGTACAGCACAGGGTTAGATACCAAAAGCTCCCATTCCCATTCCAACTCCTGCAGGTTTAACGCTGCCTGGACTTTACATTGTCAGGACTTGGTGTCCTTATCCTTCGTTTCCTGTTGTTTATGACCACATGTTTCTGCTGCTGCTGGAGACCTCAATGGGCCAAATGGTGGGCCTCCCACACAGAAACAATTCTGTGACAGCTCCCTACCTGTAAAGAATCGTCTAACATCGACATGAACAACTTGCATTTGGATAGCACCTTAAGGTCGTGAGACACCGCAAGAGGAACGGAAATCTGCCCCCTCCGCTTTCTCAGGAGATATTTGGACAAGGTGACTGGAAGCTCAGTCCAAGAGGTAGGTTTAAAGAAATATCTAAAAGAGAGAGAAAGGGGAGGTGGTGGGAGAGAGGTTTAGGGAGGTAATTCCAGAGCGCAGGGCTCCAGGCAGCTGATGGCACAGCCGCAAAGTGCGTGGTGAGGAAGTGCAAGAGGCCCAAGACCTCAGAGGGTCATATCTGGTCTGCACGACCTGAAGGCAAGTGACTTCCGACAGGAGGAGACAAGTGACCGATTATAATCTCCGCCTCTTAACGGCTCCGTGTTGCTGGGCAGTGGGAATGCCGGCTGGTTAGCAGCACTCCTTCGCTAGGCCAGGCACATGACCAGTTAAAAGACACCCCCCCCCCCCCCCCCCCTGCCCTGCGGAGGGTGGGAGATTCTACAATTGGACCATCCTGTTCGAGCCCCGAGCATCTCCCCTGCTGTCGCGGCCCGCGCTTTGACCACCCCCCGTGTCAGCTGCTCTGGGGGCCGCCAACCGGAACTCGGGGGCCCCGGCCGCTGCTTTCCCAACTCGGTAGATCAGGAGCTCGAGCCCCACCCCCGGCAAAGTTGCACAATTGAACTCCATCTAGCCAGGCCCTTGGCCCGCCCGCCCTTTACAACGGTGGGGGTGGGGGTTAAGCCTTCAAATCAAAGTTCCCTTGCATCAGCCTCTGGCCCCTCTTCCTCAAGCAGCGCTGGGCCTGTTGGAGATAAGGATCGAGCATTTCAGTTGAGCCTAGTCACCAGATGGGGGGGGGGCAAATAGTTGGAACCCCCCCCCCCCCAACCAAATCCACGTTTCCTGCAGTCCGGTAACAAAAACGAACAGCAAATGTGCTAAGAATGAGCACAACTGGGAGGTAGGAGAGAGATGGTAGCGTAGAAACCATAGAAAAGTCACAGCGTAGAAGGAGTTCACTTGGCCCATCTCGTCCATGCCAGCCCGAGGACACCCAGGTGCCCTTTCTAATCCCACCTTCCTGCACCCGGCCCATAGCCCTGCAGCTCACAGCACTTAAGGTGCAGATCCAGGTACTTTTTTTTAAAAGAGTTTAGAGTTTCTGCCTTGACCACCAACTTGGGCAGCGACTTCCAGACACCCACTACCCTCTGCGTTTAAAAAAAAAATGGTTCTTCCTCAAGTACCCCCTACAACTCTGCCACTTATCTTGAATCTATGTCCCCTGGTGCTAGAATTCTCCACCAAGGGAAACAATTTTATCCTGTCCACTCTATCTATTCCCCCTCATAATTTTGTACCCACCCCCCTCCCCCACCCCACACGATGGTAAAGTTACTGGACTAGTAACCCCAGCAGCCCAGACTTCACGCTCCATTAACCAGTTCAAACCCCCCACCGTGATTGCTAGAGGAATTTAAACTCAACTTATAAAACAAATGACTTTTCATTACTGGGGACTAGCATGACTGTGGAACTGCCCGACTGTAGTAAAGACCCGTCCAATTTCACTAATGCCCTTTAGGGAAGGAAGTCTGCCATCCTTACCCAGCCTGTGGCTTCAGGTCCTCTGAGTGGGCCCGGCAGACCACTCGCACTTAACAGAGCAGCTCCAGAAATGTCACCGTGGGCGTGCACGGGACAGCAGCGGTTCAAGAAGGCAGCTCACCAGCACCACCTCCTCAGGGGGCAATTAGGGATGGGCAACAAGCGCTGGCCCCCTGCAGTGACACATCCAGTGAATGAATAAGATATAAATAAAAACAAGGGGCAGCCCATGAAAGACAGAAGAGTAGGCAACAAGGTAATGCTGTGTTTATTAACGAGTGCCCTGTAACATGAAGCCTCAGCCGAGGGAGGAATTGTGTCGCTTCGTCGCTTGAGGAGGTTCGGAGAGAGGAACAGGCAACGGCAGCAAATCCTTGCAGATGCTGCAAAGCGGAATTAAAAACAGAAAAAAAACGCTCAGCAAGCGAGAGAAAACCCGGATTAACGTTTCAGGCCGAAGGACCATTCTCTCCCTACACAGATGCAGCCTCACCCGCTGAATGTTTACAGCGTTTCCCTGTTTCCTGTTTTAATCCAGGTAACTGCAGGCCTGTCAAAAGACAAGGACAGACCTCAATAAAGGTCATGAGGCATAGACGATTGAAGTGGCACTGGTGGAGGGGGCGGGAAGACAGGAAAAAGTTGAGTATACCACATCTGAATGGGTGAAACATCTGCAGCAAATTGATGAGCTGATAGGATAGTTTTGGTCCCCTGGCCTTAGAACGTTACTGCCTTAGAGGGAGCGCAATGAAGGTTCACCAGACGTGATGGTGGGACTGCCCTCCCTACGAAGAGAGATTGGGGAAACCGGGCTTTGTATTCTCCAAAGTGTTGAGGAATGAGAGGTGACCTCACTGAAACCTACAAAATACTGGAAGGGACGGACAGGGGTCGATGCCGGTAAGGTGTTTCCCCTGGTCGGGGAGTCTAGAACCAGGGGGGCACAATTTCAAAATAAGGGGGAAGCCACTTCAGGACCGAGATGAGGAGAATTTTTTTTTAAACTCCAAGGGTTGTAAATTTTTTGCAATCCTCTACCCCAGAGGGCTGCGGAATCTCAGTCACTGTGTTCAACGCAAGCAGTGACAGATTTCTAAATACCAATGAAATATGGGGATAGTGTTGGTGGGGGGGGGGGGGAGGCATTGAAATGGATGATCAGCCATGATCGTATTGAATGGTGGAGCAGACTCAACGGGCTGAATGGCCTCCTGCTCCTCCTCCTATGGCAGATAGAAACCAAATAGGTTTGTTCCAATGGCCACTATGGAGAAATGGTTGCAAAGTGACAAAGGTTGGGAGCCAAAAACTCGGAAAAGCTCGGCAAAAGGGAAAAGGAGTAGCCCTGACAACAAAGGATGAGGCAAATGGAGTGAAGAGAAAGCACCATACCTCCAGCAAAATCAAAATGTGGAATTAGTTTGGATAGAGAAGGGAAACAGGATGTGGCAGGAACACTGGTAGGAATTGTTTACAGGTCCTTGAACAGCAGTTGCAGTGTCAGACACAGTGTAAATCAGTCAATTAGAGGTGCGTGTAACCAGGTTAAATGCAACAGTCATGGGGGACTTTGACCTTTGTTTAGCCTGGGCAAACCATGTTTGAATAATAGTGTGGAGGTCGAGTTCATGGATGTAAACACGATGGTTTTCTGAATCCGTATGTCAACGATCCACCTGGGTAAAGAGCTATTTTTTTGTTTAAGATTTACTATCGCGCAAAATAAAAGGATTAATTAATACCTTTCTTAGTAAAGGGTGCCTAGGGAAGAGTGATCATAACATCGTAGAATTTTATATTGAGTTTGCTAATTTAGTTAGATCTGAAACTAGGGCCTTAAATCTGAGCAAAGAAACCTTGTAGATATGAGGAATAAAAACAGAAAATGGTGGAAAAGCTCAGCAGGTCTGGCAGCCTCTGTAGAGAGAGAAACTAGAGTTAACGATTCAAGTCTGTATGACTTCTTCAGAGCTAAAGTAGAAATGTGATGGTTTTTATACTGTTTAAGAGAGGATAGAGCAAGATAGTCAGGCTGCACCCTGTTCTCTCAGGTCCAACCCTGACTTTGTTATCAAATTTGCCAACAAGGGTGGTGCTGTTGTTGTCTGGCGCCACTGACCTCTGCCTCAGAGGCTGAGCATCAATTCACAGACACCTCCTCCTACCTCTCCCTGGACCATGACCCCACCACCGAACATCAAGCCATTGTTTCCAGGACTGTCACTGACCTCATCTCCTCTGGGGATCTCCCTCCCACAGCTTCCAACCTGATAGTCGCCCAACCTCGGACGGCCTGCTTCTGCCTCCTCCCCAAAATCCACAAACAGGACTGTCCTGGTACACCCATCATGTCAGCCTGTTCCTGCCCCATGGAACACATCTTATCTTAACTCCATTCTCTCCTCTTGTCCAGTCTCTTCCCATCTACATTCGCGATTCTTCTGATGTCAACAATTTCCAGTTCCCTGGCTCCAACCGCTTCCTCTTCACCATGGACGTCCAATCCCTCTACACCTCCATCCCCCACCAGGATGGTCTAAGGGCCCTTAGCTTCTTCCTCGAACAGAGGCCCGAACAATCCCCATCCACCACCACTCTCCCCGGTCTGGCTGAACTTGTTCTCTCGCTGAGCAATTTCTACTTTAACTTGGGTCTCACATCTTCCAAATAAAAGGTGTGGCTGTGGGTACCCACATGGGCCCCAGTTTTGCCTACTTTTTATTGTGCGGGGTATGTGGAACATTCCTTGTTCCAGCCCTACTTAGGTCCCCTCCCTCAACTCTTTCTCTGGTACATCAATGAAGCTTCATGCTCTCGTCTGGACCCGGAAAAATGTATCAATTTTGCTTCCAATGTCCACCCCTCTCTCACCTTCACATGGTCCATCTCTGACACTTCCCTTCCTTTCCTTGACCTCTCTGTCTCCATTTCTGGTGATAGACTGTCCACCAATATTCATTACAAGCCCACCGGCTCCCACAGCTACCTCGACTACAGCTCCTCACACCCCGCTTCCTGTAAGGATTTCATCCCATTCTCTCAGTTCCTTTGCCTCCGTCGCATCTGTTCTGATGATGCTACCTTCCAAAATGATGCTTCTGACATGTCTTCCTCCTTCCTTATCTGAGGGACCCTCCCCAGCACAACCACTGTGGTTGACAGGGCCCTCAATCCTGAACGACCCATCTCCTGCACTTCTGTGCTCACCCCCTCCCTCCCAGAACCATGATAGGGTCCCCCTTGTCCTCACTTTTCACCCTACCAGCCTCCGCATTCAAAGGATCATCCTCCGCCAACTCCAGCATGATGCCACCACCAAACACATATATTCCCCACCCCTCCCCAGTCAATATTCCATAAGGACCGTTCTCCTCCAAGATGCCTTGGTCCACTCCTCCATCACTGCAACTCTTCATCCGCTTCCCACGGCACCTTCCCATGCAATCGCAGAAGATGCAACACTTGCCCCTTGAGCTCCTTCTTCCTCACCGTCCACGGCCCCAAACACTCCTTTCAGGTGAAGCAGCGCTTCACTTGCACATCCCAACGCAGTCTCCTCCACACCGGGGGAGACTAAACACAGACAGAGTGACCACTTGGTGGAACACCTTCGTTCAGTCCTCAATCATGATCCCGACTTTCTGGTTGCCATCTCAACACCCCATCCCATTCTCATGCCCACATGTCCGTCCTTGGCCTGGGGCATTGTTCCAGTGAAGCCCAACGCAAACTGGAGGACCAGCACCTCATCTTCCGACTAGGCACTTTACAGCCTTCCCGATTTAATATTGAGTTCAACAACTTCAGACCATGAACTCTCTCCTCCATCTTTATCCCTTTTTTAATCATTTTTTAAAATTTTTGTTTTTCTATTATTTATTATTTATTTTATAGCCCCCCCCCCCCCCCATAAGACCATCTGTCACTTGTTTCGATGCTGTGCTTGCACAGAGTGCTGACTCTCGTTCTGCTATTCACACCTGCTTTCTTACCTTTATGCCACCTTCTTTAGTCTTTACCATGAACACTCCCTTTCTCTTCTGCCCATGACATCTTTGTCCATCACACCTGATCTCCCACCGACCCCCTGACCTTCTATCTTGCTCCACTGGCTCCACCCTCTCTTCACAACTATCAAATCCGTCACAGTTCTACCTCTCTTTAGCTCTGAAGAAGAGTCACACGGACTCAAAAGGTTAACTCCGTTTCTCGCTCCACATATGCTGCCAATCTGCTGAGATCTTCCAGCATTTTCTGTTTTTATCTCAGATTTCCAGCATCTGCAGTATTTTGCTTTCGTATTAATGTGGGTATGAGGGGTAGGTTGGCTAACTAGATTAAGGGATATGGCAGTGGATAGGCAGTGGTAAGCATTTAAAGAATTAATCCATAAGAAATCTACATCCCTTTGAGAAATAAAACCTCTGCAGGCAAAAAGAAGTTAAAGATAGTATTAAAGGACGAGGCTTATAATATTGCCAAATATAGTGGTAGACCTGGCGGAGTGAGTTTAGAATTCAGCAAAGAAATGAGCAAGAAATTGAAAAAGAGAAAATCAAATTAGAATAAACTAATTGTAAAAGCTTCTAGGGAAATGTAAAAAGCAGAGCAGCTAAAGTAAACCTGGGTTCCTTAGAAGCAGAGATAGGGAGAAATTATTCTCATAAATAAGGAAATGGCATAGATATTAAATGCACAGTTTCTATTTTCACAGTATAAGATGCAAAAGACATTCTGAAATATCGGGAAACTAAGGGTCTAATGTGATTAAGGGACTTGAGAGATTCATTTCTCCAATACTGTTTTTCTAACATTAATGGGACTAAATGCAATTAAGGCTCCTGGACCTAGTAGCATCGTTCTTGTGTTCGAAGAGAAGCAATTACAGAGATAATGGATGCTTTGGTCCTGATCTTCCAGAATTTCCCTTGATTCTAGATTAGTCCTTGTGGATTTTGTGGTTACAACGTAATCCTGCTCCGACAGAAGTGAGGGAGAGAGAAAACCAAGTACTGTAGGTCAGTTGGTTGAACATCAGTAGTGGGGAAAAAATGCTGGAATCTATTATTGAGCACGCGATAACTAAAAGATGTGGAGAAACAACACAGAGTTATGAAAAGGAGATTAACCTTGGTAACTTGCAGTGTGATTAAGGGGGGACCAGTGAAGTTGGTGTATTTAGATTCCCAAAAAAATCTTTCAACGAGGTGCCACATGAGAGTTACTGCATAAATTTAAAACTCCGGAGATTGAGGAGCATTTGCCGCCCCATCAGTCTACCCTCCATCATCAGTAAAGTAATGGAAGGGGTCATCAACAGTGCTTTCGAGCGGCACTTGCTTAGCAATAACCTGCTCACTGATGCCCAGATTGGGTTCTGCCAGGGCCACTCAGCTCCTGACCTCATTACAGCCTTGGTTCAAACATGGACCACAGAGCTGGGCCACAGAGCTGAACTCCCGAGGTGAGAGTGACTGCCCTTGACATCATTTGACCGAGTGTGGCATCAAGGAGCGCTAACAAAACTGGAGTCAATGGGAATCAGGGGGAAAACTCTCCACTAGTTGGAGTCATACCTAGCACAAAGGAAGATGGTTGTGGTTGTTGGAGGTCAGTCATCTCAGCTCCAGGACATCACTGCAGGAGTTCCTCAGGGTAGTGTCCTTGGCCCAACCATCTTCAGCTGCTTCATCAATGACCTTCCTTCCATCATAATGTCAGAAGTGGGGATGTTCGCTGATGATTGCACAATATTCAGCACCATTTGCGACTCCTCAGATACTGAAGCAGACCAATGTCCAAATGCAGCAAGACCTGGACAATATCCAGGCTTGGGCTGACAAGTGGCAAGTAACATTTTCACACTCAAGTGCTAGGCAATGACCATCTCCAACAAGTGAGAATCTAACCATCGTCCCTTGACATTCAATGGCATCACCATCACTGAATCCCCCATTATCAACATCCTGGGGGGCACCATTGACCAGAAACTGAACTGGACCCAGCCACATAAATACTGTGGCTACAAGAGCAGGTCAGAGGCTGGGAATCCTGTAATGAGTAACTCACCTGACTCCCCAAAGTCTGTCCACCATCTACAAGGCACAAGTCAGGAGTGTGATGGAATACTCTCCACTTGCCTGGATGAGTGCAGCTCCCACAACACTCAAGAAGCTCGACACCATCCAGGACAAAGCAGCCCACTTAATTGACATCCCATCTGCAAACATTCACTCCCTCTACTACTGACATTCAGTAGTGTGCCATCTACAAGATGCACTGTTGGAATTCACCAAGGCTCCTTAGGCAGCAGCTTCCAAACCCATGACCACTACCATCCAGAAGGACAAGGGCAGCAGATAGATGGAAACACCACCACCTGGAAGTTTCCCCTTCCGGTCACTCACCATCCTGACTTGGAAATATATCACCGTTCCTTAATTGTCGCTGGGTCAAAATCCTGGAACTCCCTCCCTAACAGCACGGTGGGTGTACCTACACCACACACGGGACAAAATCCTGGAACTCCCTCCCTAACAGCACGGTGGGTGTACCTACACCACACGGGACAAAATCCTGGAACTCCCTCCCTAACAGCACGGTGGGTGTACCTACACCACACGGGACAAAATCCTGGAACTCCCTCCCTAACAGCACGGTGGGTGTACCTACACCACATGGACTGCAGGGGTTGAAGAAGGCAGCTCACCCCCCACCTTCTCAAGGGCAGCTAGGTATGGGCAATTATTCCTGGCCCAGCCTGCAAAGCCCACAGCCCATGAATGAATCAAAAATAAATTGGGATGGATTGAGGGTTGACTAACAGGAACAAGGAGCAAACACATCATTTTCAGACTGCTAGACTATAACTAGTGGGTACCGCAAAGATCAGTGCTTGGCCTCTTTACAATTATGCTTGTAATTACAATTCTATGTACAATTCCTATCAATGATTTCGGTAAAGGGGCAAGGTGATGTACCCAAGTTTGCTGGTGAAACACCGTTAGGAGGGAAAGTAAGCTGTGAGGAGGATACAAAGGGACTGCAAAGCAATGGGGAAACGTTATGTGAGTGGGCAAGAACATAGCAGATGACGGATAACATAAGGAGATGTGAAGTTATCCACTTTGGTCCGAAAGATAGAAAAGCAGAGTACTTTTTAAATGGTGAGAGGGCCGGGAGGGAGGGATGTGGGTGCCCTTGGAACTGAATCACAGAGAAGTTAACATGAACGAATCCTTACTACAATTCTGTAGAGTCTGAGGGAGACCACACCTTGGAGTAAAGTGTGCAGTTTTGTTTCTAACCTGAGGATATACTTTCTTTTTAATTCATTCATGGGATGTGGGCATATTGCTGTGGGTCTGGGAGTCACATGTAGGCCAGACCAGGAAAGGTTGGCAGACTTCCTTCCCTAATGGGGATTAGTGAAGCAGATAGATTTTTATGACAATTGGCAACGGTTTCCCGGTCATCACTAGACTTTTAATTGCAGATTTTTATTGGATTCAAATTCCACCACCTGACATTACTGGTCCGGTGACAATATCACTAGACCACCACCGTCTCCCCTAGAGGTTCACTGGGATGAGGGCAAAGTGGATAGACTGGGCCTACGGTTGCTGGAGTTTGGAAGAGCGAGAGGTGATTTCAGTGAAACATATGGATTTTTCTTTGAGGGGCTGGATGCTGAGAGGTCATTTCCCCTGACTGGGGGAATCCAGAACAAGGGGCCCACAGTCTCAGGATGAGGGGTCGGTTGTTGTAATTCCCTTCCCACACAGAGCTGTGGATGCTCAGTCACTGAGTCTGTTTGAGACTGAGATCGATAGGAGTTTGGACACTGAGGAAATCGAGGGGCACGGGGAAAGGGTGGGCAAGTCAGGCAGAAGGACCAGCCATGATCTCATTGAACAGCGGACCAGGGTTGTAGGGCCAAATGGTTTCCTCCAGCTCCTATATCCGGTGCGCTTATGTTGTGGGGAAGTGGCTATAATCTGATATTGGGGAGGGAAGTGACTGAGCAGGCTAACCAAAGCAACTGAGCAACTCACCAAGGCTCCTTCGACAGCGCTGCCCAAACCCACCACCTCTACCACCTAGAAGGACAAGGGCAGCAGACACATGGGGAACACCACCACCTGCAAGTTCCCCTCCGAGCCCCTCACCATCCCGACTTGGGAATATATCGGCCGTTCCTTCACTGTCGCTGGGTCAAAATCCTGGAACTCCCTGCCTAACAGCACGGTGGGTGTACCTACACCACACGGGACAAAATCCTGGAACTCCCTCCCTAACAGCACGGTGGGTGTACCTACACAACACGGGACAAAATCCTGGAACTCCCTCCCTAACAGCACGGTGGGTGTACCTACACCACACGGGACAAAATCCTGGAACTCCCTCCCTAACAGCACGGTGGGTGTACCTACACCACACGGGACAAAATCCTGGAACTCCCTCCCTAACAGCACGGTGGGTGTACCTACACCACACGGGACAAAATCCTGGAACTCTCTCCCTAACAGCACGGTGGGTGTACCTACACCACACGGGACAAAATCCTGGAACTCCCTCCCTAACAGCACGGTGGGTGTACCTACACCACACGGGACAAAATCCTGGAACTCCCTCCCTAACAGCACGGTGGGTGTACCTACACCACACGGGGACTGCAGCGGCTCAAGAAGGCGGCTCACCCCCACCTTCTCAAGGGGGCAATTTGGGATGGGCAATAAATGCTGGGCCCAGCCAGCGACACCCACATCCTGTGAAAGAATGAATAAGTAACAGTAAGAACTGATCAGAGACAGCCAGCATAATTTGTCACCGATATGAATAATCTGGTTGACTTTTTGTTTTTGAGGAGGTCGCTACTAAGGTAGATAAGGGAGAGTTGTGGATATTGTTTGTGTGGATATCCAGATGGCATTTAGTAATTTCCACCCAAGTTTACTGGCAAAGTTGACAGAGCACAGAGCTGAAGGGAGCCTTGTGACTTAGATTGGAGATTGGTTGGGAGGGAAGGACACTTAACAGCAATAAAGGTTATTCTCATTAGTGGTGGAGACACACACTGGACTGGGAGAGACCCACACTGGACTGGGATAGATTACCCCGAACTGGGAGAAATCCACACAACTGTGGGAGACCCACACTTACTGGAGCAAACACACACTAAGCTGGAAGCGAGACCCACACTGGACTGGGAAATGGCCACACTGGACTGGGAAATGGCACACTGGACTGGGAAATGGCCACACTGGACTGGGAAATGGCCACACTGGACTGGGTGAGGTCCACACTGGACTGGGTGAGACCCGCATTGCACTGGGAGGGAGTCCCACAACGAGCTGGGAGAGGTCTGCACTGGACTGGGCAAGACACACTGGACTGCAAGAGGTCAACACTGGACTGGATGAGACTCACAGTGGGCTGGTGGAGGTCCACACTGGACTGGGTAAGGTCTATCCTGGACTTAGAGAGACCCTCACTGGACTGGGAGAGGCCCACACTGGACTACAAATGATACACACTGGACGGCAAGAGACCCACACTGGACCGGGAGACTGCGGCACTAGACAGGGTAGGACCCACGCTGGTCTAGGAGTCACCCAGATTACATTGGCGAAAACCCACACTGGACTGGGATGGATTACACCAAACTGGGTCAGAAGAACACAGACTGGGAGGGACACACACTGGAAAGTGGGAGAGATCCACACTAGATTGGGTGGGATCCATCCTGAACGGGGAAGGACTCAGTCTACACTGGGAAATATCCACTCTGTACTGGGAAATACTCTCACTGGACTGGGTGAGGTCCACAGTGGAGGGGGTGAGTTCCACACCGGACTAGGTGGGATTCATTCTGGACTGGGTGAGACCCACGCTGGACTGAGAGGGAGTCTGACACATAGACTGACCGAGACCCACACAGGATGGGGTGAGGTCCACAGTGGACTGGGAGAGGTCTGCACTGGACGGAGCGAGACACACTCTGGACTGGGAAACACCCACACTGGACTGCAAGAGGACAACACTGGACTGGGTGAGACGCACAGTGATGTAGGCAGGACACACTCTGGAATGGATGGGAAACACTGGACTGAGCAGGACACACCCTGGACTGGGAGGGAGCCTCAATGGACAGAGGGGGACCCACCCTGCACTGGGGAAAACACACGCTGGACCGGGAGGGACCCACACTGCACCGGGTGTGACCCGTACTGGACTGGGTGTGACCCACCCTGGATTGGGCAAGACCCTCACACAGGATTGGGAGAGACCCCCCACCCCCCACACAGGACTGGGAGAGACCCCACCCCCCCACACTGGACCGGGAGAGACCCCCCACCCTGGACTGGGAGAGACCCCCTACACTGGACTGGGAGAGACCCCCTACCCTGAACTGGGAGAGACACCCCCACCCTGGACTGGGAGAGACCCCCCCACCCTGGACTGGGAGAGACCCCCCACCCTGGACTGGGAGAGACCCCCTACCCTGGATTGGGAGAGACCCGCACCCTGGATTGGGAGAGACCCCCCCACCCTGGACTGGGAGAGACCCCCACCATGGATTGGGAGAGACTCCCCCACCCTGAACTGGGAGAGACTCCCCCACCCTGAACTGGGAGAGATACCCCCACCCTGGACTGGGAGAGACCCCTAACCCTGGACTGGGAGAGACCCCCTACCCTGAACTGGGAGAGACCCCCCACCCTGGACTGGGAGAGAGCTGCACACTGGACTGGGAGAAACCACCCCCCCAACCCAACCACCCTGGAGTGGGAGAGACCCCCCCCCCCCCCGCCACCCCCCCCAACAACCCTGGACTGGGAGAGAGCCCCACACTGGATTGAGGTTTCGCTGGAGTAAGGCACTCCCACTCTGGGAGGCCGACACTGAGATTCCCCTGATGCTGAGCTGGGTTTGGAAGCTGCAGTTACTTGTCCTGCTCCTTCCGTTCAGGGTGTACCAGCCCAGGGTGGGGGTTTGTGTCCCTGTTCGCTTGTCCAGCCCACCCCGCCCCCCCTCCCCCCTCCCCAGGACTCCCTAACCCGGGACAGCCGCCTGTCTGCGAAAGGTGGGAGGAAAGCAAGATTTCACTTTTGTTTCCCCTCCCAGAAAGGAAGGCAGCTGGTGAAAATCCCGATTTCCTGAGAGCTGGGGTCCCTGTTCGACCCCAGGAGGGGGGTGGGAATCAGCCACTGACCCAGTGCAGCTGGTGCTGGAGCGGGAGCTGAACTTCCTAAACCACCTTCATCCCAGGACTGAGAAGCTTGCACCAACCTCACCTGGGCCGACCTCACCTGGGCCGACCTCACCTGGGCCGACCTCACCTGGACCAAAATCACCCGGACTGACTTCACCTCGACCGACCTCACCTGGACCGACCTCACCAGGGCTGACCTCACCCGGGCCAACCTCACCTGGACCGACCACACCCAGGCCGACCTCACCCGGCCTGACCTCCCCTCGATGGACCTCACCCGGACTGACCTCCCCTCGATGGACCTCACCCGGACTGACCTCCCCTCGATGGACCTCACCTGGACCGACCTCACCTGGGCCGACCTCACCTGGACCGACCTCACCTGGACCGACCTCACCTGGACTGACCTCCCCTCGATGGACCTCACTTGGACCGACCTCACCTGGGCCAACCTCACCTGGGCCGACCTCACCTGGACCGACCTCACCCGGACCAAAATCACCTGGACTGACCTCACCTGGGCCGACCTCACCAGAGCTAAAATCATCCGGACTGACCTCACCTGGACCGACCTCACCTGGGCCGACCTCACCTGGGCCGACCTCACCTGGGCCGACCTCACCTGGACCAATATCACCCGGACTGACATCACCTGGACCAACCTCACCTGGGCCGACCTCGCCTGGACCAAAATCACCCGGACTGACCTCACCTGGACCGACCTCACCTGGGCCGACATCACCTGGGCCGACCTCACCTGGGCCGACCTCACCTGGACCGACCTCACCTGGACCAAAATCACCCGGACTGACCTCACCCCGACCGACCTCACCTGGGCCGACCTCACCTGGACCGACCTCACCTGGGCCGACCTCACCTGGACCAAAATCACCCGGACTGACCTCACCTGGTCCGACCTCACCTGGGCCGACCTCACCTGGGCCGACCTCACCTGGGCCGACCTCATCTGGGCCGACCTCACCTGGGCCGACCTGACCTGCACAGTCTGTACCAGGAGTTTGGAGAGTCGAGGAGACCAGGGGAGAGCAGCCTAGCCCCTGGTTGCTGTCATTAGGACATGGAGACACGGGAAAATGACAGGATGCACTAACAGTTGCAATGAATATACACATGCAATCTTTAACTTGATCAGTGAATGCGCGCGTTTCATAGAATCACAGAATGGTCACTGCACAAGAGGGGGCCATTTGGCCCATCGTGTCTGTGCTGGCCCCTCTGCAAGAGCAACTCACCCAGCATCCCCCCCTCTCCCCGACCTTTCTCCGTGACCCTACAGATATTTTCAGATACTAATCCAATTCCCCTTTGGAAAGCCTCGATTGGAGCTGCCCCCACCACACGCTCAGGCAGCTCATTCCCGATCCTAACCACTCGCTGCCTGAAAACTTTTTAGACAGAAGTTGGGCAGCAGATGAAGCAAGCTGTTTCCCGCTGCCACCATGCAGTAGAAGCACGAGTGGTACTCGCCAAAGGACGCTGCCGTCAAGCCAAAAAGCCATTCTGCCTATCACACAAATGAGGAACGTGGTATATGAATTTCAATGCCTGTGTGATGCCAAGTGTGTAGGCTGTACATCCCAAAGACTGACAGGTCATATCAGACAGCATGTCCCAGCCACTGTTTGCAACGGGCAGGGTACAGACCGGATCCAACCAGCCTGTGCTTACAAAATTCAAAACACAGTGGCCAACATGAGGTGTGAATCCGTAATTGGACAGCACTTACTAAACAATCCCGACTGTGCTAGGAATTATACTGGCAACTGATTTAAGATTGTTGGTCAGGCTGGCAGTGTGACTCATGTAGGCGTTCTGGAAGCCACTTATATTCACACACGGTTCCCTGCCCTTTGCAGACAGAAGGAGCAGGCCCCAGCATTGAGCCTTTTTCAACTCAACAGAAGCCAAGGGGGCAGTCATTCCCTGATTCATTCCCCAGGGCAATGACTTGACCAATCAGAGTCGAATTTGAACAAAGCTGGGCGGTTAACTGTTCCATGCTGCATTCTCCATGGCAACGCCTCCACCAATCTGAGTCCACTTGCCAACCAATCAATACCCCCTTCTCAAGCAGTATAAATTGTTGTTCTCCCATTACTGTAGGCAATTTGTGATCTGTCCTGATGAGTGCAAGATGAAAAGTTTCAACACCATGTCTCTTTTCTCAGCAATACTCAAAAAGTTTCTCCTTAAATCTTCATTCCTCCTTTTGCCAATTGCCTTCAATCTGTGTCCCTCTGGTTCTCAACCCTTCCACCACTGGGAACAGTTTCCCCCTATCTACTCTGTCCCAGACCCCTCATGGTTTTGAACACATCGATTAAATCTCCTCTCAACCTTCTCCAAGGAGGACAGTCCCAACTTCTCCAATCTATCCACGGAGCAGAGTCCCTCATCCCTGGAACCATTCTTATGAATCAATCTATCTATCTATTTATCTCTCTCTCTCTCCTCTCTCTCTCCTCTTCTCTTCTCTCCCTTCTCTCTCTTCTCTCTCTTCTCTTCTCCTCTCTCCTCTCTCCCCTCTCTCCTCTCTCTCCTCTCTCCTCTCTCTCCTCTCTCCCCTCTCTCCTCTCTCTCCTCTCTCCTCTCTCTCCTCTCTCTCCTCTCTCCTCTCTCTCCTCTCTCCTCTCTCTCCTCTCTTCTCTCTCTTCTCTTCTCCTCTCTCCTCTCTATTCTCTTCTCCTCTCTCTCCTCTTCTCTTTCTTCTCTCTCTTCTCTTCTCTCTATTCTCTTCTCTCTCTCCTCTCTTCTCTCTCTTCTCTCTCCTTCCTCTTCTCTCTCCTCTCTCTCTCCTCTCTTCTCTCTCTCTCTCCTCTGTCTCCTCTCTCTCTTCTCTCCTCTCTCTTCTCTCCCTTCTCTCCCTTCTCTCTCTTCTCTCTCTTCTCTCTCTTCTCTCTCTTCTCTTCTCCTCTCTCCCCTCTCTCCTCTCCCCTCTCTCCCCTCTCTCCCCTCTCTCTCCTCTCTCCTCTATCTCCTCTCTTCTCTCTCTTCTCTCTCTCCTCTCTCTCTCTCCTCTCTCTATTCTCTCTCTCTTCTCTCTCTCCTCTCTCTCTCTCCTCTCTCTATTCTCTCTCTCTTCTCTCTCTCCTTTATCTCTTCTCTCTCTCCTCTCTCTCTCTCTAAGGCCTTCACATCCTTCTTAAAGTGAGATGCCCAGAACTGGACACAATACTCCAGTTGAGGCTGAACTAGCATTTTAGATAAATTTTACATAACCTCCTTGCTCTTGTACTCTATGCCCCTGTTAATGAAGCCCGGGGTGCTGTATGCTTTATTAACCGCCCTTTCAACCTTTCCTGCCACATTCAATGAATTGTGCACATGTATGTCCATGTCCTGCTGCTCCTGCACACCCTTTAGAATCGTAGCCTTTATCTTATCCCCCGCCTCTCTGCGTTCTTCCTGCCAAAATGAATCACCTCACATTTCTCTTCACTGAACTTCATCCATCACTTGTCCTTTTGGAGTTTGACACGCTCCTCCTCACAGTTCACAATGCTTCCAAGTTTCACATCATCCGTTAATTTTGAAATTGTGCCCTGTACACCAAGGTATAGGTCGTTAATGTATATCAGGGAGAGCAAGGGTCCCAACACTGACCCCTGGGGAACTCCACTACAAACCTTCCTCCAGCCCGAAAAATATCTGTTAACCACCACTCCCTCTGTTTCCTGTCACTCAGTCAGTTGTGCATCTGCATTGATACTGTCCCTTTTATTCCACGAGCTATAACTCTGCTCACAAGTCTATTGTGCGGCCCTTTATCAAATGCATCTTAGAAGTCCGGGTACACCGCATCCACCACGTTACCCTCATCAACCCTCTGCTACCTCTCCAAAAAAATTCCATCGAGCTAGTTAAACATGATTTTCCCTTAACAAATCCATGCTTGGGCGCATCTCATCTGTCCCTGGTGCCTCAACAACTTGAAGTACGGACAGCCTCTCCAAAACCCGCCTTTGAATCCAAACCTTCCATCTGCTCGGAAGGGGAGGGGAGCACATTTCACCAGGGTGGGATGGGTGCACAGACCAATCCAATCGACACATCGGCTGATAACGGTAGTTCAGGGGCAGAATTTAAAGAGGAGGAGCCCCAGTTGTCTTACATACAAACATATGAACGTATGAACATATGAACATATGGATTGGGAGCAGGATGAGGCCACTCGGCCCCTCGAGCCTGCTCCCCCCATTCAATAAGATCGTGGCTGATCTGATTGTAAGCTCGACCCCACATTCCTGCACCCCCCCCGATAACCTTTCACCCCCTTGTTAGACAAGAATCTGTCTACCTCAGTCTTAAAGATATTCAAGGGCTCTTCCTCCATCACCTTTTGAGGGAGAGTTCCAAAGACTCACTACCTTCAGAGAAAAAAAATCCCCCTCATCTCTGTCTGAAATGGGAGACCCCTTATTTTTAAACAGTGACCTCCCCTCGTTCTAGATTCTCCCACGAGAGGGAACATCCTCTCTATATCCACTCTGTCCAAGAATCCTCTGGCTCTTAAAGGTTTCGATCAAGTTGCCTCTCACTTTTCTAAACTCCAACGGATACAAGCCCGGTCTGTCCAACCTTCCCTCGTAAGACAACCCACTCATTTGTGGTATTAGTCTGGTCAACCTTCTCTGAACTGCTTCTAATGCACTTACATCCTTCCTTAAATAAGGAGACCAGTACTGTACCCAATTCTCCAGATGTGGTCCCACCAATGCCCTGTATAACTGAAGCATAACCTCCCTACTTTGGTGTTCAACTCCCCTCGCAATAAATGGTCACATTCTATGAGCTTTCCTAATGACCTGCTGGACCTGCGTACTAACCTTTTGCGATTCATGCACTAAGACACCCAGATCCCTCTGCATCTCAGAGCTCTGCAATCGCTCACCATTTAGATCATAAGCTCCTTTTTCATTCTTCCTGCCAAAATGGACAACCTCACATTTTCCCAAATTACACCCCGTCTGCCAGATCTTTGCCCACTGGCTTAACCTGTCGATGTCACTCTGCAGCCTCCTTATGTCCTCTTCCCAACTCACGTTCCCACCTACCTTTATGCCATCAGCAAATTTACCAACCACACGTTCAGCCCCTTCATCCAAGTCATTTACGTAAACTGTAAAAAGTTGAGGCCCCAGCACTGATCTCTGTGACACACCACTCATCACACCCTGCCAACCAGAAAATGACCCATTTATGCCAACTCTCTGCTTCCTGTTAGCTAGCTAACCTTCTATCCATGCCAATATGTTATCCCCTACACCATGAGCTTATATTTTCCGCAGTGTCTGTTGATAAGACACCTTATGGAATGCCTTCTGAAAATCTAAGTACAGTACATCCACCAGTTCCCCTTTATTCACAGCACATGTTAATTCTTCAAAGAGCTCCAATAAATTGATTAAACGTGATTTCCCTTTCACAAAAACCATGTTGACCTTGAACTTATCCTGCCCTGCTATAATGTCCTTAATAATAACTTCTAACATTTACCCTACGCCAGTTGTTACACTAACAGGCCTATAGTTTCCAGCTTCCTGTCTCCCACCCTTTCTGAATAAAGGAGTTTCCGTGGCGATTTCCCAATCTAATGGAACCATCCCCAAATCGAATGAATTTTGGAAAATTAAAATCAAAGCATCAATTACCTCACTAGCCACTTCTATTAAGACCCTAGGATGAAATCCACAAGGCCCCACAGACTTGTCAACCTGCAGTCCCAACAATTTACTCAGTATCACTTGCCCTGTGATTGTAATTTTCCTGAGTTCCTCCCTCCTATTTCCTGATTTGCAGCTATCTCTGGAATTGTATCCTCTATAGTGAAGACCGATGCAAAATACCTGCTCAATTCATGGGCCATCTTCTTTCAATCCTGTACTTAAAGAGCCAGAGGGGAAATCGGAGAGCAGGGCTGAATTTCTGAGTTACGGCCCCGCCAACACAGGAGCCATCAGTCAGAACGTTCAAGAGCCCATCGTCACGCAATCCGAGATAACAGAGTCCAAAGAGACCAGGTAGGTGGGATTGAGGTAGGTGGGATTGAGGGATACGGGGAGAAGGTGGGATTGAGGGATACGGGGAGAAGGTCGGTATTGAGGGGTACGAGGAGAAGGTGGGATTGAGGGATACGGGGAGAAGGTGGGATTGAGGGATACGGGAAGAAGGTCGGGATTGAGGGGTATGAGGAGAAGGTGGGATTGAGGGATACGGGGAGAAGGTTAGATTGAGGGATACGGGGAGAAGATGGGGATTGAGAGATACGGGGAGAAGGTGGGATTGAGGGATACGGGGAGAAGGTTAGATTGAGGGATACGGGGAGAAGATGGGGATTGAGAGATACGGGGAGAAGGTGGGATTGAGGGATACGGGGAGAAGGTTGGATTGAGGGATACGGGGAGAAGGTGGGGATTGAGAGATACGGGGAGAAGGTGGGAATTGAGGGATACGGGGAGAAGGTGGGATTGAGGGATACGGGGAGAAGGTGGGGATTGAGGGATACGGGGAGAAGGTGGGATTGAGGGATACAGGGAGAAGGTGGGGATTGAGGGATACGGGGAGAAGGTGGGGATTGAGGGATACGGGGAGAAGGTGGGATTGAGGGATACAGGGAGAAGGTGGGATTGAGGGATATGGGGAGAAGGTGGGGATTGAGGGATACGGGGAGAAGGTGGGGATTGAGGGATACGGGGAGAAGGTGGGGAGAAGGTGGAATTGAGGGATAGGGAGAGAAGGTAGGGATTGAGGGAGTTGGGAAGAAGATGGGGATTGAGGGATATCGGGAGAAGGTGGGGAGAAGGTGGAATTGAGGGATAGGGAGAGAAGGTAGGGATTGAGGGAGTTGGGAAGAAAGTGGGGATTGAAGGATATGGGGAAAAGGTGGGATTGAGGGATATGGGGAGAAGGTTGGTTGAGGGATACGGGGAGAAGGTGGGAATTGAGGGATACGGGGAGAAGGTGGGATTGAGGGATACGGGGAGAAGGTGGGAATTGAGGGATACGGGGAGAAGGTGGGATTGAGGGATATGGGGAGAAGGTGGGGATTGAGGGATACGGGGAGAAGGTGGGGATTGAGGGATACGGGGAGAAGGTGGGATTGAGGGATACGGGGAGAAGGTGGGATTGAGGGATACGGGGAGAAGGTGGGATTGAGGGATACGGGGAGAAGGTGGGGATTGAGGGATACGGGGAGAAGGTGGGGATTGAGGGATACGGGGAGAAGGTGGGGATTGAGGGATACGGAGAGAAGGTGGGATTGAGGGATACGGGGAGAAGGTGGGATTGAGGGATACGGGGAGAAGGTGGGATTGAGGGATACGGGGAGAAGGTGGGGATTGAGGGATACGGGGAGAAGGTGGGATTGAGGGATACGGGGAGAAGGTGGGGATTGAGGGATACGGGGAGAAGGTGGGGATTGAGGGATACGGGGAGAAGGTGGGATTGAGGGATACGGGGAGAAGGTGGGGTTGAGGGATACGGGGAGAAGGTGGGATTGAGGGATACGGGGAGAAGGTGGGATTGAGGGATACAGGGAGAAGGTGGGATTGAGGGATACGGGGAGAAGGTGGGATTGAGGGATACGGGGAGAAGGTGGGATTGAGGGATACGGGGAGAAGGTGGGATTGAGGGATACGGGGAGAAGGTGGGATTGAGGCAGATGGGGAGAAGGTGGAGATTGAGGGATATGGGGACAAGATGGGGATTAAGGGATGCAAACATATGAAATAGCAGAAACCAGGAATCCTGTGACGAGTAACTCACCTCCTGACTCCCCACAGCCTGTCCCCCATCTACAAGGCACAAGTCAGGAGTGTGATGGGATACTCCCCACTTGCCTGGATGAGTGCAGCTCCCACAACACTCAAGAAGCTCGACACCATCCAGGACAAAGCAGCCCCGCTTGATGGGCACCCCATCCACAAACATTCACTCCCTCCACCACCGACGCACAGGGGCAGCAGTGTGTGTACCATCTACAAGATGCACTGCAGCAACTCGCCAAGGCTCCTTCGACAGCGCCGCCCAAACCCACCACCTCTACCACCTAGAAGGACAAGGGCAGCAGACACATGGGGAACACCACCACCTGCAAGTTCCCCTCCGAGCCCCTCACCATCCCGACTTGGAAATATATCGGCCGTTCCTTCACTGTCGCTGGGTCACAATCCTGGAACTCCCTCCCTAACAGCACGGTGGGTGTACCTACACCACACGGGACAAAATCCTGGAACTCTATCCCTAACAGCACGGTGGGTGTACCTACACCACACGGGACAAAATCCTGGAACTCCCTCCCTAACAGCACGGTGGGTGTACCTACACCACACGGGACAAAATCCTGGAACTCCCTCCCTAACAGCACGGTGGGTGTACCTACACCACACGGGACAAAATCCTGGAACTCCCTCCCTAACAGCACGGTGGGTGTACCTACACCACACGGGGACAAAATCCTGGTTACTCCCTCCCTAACAGCACGGTGGGTGTACCTACACCACACGGGACAAAATCCTGGTTACTCCCTCCCTAACAGCACGGTGGGTGTACCTACACCACACGGGACAAAATCCTGGTTACTCCCTCCCTAACAGCGCGGTGGGTGTACCTACACCACACGGGACAAAATCCTGGAACTCCCTCCCTAACAGCACGGTGGGTGTACCTACACCACACGGGGACAAAATCCTGGAACTCCCTCCCTAACAGCACGGTGGGTGTACCTACACCACACGGGACTGCAGCGGCTCAAGAAGGCAGCTCACCCCCCACCTTCTCAAGGGGCAATTAGGGATGGGTAATAAATGCTGGGCCCAGCTAGTGACCCCCACATCCTGTGAATTTATAAAAAGAAGTAGGACATTCAGCCCCTCGAACCGGCCATTCAATGAGATCATGGCTGATCTGTTTGTGTTTTGAATTCCACATTCCCATCCAACCCCAATAGCCTTTGATTCCCTTGTTTAACAAGAACCTTTCTATCCCGGCCTTAAAGATATTCAGTGACCCCCACCTCCACCCCTTCTGAGGCCGAGAATTCCAAACTCACACAACCCTCTGCGAGAAAAAAATTCTCCTCATCTCTGGGAGGAGGTGAGATTGAGGGATACGGGGAGAAGGTGGGATTGAGGGATACGGGGAGAAGGTGGGATTGAGGGATACGGGGAGAAGGTGGGATTGAGGGATACGGGGACAAGGTGAGATTGAGGGATACGGGGAGAAGGTGGGATTGAGGGATACAGGGAGAAGGTGGGATTGAGGGATACAGGGAGAAGGTGGGATTGAGGGATACGGGGAGAAGGTGGGATTGAGGGATACGGGGAGAAGGTGGGGATTGAGGGATATGGGGAGAAGGTGAGATTGAGGGATACGGGGAGAAGGTGGGATTGAGGGATACGGGGAGAAGGTGGGATTGAGGGATACGGGGAGAAGGTGGGGATTGAGGGATACGGGGATAAGGTGGGGATTGAGGGATACGGGGATAAGGTGGGATTGAGGGATACAGGGAGAAGGTGGGATTGAGGGATACGGGGAGAAGGTGGGATTGAGGGATACGGGGAGAAGGTGGGACTGACGGATACGGGGAGAAGGTGGGGATTGAGGGACACGGGGAGAAGGTGGGATTGAGGGATACAGGGAGAAGGTGGGGATTGAGGGATACGGGGAGAAGTTGGATTGAGGGATACGGGGAGAAGGAGGGATTGAGGGATACGGGGAGAAGGAGGGATTGAGGGATACAGGGAGAAGGTGGGATTGAGGGATACAGGGAGAAGGTACGGATTGAGGGATACGGGGAGAAGGTGGGATTGAGGGATACGGGGAGAAGGTGGGATTGAGGGATACGGGGAGAAGGTGGGATTGAGGGATACGGGGAGAAGGTGGGGATTGAGGGAGAAGGTGGGGGCAGAGGGATACGGGACAAAGTTGGTGATTGAGGGATATGGGGACAAGATGGGGATTAAAGGATACAAACAAATGAAATAGCAGAAACTAGGAATCCTGCGGAGAGTAACTCACCTCCTGACTCCCCAAAGCCTGTCCCCCATCTACAAGGCACAATTCAGGAGTGTGATGGGATACTCCCCACTTGCCTGGATGAGTGCGGCTCCCACAACACTCAAGAAGCTCGACACCGTCCAGGACAAAGCAGCCCCGCTTGATGGGCACCCCATCCACAAACATTCACTCCCTCCAGCACCGACGCACAGGGGCAGCAGTGTGTGTACCATCTACAAGATGCACTGCAGCAACTCGCCAAGGCTCCTTCGACAGCGCCGCCCAAACCCACCACCTCTACCACCTAGAAGGACAAGGGCAGCAGACACATGGGGAACACCACCGCCTGCAAGTTCCACTCCGAGCCCCTCACCATCCCGACTTGGAAATATATCAGCCGTTCCTTCACTGTCGCTGGGTCAAAATCCTGGAACTCCCTCCCTAACAGCACGGTGGGTGTACCTACACCACACGGGACAAAATCCTGGAACTCCCTCCCTAACAGCACGGTGGGTGTACCTACACCACACGGGACAAAATCCTGGAACTCCCTCCCTAACAGCACGGTGGGTGTACCTACACCACACAGGGACAAAATCCTGGAACTCCCTCCCTAACAGCACGGTGGGTGTACCTACACCACACGGGACAAAATCCTGGAACTCCCTCCCTAACAGCACGGTGGGTGTACCTACACCACACGGGACAAAATCCTGGAACTCACTCCCTAACAGCACGGTGGGTGTACCTACACCACACGGGACAAAATCCTGGAACTCCCTCCCTAACAGCACGGTGGGTGTACCTACACCACACAGGGACAAAATCCTGGAACTCCCTCCCTAACAGCACGGGGTGTGTACCTACACCACACGGGACAAAATCCTGGAACTCCCTCCCTAACAGCACGGTGGGTGTACCTACACCACACGGGACAAAATCCTGGAACTCCCTCCCTAACAGCACGGTGGGTGTACCTACACCACATGGGGACAAAATCCTGGAACTCCCTCCCTAACAGCGCGGTGGGTGTACCTACACCACATGGGGACAAAATCCTGGAACTCCCTCCCTAACAGCACGGTGGGTGTACCTACACCACAGGGGACAAAATCCCGGAACTCCCTCCCTAACAGCACGGTGGGTGCACCTACACCACACGGGACAAAATCCTGGAACTCCCTTCCTAACAGCACGGGGTGTGTACCTACACCACACGGGACAAAATCCTGGAATTCCCTCCCTAACAGCACGGTGGGTGTACCTACACCACATGGGACAAAATCCTGGAACTCCCTCCCTAACAGCGCGGTGGGTGTACCTACACCACACGGGACTGCAGCGGCTCAAGAAGGCAGCTCACCCCCCACCTTCTCAAGGGGCAATTAGGGATGGGTAATAAATGCTGGGCCCAGCTAGTGACCCCCACATCCTGTGAATTTATAAAAAGAAGTAGGACATTCAGCCCCTCGAACCGGCCATTCAATGAGATCATGGCTGATCTGTTTGTGTTTTGAATTCCACATTCCCATCCAACCCCAATAGCCTTTGATTCCCTTGTTTAACAAGAACCTTTCTATCCCGGCCTTAAAGATATTCAGTGACCCCCACCTCCACCCCTTCTGAGGCCGAGAATTCCAAACTCACACAACCCTCTGCGAGAAAAAAATTCTCCTCATCTCTGGGAGGAGGTGAGATTGAGGGATACGGGGAGAAGGTGGGATTGAGGGATACGGGGAGAAGGTGGGATTGAGGGATACGGGGAGAAGGTGGGGATTGAGGGATACGGGGAGAAGGTGAGATTGAGGGATACGGGGAGAAGGTGGGGATTGAGGGATACGGGGAGAAGGTGGGGATTGAGGGATACGGGGAGAAGGTGGGGATTGAGGGATACGGGGAGAAGGTGGGGATTGAGGGATACGGGGAGAAGGTGGGGATTGAGGGATACGGGGAGAAGGTGGGGATTGAGGGATACGGGGAGAAGGTGGGGATTGAGGGATACGGGGAGAAGGTGGGGATTGAGGGATACGGGGAGAAGGTGAGATTGAGGGATACAGGGAGAAGGTGGGGATTGAGGGATACGGGGAGAAGGTGGGATTGAGGGATACGGGGAGAAGGTGGGATTGAGGGATACGGGGAGAAGGTGGGGATTGAGGGATACGGGGAGAAGGTGGGGATTGAGGGATACGGGGAGAAGGTGGGGATTGAGGGATACGGGGATAAGGTGGGGATTGAGGGATACGGGGAGATGGGATTGAGGGATACGGGGAGAAGGTGGGGATTGAGGGATACGGGGAGAAGGTGGGGATTGAGGGATACGGGGAGAAGGTGGGAATTGAGGGATACCGGGAGAAGGTGGGGATTGAGGGATACGGGGAGAAGGTGGGAATTGAGGGATACGGGGATAAGGTGGGGATTGAGGGATACGGGGAGAAGGTGGGGATTGAGGGATACGGGGAGAAGGTGGGGATTGAGGGATACGGGGAGAAGGTGGGACTGAGGGATACGGGGAGAAGGTGGGATTGAGGGATACGGGGAGAAGGTGGGATTGAGGGATACGGGGAGAAAGTGGGATTGAGGGATACCGGGAGAAGGTGGGGATTGAGGGATACGGGGAGAAGGTGAGATTGAGGGATACAGGGAGAAGGTGGGGATTGAGGGATACGGGGAGAAGGTGGGATTGAGGGATACGGGGAGAAGGTGGGATTGAGGGATACGGGGAGAAGGTGGGGATTGAGGGATACGGGGAGAAGGTGGGGATTGAGGGATACGGGGAGAAGGTGGGGATTGAGGGATACGGGGATAAGGTGGGGATTGAGGGATACGGGGAGATGGGATTGAGGGATACGGGGAGAAGGTGGGGATTGAGGGATACGGGGAGAAGGTGGGGATTGAGGGATACGGGGAGAAGGTGGGAATTGAGGGATACCGGGAGAAGGTGGGGATTGAGGGATACGGGGAGAAGGTGGGAATTGAGGGATACGGGGATAAGGTGGGGATTGAGGGATACGGGGAGAAGGTGGGGATTGAGGGATACGGGGAGAAGGTGGGGATTGAGGGATACGGGGAGAAGGTGGGACTGAGGGATACGGGGAGAAGGTGGGATTGAGGGATACGGGGAGAAGGTGGGATTGAGGGATACGGGGAGAAAGTGGGATTGAGGGATACCGGGAGAAGGTGGGATTGAGGGATACGGGGAGAAGGCGGAGATTGAGGGATACGGGGAGAAGGTGGGGATTGAGGGATACAGGGAGAAGGTGGGGATTGAGGGATACGGGGAGAAGGTGGGATTGAGGGATACGGGGAGAAGGTGGGGATTGAGGGATACGGGGAGAAGGTGGGATTGAGGGATACGGGGAGAAGGTGGGGATTGAGGGATACGGGGAGCAGGTGGGATTGAGGGATATGGGGAGAAGGTGGGATTGAGGGATACGGGGAGAAGGTGGGGATTGAGGGATACGGGGAGAAGGTGGGGATTGAGGGATACGGGGAGAAGGTGGGGATTGAGGGATACGGGGAGCAGGTGGGATTGAGGGATATGGGGAGAAGGTGGGATTGAGGGATACGGGGAGAAGGAGGGGATTGAGGGATACGGGGAGAAGGTGGGGATTGAGGGATACGGGGAGAAGGTGGGATTGAGGGATACGGGGAGAAGGTGGAACTGAGGGATATGGGGATAAGGTGGGGATTGAGGGATACGGGGATAAGGTGGGGATTGAGGGATACGGGGATAAGGTGGGGATTGAGGGATACGGGGAGAAGGTGGGGATTGAGGGATACGGGGAGAAGGTGGGATTGAGGGATACGGGGAGAAGGTGGGGATTGAGGGATACGGGGAGAAGGTGGGGATTGAGGGATACGGGGAGAAGGTGGGGATTGAGGGATACGGGGAGAAGGTGGGGATTGAGGGATACGGGGAGAAGGTGGGATTGAGGGATACGGGGAGAAGGTGGGGATTGAGGGATACGGGGAGAAGTTGGGATTGAGGGATACGGGGAGAAGTTGGGATTGAGGGATACGGGGAGAAGTTGGGATTGAGGGATACGGGGAGAAGGTGGGATTGAGGGATACAGGGAGAAGGTGGGGATTGAGGGATACGGGGAGAAGGTGGGGATTGAGGGATACGGGGAGAAGGTGGGAATTGAGGGATACGGGGATAAGGTGGGGATTGAGGGATACGGGGAGAAGGTGGGGATTGAGGGATACGGGGAGAAGGTGGGATTGAGGGATACGGGGTGAAGGTGGGGATTGAGGGATACGGGGAGAAGGTGGGGATTGAGGGATACGGGGAGAAGGTGGGGATTGAGGGATACGGGGAGAAGGTGGGGATTGAGGGATACGGGGAGAAGGTGGGATTGAGGGATACGGGGAGAAGGTGGGGATTGAGGGATACGGGGAGAAGTTGGGATTGAGGGATACGGGGAGAAGTTGGGATTGAGGGATACGGGGAGAAGGTGGGATTGAGGGATACGGGGAGCAGGTGGGATTGAGGGATACGGGGAGAAGGTGGGGATTGAGGGATTTGGGGAGAAGGTGAGGATTGAGGGATACGGGGAGAAGGTGGGGATTGAGGGATACGGGGAGAAGGTGGGGATTGAGGGATACGGGGATAAGGTGGGGATTGAGGGATACGGGGAGAAGGTGGGGATTGAGGGATACGGGGAGAAGGTGGGAATTGAGGGATACCGGGAGAAGGTGGGGATTGAGGGATACGGGGAGAAGGTGGGAATTGAGGGATACGGGGATAAGGTGGGGATTGAGGGATACGGGGAGAAGGTGGGGATTGAGGGATACGGGGAGAAGGTGGGGATTGAGGGATACGGGGAGAAGGTGGGGATTGAGGGATACGGGGAGAAGGTGGAACTGAGGGATATGGGGAGAAGGTGGGGATTGAGGGATACGGGGATAAGGTGGGGATTGAGGGATACGGGGATAAGGTGGGGATTGAGGGATACGGGGAGAAGGTGGGGATTGAGGGATACGGGGAGAAGGTGGGAATTGAGGGATACGGGGATAAGGTGGGGATTGAGGGATACGGGGAGAAGGTGGGGATTGAGGGATACGGGGAGAAGGTGGGAATTGAGGGATACGGGGATAAGGTGGGGATTGAGGGATACGGGGAGAAGGTGGGATTGAGGGATACGGGGAGAAGGTGGGATTGAGGGATACGGGGAGAAGGTGGGATTGAGGGATACGGGGAGAAGGTGGAACTAAGGGATACGGGGAGAAGGTGGGATTGAGGGATACGGGGAGAAGGTGGGATTGAGGGATACGGGGAGAAGGTGGGATTGAGGGATACGGGGAGAAGGTGGGATTGAGGGATACGGGGAGAAGGTGGGATTGAGGGATACGGGGAGAAGGTAGAGATTGGGGGATACGGGGAGAAGGTGGAACTAAGGGATACGGGGATAAGGTGGGGATTGAGGGATACGGGGAGAAGGTGGGGATTGAGGGATACGGGGAGAAGGTGGGATTGAGGGATACGGGGAGAAGGTGGGGATTGAGGGATACGGGGAGAAGGTGGGATTGAGGGATACGGGGAGAAGGTGGGGATTGGGCGATACGGGGACAAGGTGGGGTCTGAGGGCTACAGGGAATCGTTTGTTAGGATTCGACCCAGTCTAATCCTTGTTGCTCCTCATGTTCCATCTCTAGGAATGGTTACGCCTGTCAGGTGTGATCCCACTTTGCTCAACATCAGCCATCATTGCCCTTCTCCTCAAAACACCAACCCCTTGTCCCTGCGTCCTTACAAACTATCATCCCACCTCCAGCCTCCCTATCTCCTCCAAGTCCATGAACGGGTCAAAACCTCCCAAATCGGTGACCATCTCTCCTGGAATTCCATGTTTTCCAATAAGGTTTCCACCCCTGCCAAACTATCCAAACGACTGTTATGCAAGTCACCAATGGCACCCTGTGTGATTGTGACTAGAGAGACCTTCCCCTCCGCGCCCTTCTCAAGCTGTCTGCCCTCAGTCACACATTCAACCCCCACCCCACCCACAACTTCACCCACTGTCGTTACAGTCATGAGGGATGTTATCACCCGGTTCCATTCCAACCCACCAAAACACTCCAGCACGTACCCCCCTCCCTATCTCTGTAACCTCCTCCAGCCCCTACACCCCTCCCTATCTCTGTAACCTCCTCCAGCCCCTACAACCCTCCCTATCTCTGTAACCTCCTCCAACCCCTACACCCCTCCCTATCTCTGTAACCTCCTCCAGCCCCTACACCCCTCCCTATCTCTGTAACCTCCTCCAGCCACTACAACCCTCCCTATCTCTGTAACCTCCTCCAGCCCCTACAACCCTCCCTATCTCTATAACCTCCTCCAGCCCCTACACCCCTCTCTATCTCTGTAACCTCCTCCAGCCCCTACAACCCTCTGCATCTCTGTAACTCCCTCGAGCCCCTACAAACCTCCCTATCTTTGTAACCTCCTCCAGCCCCTACACCCCTCCCTATCTCTGTAACCTCCTCCACCCCTACACCCCCCACTATCTCTGTAACCTCCTCCAGCCCCTACACCCCTCCCTATCTCTGTAACCTCCTCCAGCCCCCTACAAACCTCCCTATCTCTGTAACCTCCTGCAGCCCCTACAACCCTCCCTATCTCTGTAATCTCCTCCAGCTCCTACAACCCTCCCTATCTCTGTACCCTCCTCCAGCCTCCTACAACCCTCCCTATCTCTGTAACCTCCTGCAGCCCCTACACCACTCCCTATCTCTGTAACCTCCTCCAGCCCCTACAACCCTCCCTATCTCTGTAACTTCCTCCAGCCCCTACACCCCTCTCTATCTCTGTAACCTCCTCCAGCCCCTACAACCCTCTGCATCTCTGTAACTCCCTCGAGCCCCTACAAACCTCCCTATCTCTGTAACCTCCTCCAGCCCCTACACCTCTCCCTATCTCTGTAACCTCCTCCACCCCCTACACCCCCCACTATCTCTGTAACCTCCTCCAGCCCCTACACCCCTCCCTATCTCTGTAACCTCCTCCAGCCCCCTACAAACCTCCCTATCTCTGTAACCTCCTGCAGCCCCTACAACCCTCCCTATCTCTGTAATCTCCTCCAGCTCCTACAACCCTCCCTATCTCTGTACCTTCCTCCAGCCTCCTACAACCCTCCCTATCTCTGTAACCTCCTGCAGCCCCTACACCACTCCCTATCTCTGTAACCTCCTCCAGCCCCTACACCCTCCCTATCTCTGTAACCTCCTCCAGCCCCTACACCCCTCCCTATCTCTGTAACCTCCTCCAGCCCCTACACCCCTCCCTACCTCTGTAACCTTCTCCAGCCCCTATACCCCTCCCTATCGCTGTAACCTCCTTTAGCCCCTACATCCCTCCCTATCTCTGTAACCTCCTCCAGCCCCTACACCCCTCCCTATCATTGTAACCTCCTCCAACCCCTACAACCCTCCCTGTCTCTGTACCCTCTGCAGTAGAGTGATCTTTAAGCTGTAGAAGGGGGCTGAGAGATTAAGTTTGGTTTGATGTAGCAAATGTAGGGATAGGTTCAAGGCAGGAGACCATGTCAATAACACGGGAAGTGATGTTGACAGAATCATAGAATTGTGGCAGTGCAGAAGGAGGCCATTCAACCCATCATGTCTGCACCGGCTCTCCAAATGTGCATTATGACCCAGTACAGTTCCCTGATTTCCCTAGTTCCCCCTGCACATTGTTTCTATTCAAACAATCTAATGCCCTCTTGAATACCGCGACTGGACCTCCCTCCACCACACTTCCAGGCCGTGCATCCCAGACCCAAACCTCTCACCGTGTGGAGGAAGTTTTTCTCACATCGTATTTGCCTCTTTTGCAAATCCCTTTAAATCTGTGCCCTCTTGTTCTCGATCCTCTTACTAGCACGAAGAGCTTCTCCCTATCTACTC
Organism: Isurus oxyrinchus; assembly: GCA_026770705.1. NCBI lineage: Eukaryota > Metazoa > Chordata > Chondrichthyes > Lamniformes > Lamnidae > Isurus > Isurus oxyrinchus. The sequence goes on along the minus strand of JANJGN010000512.1, from coordinate 393,000 downwards.
CATCCAACCCCCTCATGGTTTTGAACATCTCCATCAAATCTCGTAGAATAGCAGGAAGGGACAGAGAGATAAAACCTATGGATACACCTATAGTCAAGGTTAGGTGCTATAAAGATACCAAAAAGACAGCTCCAAATGCTCTGTATCTGAATACGCGTAGCATTTATAACAAAATAAACCAACTGATAGCGCACATTGAAGTAAATAAATATGATCTGATAGCCTTTATGGAGACCTGGTTGCAGGATGACAAGGATTGGATCCTGAATATTGAGGGGTAAGTGACATTCAAGAAGAATAGGAAACTCTGTAAAGGCGGTGGGGTAGCTCTGTTTATCAAAGAGGGCATTGGTCCAATTGTTGGAGATGACCTTGGTTCAGATCAGGATGTAGCATCAGGAGATGAGGAATAGCAGGAGAAAGAAGTCACTAGTGGGAGTGGTCTACAGCCCCCTAACAGTAACCACAATGTAGGACAAAGTATACAAGACGAAATGTTTGTGACAAAGCGATGGTAATAATCATGGGTGACTTTAATCTACATGTAAACCGGAAAAATCAGATTGGCAGTTGTAGCCTTGATGAAGAGTTCTTAGAATGCTTTCGAGATAGTTTCTTATAGCAGCATGTTCTGGAACCAACCAGGGAGCAGGTTATATTAGAGTTGGTATTGTGTAACATGACAAGATTAATTAATGACCTCAGAGTAAAGGCACCTCTAGGTGGCAGCGACCACAATATGATTGAATTTTACATCCAGTTTGAAAGGGAGAAGAGTGGGTCTGAGACTAGTGTCTTAAACTTAAATAAGGGCAACTATGTGGGGATGAAAGCTGAGCTCGCTGAAGTGAACTGGGAGATTAGACTAGGGGATAGATCAATAGAGAAGCAGCGGCAGACATTTAAGGGGCTATTTCAGAATACTCAGAATAAGTATATCCCTACTATAAATATAAATTCGAAAGGGAGGACCCACCATCCTTGGTTAACTAAAGAAGATAAGGAAAGCATCAACCTTATGGAAAAAGCATATAGCTGTGCAAAGGTGAGTGGCAGGTCACTGGCAGAGCATGATTAAAAGGTTAATCATGAGAAAAAATATTACAGTATGAGAGGAAGCTCACTAGAAATGTAAAAAAAGATAGCAAGGGTTTCAACAGGTATTTAAAAAGGAAAAGAGTAAGTGAAGTGAGCGTTGGTCCTCCAGAGAGTGACAGTGGGGAGTTAATAGTAGATAATAAGGAAATGGCGGATGAAATGAATGAATATGTTGCTTCTGTCTCCACTATAGAGGATACAAGAGACATTCCAGTCATAGCTGTGAATCAGGAGGTGGAAGGGAGAGGGGAACTTGGTGAAAATACAATCACTAGGGAAGTGGTCCTGAGCAAACTGATGGAGCTGGGGGCTGACAAGTCACTGGGTCCTGATGGGTTTCATCCTAGGGTCTCAGAAGAGGTGGCTAAAGAGGTCGTCGATGCATTGGTGTTAATTTTTCCCAAATTCCCTAGATTCTGGAAAGGTTCCATCAGACTGGAAAGCAGCAAATATAACCCCTCAGTTCAGGAAGGCAGGGAGGCAGACAACAGGAAACCATAGGCCAGTCTGACATGGGGAAGGTGTGAGAATCGATCATTAAGGAGGTTGTAGCCGGGCACTTAGAGAAACAGAAGATAATGGGGATGAGTCTGCACGGTTTGGTGAAAGGGTAAATCACGTTTAACCAATTTATTGGAGTTCTTTGAAGGAGTGACATGCCCTGTGGATAAAGGGGGAGCCTGTAGATGTGCTGTACTTGGATTTCCAGAAGGCATTTGATAAGGTTATAGTGGAAAATAAAAGCTCATGGTGTAGGGGGTAACATATTAGCCTGGACAGAAGATTGGCTGGCGGGCAGAAAGCAGAGAGTATGTATAAATGGGCCGACTTCTGATTGGCAGGATGTGACCAGTGGAGTCCCACAGGGGTCCGTGCTGGGACCTCAACTTTTTACTGTTTACATGAATGAGGAGAGCAGAGACAAGGCAGCTAAATTTTCAGATGAGACAGAGATAGGTAGGAAAGTATGTTGTGAAGAGGACATAAGGAGCTTGCAGACGGATGTAGATACGTTGAGTGAGAGGGCAAAAAATGTGACAGATGGAGTATAATGTGGGAAAACGTGGAAGTTGTTCACTTTGGCAGGAAAAATAAAAAAGCAGAGTATTCCTTAAATAGAGAAGGGCTGCAGAATTCCGAAGTGCAGAGGGATCTGGGTGTCCCAGTGCATGGGTCACAAAATGTTAGTACGCAGGTACAGCAAATAATTAAAAAGGCAAATGGAATGCTATCCTTTCATGTGAGAAGAATTGAGACTAGTAAATCAACAGCCGGACAGAGTTATCCTCACGGAATCATACCGTACAGATAATGTCCCAGACACCACCATCAACATCCCTGTCCCACCAGCAGGACAGGCCCAGCAGAGGTGGGAGCACAGTGGTATACAGTCGGGAGGGAGTTTCCCTGGGAGTCCTCAACATCGACACCGGACGCCATGAAGTCTTGTAGCATCAGGTCAAACATGGGCAAGGAAACCTCCTGCTGATTACTCTGTACCGCCCTCTCTCCGCTGATGTATCAGTGCCTCCTCCATGTTGAACACCACTTGGAGGAAGCACTGAGGGTGACAAGGGCGCAGAATGTACTCTGGGTGGGGGGACTTCAATGCCCATCACCAAGAGTGGCTCGGTAGCACCACTACTGACCGAGCTGGCCGAGTCCTAAAGGACATAGCTGCTAGACTGGCTCTGCAGCAGGTGGTGAGGGAACCAACAAGAGGGAAAAACATACTTGACCTCATCCTCACCAACCTGCCTGCCGCATGTGCATCTGTCCATGACAGTATCAGTAGGAGTGACCACTGCATGTTATGGAGACAGAGTCCCGTCTTCACATTGAGGAGACCCTCCATCGTGTTGTGTGGCACCACCACCGTGCTAAATGGGATAGATTTCGAACAGAACTAGCAACTCAAGACTGGGCATCCATGAGGCGCTGTGGGACATCAGCAGCAGAATTGTACTCAAACACAATCTGTAACCTCATGGCCCAGCATATCCCCCACTCTACCATTGCCTTCAAGCCAGGGGATCAACCCTGGTTCAATGAAGAGTGCAGGAGGGCATGTCAGGAGCAGCTCCAGGCATATCTAAAAACGAGGTGTCACCCTGGTGAAGCTATAACACAGGACTACTTGTGTGCCAAATAGCAGAAGCAGCATGTGATAGACAGAGCTAAGCGATCACACAACCAACGGATCAGATCTAAGCTCTGCAGTCCTGTCACATCCAGTCGTGAATGGTGGTGAACATTTAAACAACTCACTGGAGGAGGAGGCTCCACAAATATCCCCATCCTCAATGATGGGGGAGCCCAGCACATCAGTGCAAAAGGCAAGACTGAAGCATTTGCTGCAACCTTCAGCCAGAAGTGCTGAGTGGATGATCCATCTCAGCCTCCTCCAGAGTCCCCAGCATCACAGATGCCAGTCTCCAGCCAATTCCATTCACTCCACGTCAAACAGCTGAAAGCGCTGGATACTGTAAAGGCTGTGGGCCCTGACAATATTCCAGCAATAGTACTGAAGACTTGTGCTCCAGAACTTGCCGTGCCCCTAGCCAAGCTGTTCCAGTACAGCTACAACACTGGCATCTACCCGGCTATGTGGAAAATTGCCCAGGTGTGTCCTGTACACAAAAAGCAGGACAAATCCAACCCGGCCAATTACCGCCTCATCAGTATGTTCTCAATCATCAGTAAAGTGATGGAAGGGGTCATCAACAGTGCTTTCGAGCGGCACTTGCTTAGCAATAACCTGCTCACTGATGCCCAGTTTGGATTCTGCCAGGGTCACTCAGCTCCTGACCTCACTACAGCCTTGGTTCAAACATGGACCACAGAGCTGAGCTCCCGAGGTGAGGTGAGAGTGACTGCCCTTGACATCGAGGCAGCATTTGACCGAGTGTAGCATCAAGGAGCCCCAGCAAAACTGGAGTCAATGGGAATCAGGGGGAAAACTCTCCGCTGGTTGGAGTCATACCCAGCACAAAGGAAGATGGTTGTGGTTGTTGGGGGTCAGTCATCTCAGCTCCAGGACATCACTGCAGGAGTTCCTCAGGGTAGTGTCCTCGGCCCAACCATCTCCAGCTGCTTCATCAATGACCTTCCTCCCATCATAAGGTCAGAAGTGGGGATGTTCGCTGATGGTTGCACAATGTTCAGCACCATTTGCGACTCCTCAGATACTGAAGCAGTCCCTGTCCAAATGCAGCAAGACCTGGACAATATCCAGGCTTGGGGCTGACAAGTGGCAAGTAATATTCATGCCACACAAGTGCCAGGCAATGACCATCTCCAACAAGAGAGAATCTAACCATCGTCCCTTGACGTTCAATGGCATTCCCATCACTGAATCCCCCACTATCAACATCCTGGGGGTTACTATTGACCAGAAACTGAACTGGACCCAGCCAGATAAATACTGTGGCTACAAGAGCAGGTCAGAGGCTGGGAATCCTGCGGTGAGTAACTCACCTCCTGACTCCCCAAAGCCTGTCCCCCATCTACAAGGCACAAGTCAGGAGTGTGATGGGATACTCCCCACTTGCCTGGATGAGTGCAGCTCCCACAACACTCAAGAAGCTCGACACCATCCAGGACAAAGCAGCCCCGCTCGATCGGCACCCCATCCACATTCACTCCCTCCACCACCGACGCACAGGGGCAGCAGTGTGTGTACCATCTACAAGATGCACTGCAGCAACTCGCCAAGGCTCCTTTGACAGCACCGCCCAAACCCACCACCTCTACCACCTAGAAGGACAAGGGCAGCAGACACATGGGGACACCACCACCTGCAAGTTCCCCTCCGAGCCCCTCACCATCCTAACTTGGAAATATATCGGCCGTTCCTTCACTGTCGCTGGGTCAAAATCCTGGAATTCCCTCCCTAACAGCACAGTGGGTGTACCTACACCACACGGGACAAAATCCTGGAACTCCCTCCCTAACAGCACGGTGGGTGTACCTACACCACATGGGACAAAATCCTGGAACTCCCTCCCTAACAGCACGGTGGGTGTACCTACACCACACAGGACAAAATCCTGGAACTCCCTCCCTAACAGCACGGTGGGTGTACCTACACCACATGGGACAAAATCCTGGAACTCCCTCCCTAACAGCACGGTGGGTGTACCTACACCACACGGGACAAAATCCTGGAACTCCCTCCCTAACAGCACGGTGGGTGTACCTACACCACACAGGACAAAATCCTGGAACTCCCTCCCTAACAGCACGGTGGGTGTACCTACACCACACGGGACAAAATCCTGGAACTCCCTCCCTAACAGCACGGTGGGTGTACCTACACCACACGGGACTGCAGCGGTTCAAGGAGGCAGCTCACCCACCACCTTCTCAAGGGGGCAATTAGGGATGGGCAAAAATGCTGAGCCCGGCCAGTGAAGCGCACATCCCATGAACGAATAAACTAAATAAATAAGTTAATTAAATAAAAGTAAGGATGTTAAGCTTCAGTTGCACAGGGGCAGTGGTGAGACTGCACCTCGAATACTGTGGGCAGTTCTGGTCTCCTTATTTAAGGAAGGGTGTAAACGGGTTGGAGGCGGTTCGGAGGAGGTTTACTAGATTGAGACCTGGAATGAGCGGGCTGTCTGATGAGGAAAGGGTTGGACAGACTGGGCTTGTTTCCCACTGGAGTTTAGAAGAGCGAGGGGGAGATTTGATTGAAGGGCACAAGTCCCTGAACAGTCTCGAGACAAGGTGGGCGCGGAAAGGATGTTTCCTCTTGTGGGTGAGTCCAGAACTAGGGGGGAAGTGTTTTAAAATTAAGGGGTCGCCCTTATAGGACAGAGATGAGGAGAAATGTTTTTCCCCTCAGAGGGCTGTGCGAGTTTGGAACTCTCTGCCTCAGGAGGCGGTGTCATGAGGCCGAGGGAGATAGATTCTTGCCAGGCAAGGGAATCGAAGGTTACCGGGGGAGGGTGTCGATAAGAATGTGGAAATCGAAACACAAACAGATCAGCTGTGGTCTCACTGAAAGGCAGAGCAGGAGTGTAGGGCTGAATGGCCTAATCCTGCTCCCATGTGGTAGGTTTGTATGTAGCCCCTGAAACCCTCTCTATCTCTGTAACCTCCTGCAGCCCTTACATCCCTCCCATATCTGTCAATGTATAACACTGAGGTACAGTACTGGTGGGGACAGGTCTGTCACTGTATAACACAGGTACAGTACTGGTGGGAACAGGTCTGTCACTGTGTAACACTGGGGTACAGTACTGGTGGGGACGGGTCTGACACAGTATAACACTGGGGTACAGTACTGGTGGGGACAGGTCTGTCACTGTATAACACTGGGGTACAGTACTGGTGGGGACGCCTCTGTCAGTGTGTAACACTGGGGTACAGGACTGGTGGGGACGGGTCTGACACTGTATAACACTGGGTTACAGTACTGGTAGGGATGGGTCTGTCACTGTATAACCCTGGGGTACAGTACTGGTGGGGACGGGTCTGTCAGTGTATAACACTGGGGTACAGTACTGGTAGGGATGGGTCTGTCACTGTATAACACTGGGGTACAGTACTGGTGGGGACTGGTCTGTCACTGTATAACACTGGGGTACAGTACTGGTGGGGACAGGTCTGTCACTGTATAACACTGGGGTACAGTACTGGTGGGGACGGGTCTGTCACAGTATAACACTGGGGTACAGTACTGGTGGGGATGGGTCTGTCACTGTATAACACTGGGGTACTGTACTTGTGGGGACAGGTCTGACACTGTATAACACAGGTACAGTACAGGTGGGAACAGGTCTGTCACTGTGTAACACTGGGGTACAGTACTGGTGGGGACGGGTCTGACACAGTATAAAACTGGGGTACAGTACTGGTGGGGACAGGTCTGTCACTGTATAACACTGGGGTACAGTACTGGTGGGAACAGGTCTGTCACTGTGTAACACTGGGGTACAGTACTGGTGGGGACGGGTCTGACACTGTATAACACTGGGGTACAGTACTGGTGGGGACAGGTCTGTCACTGTATAACACAGGGGTACAGTACTGGTGGGGACAGGTCTGTCACTGTATAACACAGGGGTACAGTACTGGTGGGGACGGGTCTGTAACTGTATAACACTGGGGTACAGTACTGGTGGGGACGGGTCTGTCACTGTATAAAACTGGGGTACAGTACTGGTGGGGACAGGTCTGTCACTGTATAACACTGGGGTACAGTACTGGTGGGGACGGGTCTGTCACTGTATAACACTGGGGTACAGTACTGGTGGGGACAGGTCTGTCACTGTATAACGCTGGGGTACAGTACTGGAGGGGACGGCTCTGTCACAGTATAACACTGGGGTACAGTACTGGTGGGGACGGGTCTGTCACTGTATAACACTGGGGTACTGTACTCGTGGGGACAGGTCTGTCACTGTATAACACTGGGGTACAGTACTGGTGGGGACAGGTCTGTCACTGTATAACATTGGGGTACAGTACTGGTGGGGACAGGTCTGTCACTGTATAACACTGGGGTACAGTACTGGTGGGGACAGGTCTGTCACTGTATAACACTGGGGTACAGTACTGCTGGGGACGGGTCTGTCACAGTATAACACTGGGGTACAGCACTGGTGGGGACGGGTCTGTCACTATATAATACTTGGGTACTGTAATGGTGGGGACGGGTCTGTCACTGTATAACACTGGGGTACAGTACTGGTGGCGATGGGTCTGTCACTGTATAACATTGGGGTACAGTACTGGTGTGGACGGGTCTGTCACTGCATAACACTGGGGTACAGTACTGGTGGGGACGGGTCTGTCACTGTATAACATTGGGATACAGTACTGGTGGGGACGGGGCATTCACTGTATAACACTGGGGTACAGTACTGGTGGGGACTGGTCTGTCACTGTATAATACAGGTAGATGACTGGTGGGGATAGGTCTGTCACTGTATAACACTGTGGTACAGAACTGGTGGGGATGGGTCTGTCTCTGTATAACGCTGGGGTACAGTACTGGTGGGGATGGGTCTGTCACTGTATAACACTGGGGTACAGTACTAGTGGGGACGGGTCTGTCACTGTATAACACTGGGGTACAGTACTAGTGGGGACGGGGCTTTCACTGTATAACATTGGGGTACAGTACAGGTGTGGACGGGTCTGTCACTGTATAACACTGGGGTACAGTACTGGTGGGGATGAGTCTATCACTGTATAACACTGGGGTACAGTACTGGTGGGGACGGGTCTGTCACTATAACATTGGGGTACAGTACTGGTGGGGACAGGTCTGTCACTGTATAACACTGGGGTACAGTACTAGTGGGGACGGGGCTGTCACAGTATAACACGGGGGTACAGGAACTGGTGGAGACGGGTCTGTCACTGTATAACATGGGCAGATGACTGGTGGGGACGGGTCTGTCACTATATAACGCTGGGGTACAGTACTGGTGGGGACGGGTCTGTCACTATATAACACTGGGGTACAGTACTGGTAGGGACGGGTCTGTCACTACATAACGCTGGGGTACAGTACTGGTGGGGATAGGTCTGTCACTGTATAACATTGGGGTACAGTACTGGTGGGGACGAGTCTGTCACTGTATAACATTGGGGTACTGTACTGGTGGGGACGAGTCTGTCAATGTATAACACTGGGGTACAGTACTGGTGGGGATGGGGCTTTCACTGTATAACAGTGGGTTACAGTACTGGTGGGGACGGGTCTGTCACTGTGTAACATTGGGGTACAGTACTGGTGGGAACCGGGCTTTCACTGTATAACAGTGGGGTACAGAACTACTGGGGATGGGGCTTTCACTGTATAACACTGGGGTACAGTACTACTGGGGATGGGTCTGTCACTGTATAACATTGGGGTACAGTACTGGTGGGGACAGGTCTGTCACTGTATAACACTGGGGTACAGTACTGGTGGGGACGGGTCTGTCTCTGTATAACACTGGGGAACATTACTGGTAGGGACGGGTCTGTCACTGTATAACACTGGGGTACAGAACTGGTGGGGACTGGTCTGTCTCTGTATACCACTGGGATACCGTACTGGTGTGGACGGGTCTGTCACTGTATCACACTGTGGTACTGCACTGGTGTGGACGGGTCTGTCACTGTATAACAATGGGGTACAGTACTGTTGGGGACGGGTCTGTCTCTGTATAACACTAGGGTACAGTACTGGTGGGGACGGGTCTGTCTCTGTATAACACTAGGGTACAGTACTGGTGGGGACGGGTCTGTCACTGTATAACACTGGGGTACAGTACTGGTGGGGACGGGTCTGTCTCTGTATAACACTGGCGTACAGTACTGTTGGGGACGGGTCTGTTACTGTATAACACTGGGTTACAGTAATGGTGGGGATGGGTCTGTCACTGTATAACACTGGGGTACAATACTCGGGATGGGTCTGTCACTGTATAACACTGGGGTACAGAACTGGTGGGGACGGGTCTGTCACTGTATAACACTGGGGTACAGTACTGGTGGGGATGGGTCTGTCACTGTATAACACTGGGGTACAGTACTGGTGGGAACGGGTCTGTAACTGTATAACACTGGGTTACAGTACTGGTGGGAATGGGTCAGTCAGTGTATAACACTGGGGTACAGTACTGGTGGGACGGGTCTGTCAGTGTATAACACTGGGGTACAGTACTGGTGGGGATGGGTCTGTCACTGTATAACACTGGGGTACAGTACTGGTGGGGACGGGTCTGTCACTGTATAACACTGGGGTACAATACTCGGGATGGGTCTGTCACTGTATAACACTGGGGTACAGTACTGGTGGGACAGGTCTGTCACTGCATAACACTGGGGTACAGTACTGGTGGGGACGGGACTGTCACTGTATAACACTGGGGTACAGTACTGGTGGGGACGGGTCTGTCACTGTATAACACTGGGGTACAGTACTGGTGTGGACGGGTCTGTCACTGTATAACACTGGGGTACAGTACTGGTGGGGACAGGTCTGTCACTGTATAACACTGGGGTACGGTACTGTTGGGGACGGGTCTGTCTCTGTATAACACTGGGGTACAGTACTGGTGGGGATGGGTCTGTCTCTGTATAACACTAGGGTGCAGTACTGGTGGGGACCGGTCTGTCACTGTATAACACTGGGGTACAGTACTGGTGGGGACGGGTCTGTCTCTGTATAACACTAGGGTACAGTACAGTTGGGGACGGGTCTGTCACTGTATAACACTGGGTTAAAGTACTGGTGGGGATGGGTCTGTCACTGTATAACACTGGGGTACAGTACTGGTGTGGACGGGTCTGTCACTGTATAACACTGGGGTACAGTACTGGTGGGGACAGGTCTGTCACTGTATAACACTGGGGTACAGTACTGGTGGGGACGGGCCTGTCTCTGTATAACACTAGGGTACAGTACTGGTGGGGACGGGTCTGTCACTGTATAACACGGGTACAGTACTGGTGTGGATGGGTCTGTCACTGTATAATACTGGGGTACTGTACTGTTGAGGACGGGTCTGTCACTGTATAACACTGGGTTACATTACTGGTGGGGATGGGTCTGTCACTGTATAACACTGGGGTACAGTACTCGGGATGGGTCTGTCACTGTATAACACTGGGGTACTGTACTGTTGGGGACGGGTCTGTCTCTGTATAACCCTGGGGTACAGTACTGGTGGGGACTGGTCTGTCTCTGTATAACACTAGGGTACAGTATTGGTGGGGACGGGTCTTCTCTGTATAACACTGGGGTACAATACTGGTGTGGACGGGTCTGTCACTGTATAACACTGGGGTACTGTACTGGTGTGGACGGGTCTGTCACTGTATAAAACTGGGGTAGAGTACTGGTGGGGACGGGTCTGTCAGTGTATAACACTGGGTTACTGTACTGGTGGGGATGGGTCTGTCACTGTATAACACTGGGGTACAGTACTGGTGGGGACGGGTCTGTCAGTGTATAACACTGTGTTACAGTACTGGTGGGGACGGGTCTGTCACTGTATAACACTGGGGTACTGTACTGGTGTGGACGGGTCTGTCACTGTATAAAACTGGGGTAGAGTACTGGTGGGGACGGGTCTGTCAGTGTATAACACTGGGTTACTGTACTGGTGGGGATGGGTCTGTCACTGTATAACACTGGGGTACAGTACTGGTGGGGACGGGTCTGTCAGTGTATAACACTGGGTTACAGTACTGGTGGGGACGGGTCTGTCACTGTATAACACTGGGGTACAGTACTGGTGGGGACAGGTCTGTAACTGTATAATACTGGGGTAAAGTACTGGTGGGGACGGGACTGTCACTGTATAACACTGGGGTACAGTACTGGTGGGGACGGGTCTGTCACTGTATAACACTGGGATACAGTACTGGTGTGGACGGGTCTGTCACTGTATAACACTGGACTACTGTACTGGTGTGGACGGGTCTGTCACTTTATAACACTGGGGTACAGTACTGGTGGGGACGGGTCTGTCTCTGTATAACACTGGGGTACAGGACTGGTGGGGAGGGTGCTGTCTCTGTATAACACTGGGGTACAGTACTGGTGGGGACAGGTCTGTCACTGTATAACACTGGATACAATACTGGTGGGGACGGGTCTGTCTCTGTATAACACTAGGGTACAGTACTGCTGGGGATGGGTCTGTCACTGTATAACACTGGGGTACAATACTCGGGATGGGTCTGTCACTGTATAACACTGGGGTACAGTACTGGTGGGGACGGGTCTGTCACTGTATAACACTGGTGTACAATACTCGGGATGGGTCTGTCACTGTATAACACTGGGGTACAGTACTGGTGGGGACAGGTCTGTCACTGTATAACACTGCGGTACAGTACTGGTGGGGACGGGACTGTCACTGTATAACACTGGGGTACAGTACTGGTGGGGACGGGTCTTTCACTGTATAACACGGGTACAGTACTGGTGTGGATGGGTCTGTCACTGTATAACACTGGGGTACTGTACTGTTGAGGACGGGTCTATCACTGTATAACACTGGGTTACAGTACTGGTGGGGATGGGTCTGTCACTGTATAACACTGGGGTACAATACTCAGGATGGGTCTGTCTCTGTATAACACTGGGGCACATAACTGGTGGGGACAGGTCTGTCACTGTATAGCACTGGGGTACAGTACTCGGGATGGGTCTGTCACTGTTTAACACTGGGGTACTGTACTGTTGGGGACTGGTCTGTCTCTGTATAACCCTGGGGTACAGTACTGGCATGGACGGGTCTGTCACTGTATCACACTGGGTTACTGTACTGGTGTGGACGGGTCTGTCACTATATATCACTGGGGTACAGTACTGGTGGGGACGGGTCTGTCTCTGTATAACACTAGGGTACAGTACTGGTGGGGACGGGTCTTCTCTGTATAACACTGGGGTACAATACTGGTGTGGACGGTTCTGTCACTGTATAACACTGGGGTACTGTACTGGTGTGGATGGGTCTGTCACTGTATAACACTGGGGTACAGTACTGGTGGGGACGGGTCTGTCACTGTATAACACTGGGGTACAGTACTGGTGGGGACGAGTCTGTCTCTGTATAACACTGGTGTACATTACTGGTAGGGACGGGTCTGTCACTGTATAACACTGGGGTACAGTACTGGTGGGGACTGGTCTGTCTCTGTATACCACTGGGGTACAGTACTGGTGTGGACGGGTCTGTCACGGTATCACACTGGGGTACTGCAGTGGTGTGGACGGGTATGTCACTGTATAACACTGGGGTACAGTACTGTTGGGGACGGGTCTGTCTCTGTATAACACTAGGGTACAGTACTGGTGGGGACGAGTCTGTCACTGTATAACATTGGGGTACTGTACTGGTGGGGACGAGTCTGTCAATGTATAACACTGGGGTACAGTACTGGTGGGGATGGGGCTTTCACTGTATAACAGTGGGTTACAGTACTGGTGGGGACGGGTCTGTCACTGTGTAACATTGGGGTACAGTACTGGTGGGGACGGGGCTTTCACTGTATAACAGTGGGGTACAGTACTACTGGGGATGGGGCTTTCACTGTATAACACTGGGGTACAGTACTACTGGGGATGGGTCTGTCACTGTATAACATTGGGGTACAGTACTGGTGGGGACAGGTCTGTCACTGTATAACACTGGGGTACAGTACTGGTGTGGACGGGTCTGTCTCTGTATAACACTGGGGAACATTACTGGTAGGGACGGGTCTGTCACTGTATAACACTGGGGTACAGAACTGGTGGGGACTGGTCTGTCTCTGTACACCACTGGGATACCGTACTGGTGTGGACGGGTCTGTCACTGTATCACACTGTGGTACTGCACTGGTGTGGACGGGTCTGTCACTGTATAACAATGGGGTACAGTACTGTTGGGGACGGGTCTGTCTCTGTATAACACTAGGGTACAGTACTGGTGGGGACGGGTCTGTCTCTGTATAACACTAGGGTACAGTACTGGTGGGGACGGGTCTGTCACTGTATAACACTGGGGTACAGTACTGGTGGGGACGGGTCTGTCTCTGTATAACACTGGTGAACAGTACTGTTGGGGACGGGTCTGTCACTGTATAACACTGGGGTACAGTACTGGTGGGGACGCGTCTGTCTCTGTATAACACTAGGGTGCAGTACTGGTGGGGACGGGTCTGTCACTGTATAACACTGGGGTACAGCACTGGTGGGGACGGGTCTGTCTCTGTATAACACTAGTTTACAGTACTGTTGGGGACGGGTCTGTCACTGTATAACACTGGGTTACAGTACTGGTGGGGATAGGTCTGTCACTGTATAACACGGGGGTACAGTACTGTTGTGGACGGGTCTGTCACTGTATTACACTGGGGTACAGTACTGGTGGGGACAGGTCTGTCACTGTATAACACTGGGGTACAGTACTGGTGGGGACGGGTCTGTGTCTGTATAACACTAGGGTACAGTGCTGGTGGGGACGGGTCTGTCACTGTATAACACGGGTACAGTACTGGTGTGGATGGGTCTGTCACTGTATAATACTGGGGTACTGTACTGTTGAGGACGGGTCTGTCACTGTATAACACTGGGTTACATTACTGGTGGGGATGGGTCTGTCACTGTATAACACTGGGGTACAGTACTCGGGATGGGTCTGTCACTGTATAACACTGGGGTACTGTACTGTTGGGGACGGGTCTGTCTCTGTATAACCCTGGGGTACAGTACTGGTGGGGACTGGTCTGTCTCTGTATAACACTAGTGTACAGTACTGGTGGGGACGGGTCTTCTCTGTATAATACTGGGGTACAGTACTGGTGGGGATGGGTCTGTCACTGTATAACACTGGGTTACAATACTGGTGTGGACGGGTCTGTCACTGTATAACACTGGTGTAGAGTACTGGTGGGGACGGGTCTGTCAGTGTATAACACTGGGTTACTGTACTGGTGGGGATGGGTCTGTCACTGTATAACACTGGGGTACAGTACTGGTGGGGACAGGTCTGTCACTGTATAATACTGGGGTAAAGTACTGGTGGGACGGGACGGTCACTGTATAACACTGGGGTACAGTACTGGTGGGGACGGGTCTGTCACTGTATAACACTGGGGTACAGTACTGGTGTGGACGGGTCTGTCACTGTATAACACTGGGGTACAATACTCGGGATGGGTCTGTCACTGTATAACACTGGGGCACATTACTGGTGGGGACAGGTCTGTCACTGTATAGCACTGGGGTACAGTACTCGGGATGGGTCTGTCACTGTTTAACACTGGGGTACTGTACTGTTGGGGACTGGTCTGTCTCTGTATAACCCTTGGGTACAGTACTGGTGTGGACGGGTCTGTCACTGTATCACACTGGGTTACTGTACTGGTGTGGACGGGTCTGTCACTATATATCACTGGGGTACAGTACTGGTGGGGACGGGTCTGTCTCTGTATAACACTAGGGTACAGTACTGGTGGGGACGGGTCTTCTCTGTATAACACTGGGGTACAATACTGGTGTGGACGGGTCTGTCACTGTATAACACTGGGGTACTGCACTGGTGTGGATGGGTCTGTCACTGTATAACACTGGGGTACAGTACTGGTGGGGACGGGTCTGTCACTGTATAACACTGGGGTACAGTACTGGTGGGGACGAGTCTGTCTCTGTATAACACTGGTGTACATTACTGGTAGGGACGGGTCTGTCACTGTATAACACTGGGGTACAGTACTGGTGGGGACTGGTCTGTCTCTGTATACCACTGGGGTACAGTACTGGTGTGGACGGGTCTGTCACGGTATCACACTGGGGTACTGCAGTGCTGTGGACGGGTATGTCACTGTATAACACTGGGGTACAGTACTGTTGGGGACGGGTCTGTCTCTGTATAACACTAGGGTACAGTACTGGTGGGGACGGGTCTGTCTCTGTATAACACTAGGGTACAGTACTGGTGGGGACGGGTCTGTCACTTTATATCACTGGGGTACAGTACAGGTGGGGAAGGGTCTGTCTCTGTATAACACTAGGGTACAGTACTGTTGGGGACGGGTCTGTCACTGTATAACACTGGGTTACAGTACTGGTGGGGATGGGTCTGTCACTGTATAACACTGGGGTACAATACTCGGGATGGGTCTGTCACTTTATAACACTGGGGTGCAATACTCGGGATGGGTCTGTCACTGTATAACACTGGGGTACAGTACTGGTGGGACAGGTCTGTCACTGCATAACACTGGGGTACAGTACTGGTGGGGACGGGACTGTCACTGTATAACACTGGGGTACAGTACTGGTGGGGACGGGTCTGTCACTGTATAACACTGGGGTACAGTACTGGTGTGGACGGGTCTGTCAATGTATAACACTGGGGTACAGTACTGGTGGGGACAGGTCTGTCACTGTATAACACTGGGGTACAGTACTGTTGGGGACGGGTCTGTCTCTGTATAACACTGGGGTACAGTACTGGTGGGGACGGGTCTGTCTCTATATAACACTAGGGTGCAGTACTGGTGGGGACGGGTCTGTCACTGTATAACACTGGGGTACAGTACTGGTGGGGACGGTTCTGTCTCTGTATAACACTAGTTTACAGTACTGTTGGGGACGGGTCTGTCACTGTATAACACTGGGTTACAGTACTGGTGGGGATGGGTCAGTCACTGTATAACACGGGGGTACAGTACTGGTGTGGACGGGTCTGTCACTGTATAACACTGGGGTACAGTACTGGTGGGGACAGGACTGTCACTTTATAACACTGGGGTACAGTACTGGTGGGGACGGGTCTGTCTCTGTATAACACTAGGGTACAGTACTGGTGGGGACGGGTCTGTCACTGTATAACACGGGTACAGTACTGGTGTGGATGGGTCTGTCACTGTATAATACTGGGGTACTGTACTGTTGAGGACGGGTCTGTCACTGTATAACACTGGGTTACATTACTGGTGGGGATGGGTCTGTCACTGTATAACACTGGGGTACAGTACTCGGGATGGGTCTGTCACTGTATAACACTGGGGTACTGTACTGTTGGGGACGGGTCTGTCTCTGTATAACCCTGGGGTACAGTACTGGTGGGGACTGGTCTGTCTCTGTATAACACTAGGGTACAGTACTGGTGGGGACGGGTCTTCTCTGTATAACACTGGGGTACAATACTGGTGTGGACGGGTCTGTCACTGTATAACACTGGGGTACTGTACTGGTGTGGACGGGTCTGTCACTGTATAACACTGGTGTAGAGTACTGGTGGGGACGGGTCTGTCAGTGTATAACATTGGATTACTGTACTGGTGGGGATGGGTCTGTCACTGTATAACACTGGGGTACAGTACTGGTGGGGACGGGTCTGTCAGTGTATAACACTGGGTTACAGTACTGGTGGGGACGGATCTGTCACTGTATAACATTGGGGTACAAAACTCGGGATGGGTCTGTCACTGTATAACACTGGGGTACAGTACTGGTGGGGACAGGTCTGTCACTGTATAATACTGGGGTAAAGTACTGGTGGGGACGGGACGGTCACTGTATAACACTGGGGTACAGTACTGGTGGGGACGGGTCTGTCACTGTATAACACTGGGGTACAGTACTGGTGTGGACGGGTCTGTCACTGTATAACACTGGGGTACTGTACTGGTGTGGACGGGTCTGTCACTTTATAACACTGGGGTACAGTACTGGTGGGGACGGGTCTGTCTCTGTATAACACTGGGGTACAGGACTGGTGGGGACGGGTCTGTCTCTGTATAACACTGGGGTACAGTACTGGTGGGGACAGGTCTGTCTCTGTATAACACTAGGGTACAGTACTGCTGGGGATGGGTCTTTCACTGTATAACACTGGTGTACAATACTCGGGATGGTTCTGTCACTGTATAACACTGGGGTACAGTACTTGTGGGGACGGGTCTGTCACTGTATAACACTGGGGTACAATACTCGGGATGGGACTGTCACTGTATAACACTGGGGTACAGTACTGGTGGGACAGGTCTGTCACTGTATAACACTGCGGGACAGTACTGGTGGGGACGGGACTGTCACTGTATAACACTGGGG
Source organism: Isurus oxyrinchus (assembly GCA_026770705.1). Lineage (NCBI taxonomy): Eukaryota > Metazoa > Chordata > Chondrichthyes > Lamniformes > Lamnidae > Isurus > Isurus oxyrinchus. Next base: position 375,341 of record JANJGN010000512.1, on the reverse strand, counting down.
TACAGTACTGGTGGGGACGGGTCTTTCACTGTATAACACGGGTACAGTACTGGTGTGGATGGGTCTGTCACTGTATAACACTGGGGTACTGTCCTGTTGAGGACGGGTCTATCACTGTATAACACTGGGTTACAGTACTGGTGGGGATGGGTCTGTCACTGTATAACACTGGGGTACACTACTCGGGATGGGTCTGGCACTGTATAACACTGGGGCACATTACTGGTGGGGACAGGTCTGTCACTGTATAGCACTGGGGTACAGTACTCGGGATGGGTCTGTCACTGTATAACACTGGGGTACGGTACTGTTGGGGACGGGTCTGTCTCTGTATAACCCTGGGGTACAGTACTGGTGTGGACGGGTCTGTCACTGTATCACACTGGGTTACTGTACTGGTGTGGACGGGTCTGTCACTATATAACACTGGGGTACAGTACTGGTGGGGACGGGTCTGTCTCTGTATAACACTAGGGTACAGTACTGGTGGGGACGGGTCTTCTCTGTATAACACTGGGGTACAATACTGGTGTGGACGGGTCTGTCACTGTATAACACTGGGGTACTGTACTGGTGTGGATGGGTCTGTCACTGTATAACACTGGGGTACAGTACTGGTGGGGAAGGGTCTGTCACTGTATAACACTGGGGTACAGTACTGGTGGGGACGAGTCTGTCTCTGTATAACACTGGTGTACATTACTGGTAGGGACGGGTCTGTCACTGTATAACACTGGGGTACAGTACTGGTGGGGACTGGCCTGTCTCTGTATACCACTGGGATACAGTACTGGTGTGGATGGGTCTGTCACGGTATCACACTGGGGTACTGCACTGGTGTGGACGGGTATGTCACTGTATAACACTGGGGTACAGTACTGTTGGGGACGGGTCTGTCTCTGTATAACACTAGGGTACAGTACTGGTGGGGACGGGTCTGTCTCTGTATAACACTAGGGTACAGTACTGGTGGGGACGGGTCTGTCACTGTATATCACTGGGGTACAGTACAGGTGGGGAAGGGTCTGTCTCTGTATAACACTAGGGTACAGTACTGTTGGGGACGGGTCTGTCACTGTATAACACTGGGTTACAGTACTGGTGGGGATGGGTCTGTCAATGTATAACACTGGGGTACAATACTCGGGATGGGTCTGTCACTTTATAACACTGGGGTGCAATACTCGTGATGGGTCTGTCACTGTATAACACTGGGGTACAGTAATGGTGGGGACGGGTCTGTCACAGTATAACACTGGGTTACAGTACTGGTGGGGATGGGTATGTCACTGTATAACACTGGGGTACAGTACTGGTGGGGACTGGTCTGTCACTGTATAACAATGGGTTACAGTACTGGTGGGAATGGGTCTGTCAGTGTATAACACTGGGGTACAGGACTGGTGGGGACGGGTCTGTCAGTGTATAACACTGGGGTACAGTACTGGTGGGGATGGGTCTGTCACTGTGTAACAATGGGGTACAGTACTGGTGGGGACGGGTCTGTCACTGTATAACACTGGGGTACAATACTCGGGATGGGTCTGTCACTGTATAACACTGGGGTACAGTACTGGTGGGGACAGGTCTGTCAATGTATAACACTGGGGTACAGTACTGGTGGGGACCGGACTGTCACTTTATAACACTGGGGTACAGTACTGGTGGGGACGGGTCTGTCACTGTATAACACTGGGGTACAGTACTGGTGTGGACGGGTCTGTGACTGTATAGCACTGGGGTACAGTACTGGTGGGGACAGGTCTGTCACTGTATAACACTGGGGTACAGTACTGGTTGGGACGGGTCTGTCTCTGTATAACACTTGGGTACAGTACTGGTGGGGACGGGTCTGTCACTGCATATCACGGGTACAGTACTGGTGTGGATGGGTCTGTCACTGTATTATACTGGGGTACTGTATTATTGAGGACGGGTCTGTCACTGTATAACAGTGGGTTACAGTACTGGTGGGGATGGGTCTGTCACTGTATAACACTGGGGTACAATACTCGGATGGGTCTGTCACTGTATAACACTGGGGTACAGTACTCGGGATGGGTCTGTCACTGTATAACACTGGGGTACTGTACTGCTGGGGACGGTTCTGTCACTGTATAACACTGGGTTGCAGTACTGGTGGGGATGGGTCTGTCACTGTATAACACTGGGGTACAATACTCGGGATGGGTCTGTCACTGTATAACACTGGGGTACAGTACTGGTGGGGACAGGTCTGTCACTGTATAACACTGGGGTACAGTACTGGTGGGGACCGGACTGTCACTTTATAACACTGGGTACAGTACTGGTGGGGACGGGTCTGTCACTGTATAACACTGGGGTACAGTACTGATGTGGACGGGTCTGTCAATGTATCACACTGGGTTACTGTACTGGTGTGGACGGGTCTGTCACTATATAACACTGGGGTACAGTACTGGTGGGGACGGGTCTGTCTCTGTATAACACTAGGGTACAGTACTGGTGGGGACGGGTCTTGTCTGTATAACACTGGGGTACAATACTGGTGTGGACGGGTCTGTCACTGTATAACACTGGGGTACTGTACTGGTGTGGATGGGTCTGTCACTGTATAACACTGGGGTACAGTACTGGTGGGGAAGGGTCTGTCACTGTATAACACTGAGGTACAGTACTGGTGGGGACGAGTCTGTCTCTGTATAACACTGGTGTACATTACTGGTAGGGACGGGTCTGTCACTGTATAACACTGGGGTACAGTACTGGTGGGGACTGGCCTGTCTCTGTATACCACTGGGATACAGTACTGGTGTGGACGGGTCTGTCACGGTATCACACTGGGGTACTGCACTGGTGTGGACGGGTATGTCACTGTATAACACTGGGGTACAGTACTGTTGGGGACGGGTCTGTCTCTGTATAACACTAGGGTACAGTACTGGTGGGGACGGGTCTGTCTCTGTATAACACTAGGGTACAGTACTGGTGGGGACAGGTCTGTCACTGTATATCACTGGGGTACATTACAGGTGGGGAAGGGTCTGTCTCTGTATAACACTAGGGTACAGTACTGTTGGGGACGGGTCTGTCACTGTATAACACTGGGTTACAGTACTGGTGGGGATGGGTCTGTCAATGTATAACACTGGGGTACAATACTCGGGATGGGTCTGTCACTTTATAACACTGGGGTGCAATACTCGTGATGGGTCTGTCACTGTATAACACTGGGGTACAGTAATGGTGGGGACGGGTCTGTCACAGTATAACACTGGGTTACAGTACTGGTGGGGATGGGTCTGTCACTGTATAACACTGGGGTACAGTACTGGTGGGGACAGGTCTGTCACTGTATAACAATGGGTTACAGTACTGGTGGGAATGGGTCTGTCAGTGTATAACACTGGGGTACAGGACTGGTGGGGACGGGTCTGTCAGTGTATAACACTGGGGTACAGTACTGGTGGGGATGGGTCTGTCACTGTGTAACAATGGGGTACAGTACTGGTGGGGACGGGTCTGTCACTGTATAACACTGGGGTACAATACTCGGGATGGGTCTGTCACTGTATAACACTGGGGTACAGTACTGGTGGTGACAGGTCTGTCACTGTATAACACTGGGGTACAGTACTGGTGGGGACCGGACTGTCACTTTATAACACTGGGGTACAGTACTGGTGGGGACGGGTCTGTCACTGTATAACACTGGGGTACAGTACTGGTGTGGACGGGTCTGTGACTGTATAGCACTGGGGTACAGTACTGGTGGGGACAGGTCTGTCACTGTATAACACTGGGGTACAGTACTGGTTGGGACGGGTCTGTCTCTGTATAACACTTGGGTACAGTACTGGTGGGGACGGGTCTGTCACTGCATATCACGGGTACAGTACTGGTGTGGATGGGTCTGTCTCTGTATTATACTGGGGTACTGTATTATTGAGGACGGGTCTGTCACTGTATAACAGTGGGTTACAGTACTGGTGGGGATGGGTCTGTCACTGTATAACACTGGGGTACAATACTCGGATGGGTCTGTCACTGTATAACACTGGGGTACAGTACTCGGGATGGGTCTGTCACTGTATAACACTGGGGAACTGTACTGCTGGGGACGGTTCTGTCACTGTATAACACTGGGTTGCAGTACTGGTGGGGATGGGTCTGTCACTGTATAACACTGGGGTACAATACTCGGGATGGGTCTGTCACTGTATAACACTGGGGTACAGTACTGGTGGGGACAGGTCTGTCACTGTATAACACTGGGGTACAGTACTGGTGGGGACCGGACTGTCACTTTATAACACTGGGTACAGTACTGGTGGGGACGGGTCTGTCACTGTATAACACTGGGGTACAGTACTGATGTGGACGGGTCTGTGACTGTCTAACACTGGGGTACAGTACTGGTGGGGACAGGTCTGTCACTGTATAACACTGGGGTACAGTACTGGTGGGGACGGGTCTGTCTCTGTATAACACAAGGGTACAGTACTGGTGGGGACGGGTCTGTCACTGCATAACACGGGTACAGTACTGGTGTGGATGGGTCTGTCACTGTATAATACTGGGGTACTGTATTGTTGAGGACGGGTCTGTCACTGTATAACACTGGGTAACAGTACTGGTGGGGATGGGTCTGTCACTGTATAACACTGGGGTACAATACTCGGATGGGTCTGTCACTGTATAACACTGGGGTACAGTACTCGGGATGGGTCTGTCACTGTATAACACTGGGGTACTGTACTGCTGGGGACGGTTCTGTCACTGTATAACACTGGGTTGCAGTACTGTTGGGGATGGGTCTGTCACTGTATAACACTGGGGTACTGTACTGTTGAGGACGGGTCTGTCACTGTATAACACTGGGGTACAGTACTGGTGGGGACGGGTCTGTCACTGTATAACACTGGGGTACAATTCTCGGGATGGGTCTGTCACTGTATAACACTGGGGTACAGTACTGGTGGGGACAGGTCTGTCGCTGTATAATACTGGGGTAAAGTACTGGTGGGGACGGGACTGTCAATGTATAACACTGGGGTACAGTACTGGTGGGGACGGGTCTGTCACTGTATAACACTGGGGTACAGTACTGGTGTGGACGGGTCTGTCACTGTATAACACTGGGGTACTGTACTTGTGTGGACGGGTCTGTCACTTTATAACACTGGGGTACAGTACTGGTGGGGACGGGTCTGTCTCTGTATAACACTGGGGTACAGGACAGGTGGGGACGGGTCTGTCTCTGTATAACACTGGGGTACAGTACTGGTGGGGACAGGTCTGTCACTGTATAACCCTGGATACAATACTGGTGGGGACGGGTCTGTCTCTGTATAACACTAGGGTACAGTACTGGTGGGGATGGGTCTGTCACTGTATAACACTGGGGTACAATACTCGGGATGGGTCTGTCACTGTATAACACTGGGGTACAATACTGGTGGGGACGGGTCTGTCACTGTATAACACTGGGGTACAATACTCGGGATGGGTCTGTCACTGTATAACACTGGGGTACAGTACTGGTGGGGACAGGTCTGTCACTGTATAACACTGCGGTACAGTACTGGTGGGGACGGGACTGTCACTGTATAACACTGGGGTACAGTACTGGTGGGGACGGGTCTTTCACTGTATAACACGGGTACAGTACTGGTGTGGATGGGACTGTCACTGTATAACACTGGGGTACTGTACTGTTGAGGACGGGTCTGTCACTGTATAACACTGGGTTGCAGTACTGGTGGGGATGGGTCTGTCACTGTATAACACTGGGGTACAATACTCGGGATGGGTTTGTCACTGTATAACACTGGGGTACAATACTCGGGATGGGTCTGTCACTGTATAACACTGGGGTACAGTACTCGTGATGGGTCTGTCACTGTATAGCACTGGGGTACAGTAATGGTGGCGACGGGTCTGTCACTGTATAACACTGGGTACAGTACTGGTGGGGATGGGTCTGTCACTGTATAACACTGGGGTACAGGACTGGTGGGGACGGTTCTGTCACTGTATAACAATGGGTTACAGTACTGGTTGGAATGGGTGTGTCACTGTATTACACTGGGGTACAGTACTGTTGGGGATGGGTCTGTCACTGTATAACACTGGGGTACAATACTCGGGATGGGTCTGTCACTGTATAACACTGGGGTACAGTACTGGTGGGGACAGGTCTGTCACTGTATAACACTGGGGTACAGTACTGGTGGGGACGGGACTGTTACTGTATAACACTGGGGTACAGTACTGGTGGGGACGGGTCTGTCTCTGTATAACATTAGGGTACAGTACTGGTGGGGACGGGTCTGTCACTGCATAACACGGGTACAGTACTGGTGTGGATGGGTCTGTCACTGTATAATACTGGGGTACTGCATTGTTGAGGACGGGTCTGTCACTGTATAACAATGGGTTACAGTACTGGTGGGGATGGGTCTGTCACTGTATAACACTGGGGAACAATACTCGAATGGGTCTGTCACTGTATAACACTGGGGTACAGTACTCGGGATGGGTCTGTCACTGTATAACACTGGGGTACTGTACAGCTTGGGACGGTTCTGTCTCTGTATAACACTGGGTTGCAGTACTGGTGGGGATGGGTCTGTCACTGTATAACACTGGGGTACTGTACTGTTGAGGACGGGTCTGTCACTGTATAACACTGGGGTACAGTACTGGTGGGGATGGGTCTGTCACTGTATAACACTGGGGTACAATACTCGGGACGGGTCTGTCACTGTATAACACTGGGGTACAGTACTGGTGGGGACAGGTCTGTGACTGTATAATACTGGGGTAAAGTACTGGTGGGGACGGGACTGTCACTGTATAACACTGGGGTACAGTACTGGTGGGGACGGGTCTGTCACTGTATAACACTGGGGTACAGTACTGGTGTGGACGGGTCTGTCACTGCATAACACTGGGTTACTGTACTGGTGTGGACGGGTCTGTCACTTTATAACACTGGGGTACAGTACTGGTGGGGACGGGTCTGTCTCTGTATAACACTGGGGTACAGGACTGGTGGGGACGGGTCTGCCTCTGTATAACACTGGGGTACAGTACTGGTGGGGACAGGTCTGTCACTGTATAACACTGGATACAATACTGGTGGGGACGGGTCTGTCTCTGTATAACACTAGGGTACAGTACTGGTTGGGATGGGTCTGTCACTGTATAACTCTGGGGTACAATACTCGGGATGGGTCTGTCACTGTATAACACTGGGGTACAGTACTGGTGGGGACGGGTCTGTCACTGTATAACACTGGGGTACAATACTCGGGATGGGTCTGTCACTGTATAACACTGGGGTAGAGTACTGGTGGGGACAGGTCTGTCACTGTATAACACTGCGGTACAGTACTGGTGGGGACGGGACTGTCACTGTATAACACTGGGGTACAGTACTGGTGGGGACGGGTCTTTCACTGTATAACACGGGTACAGTACTGGTGTGGATGGGACTGTCACTGTATAACACTGGGTTTCTGTACTGTTGAGGACGGGTCTGTCACTGTATAACACTGGGTTGCAGTCCTGGTGGGGATGGGTCTGTCACTGTATAACACTGGGGTACAATACTCGGGATGGGTCTGTCACTGTATAACACTGGGGTACAATACTCGGGATGGGTCTGTCACTGTATAACACTGGGGTACAATACTCGTGATGGGTCTGTCACTGTATAACACTGGGGTACAGTAATGGTGGGGACGGGTCTGTCACTGTATAACACTGGGTACAGTACTGGTGGGGATGGGTCTGTCACTGTATAACACTGGGGTACATTTATGGTGGGGACGGGTCTGTCACTGTATAACACTGGGTTACAGTACTGGTGGGAATGGGTGTGTCAGTGTATAACACTGGGGTACAGGACTGGTGGAGACGGGTCTGTCAGTGTATAACACTGGGGTACAGTACTGGTGGGGATGGGTCTGTCACTGTATTACACTGGGGTACAGTAATGGTGGGGACGGGTCTGTCTCTGTATAACACTGGGGTACAATACTCGGGATGGGTCTGTCACTGTATAACACTGGGGTACAGAACTGGTGGGGACAGATCTGTCACTGTATAACACTGGGGTACAGTACTGGTGGGGACGGGACTGTTACTGTATAACACGGGGGTACAATACTGGTGGGGACGGGTCTGTCACTGTATAACACTGGGGTACAGTACTGGTGTGGACAGGTCTGTCACTGTATAACACTGGGGTACAGTACTGGTGGGGACAGGTCTGTCACTGTATAACACTGGGGTACAGTACTGGTGGGGACGGGTCTGTCTCGGTATAACACTAGGGTACAGTACTGGTGGGGACCGGTCTGTCACTGTATAACACGGGTACAGTACTGGTGTGGATGGGTCTGTCACTGTATAATACTGGGGTACTGTATTGTTGAGGACGGTTCTGTCACTGTATAACACTGGGTTACAGTACTGGTGGGGATGGGTCTGTCACTGTATAACCCTGGGGTACAATCCTCGGGATGGGTCTGTCACTGTATAACACTGGGGTACAGTACTCGGGATGGGTCTGTCACTGTATAACACTGGGGTACTGTACTGTTGGGGACGGGTCTGTCTCTGTATAACCCTGGGGTACAGTACTGGTGGGGACTGGTCTGTCTCTGTATAAAACTAGAGTACAGTACTGGTGGGGACGGGTCTTCACTGTATAACACTGGGGTACAATACTGGTGTGGACGAGTCTGTCACTGTATAACACTGGGGTACTGTACTGGTGTGGACGGGTCTGTCACTGTATAACACTGGGGTAGAGTACTGGTGGGGACGGGTCTGTCAGTGTATAACACTGGGTTACCGTACTGGTGGGGATGGGTCTGTCACTGTATAACACTGGGGTACAGTACTGGTGGGGACGGGTCTGTCAGTGTATAACACTGGATTACAGTACTGGTGGGGACGGGTCTGTCACTGTATAACACTGGGGTACAATACTCGGGATGGGTCTGTCACTGTATAACACTGGGGTACAGTACTGGTGGGGACAGGTCTGTCACTGTATAACACTGGGTTGCAGTACTGTTGGGGATGGGTCTGTCACTGTATAACACTGGGGTACTGTACTGTTGAGGACGGGTCTGTCACTGTATAACACTGGGGTACAGTACTGGTGGGGACGGGTCTGTCACTGTATAACACTGGGGTACAATTCTCGGGATGGGTCTGTCACTGTATAACACTGGGGTACAGTACTGGTGGGGACAGGTCTGTCACTGTATAATACTGGGGTAAAGTACTGGTGGGGACGGGACTGTCAATGTATAACCCTGGGGTACAGTACTGGTGGGGACGGGTCTGTCACTGTATAACACTGGGGTACAGTACTGGTGTGGACGGGTCTGTCACTGTATAACGCTGGGGTACTGTACTTGTGTGGACGGGTCTGTCACTTTATAACACTGGGGTACAGTACTGGTGGGGACGGGTCTGTCTCTGTATAACACTGGGGTACAGGACAAGTGGGGACGGGTCTGTCTCTGTATAACACTGGGGTACAGTACTGGTGGGGACAGGTCTGTCACTGTATAACACTGGATACAATACTGGTGGGGACGCGTCTGTCTCTGTATAACACTAGGGTACAGTACTGGTGGGGATGGGTCTGTCACTGTATAACACTGGGGTACAATACTCGGGATGGGTCTGTCACTGTATAACACTGGGGTACAGTACTGGTGGGGACGGGTCTGTCACTGTATAACACTGGGGTACAATACTCGGGATGGGTCTGTCACTGTATATCACTGGGGTACAGTACTGGTGGGGACAGGTCTGTCACTGTATAACACTGCGGTACAGTACTGGTGGGGACGGGACTGTCACTGTATAACACTGGGGTACAGTACTGGTGGGGACGGGTCTTTCACTGTATAACACGGGTACAGTACTGGTGTGGATGGGACTGTCACTGTATAACACTGGGGTACTGTACTGTTGAGGACGGGTCTGTCACTGTATAACACTGGGTTGCAGTACTGGTGGGGATGGGTCTGTCACTGTATAACACTGGGGTACAATACTCGGGATGGGTCTGTCACTGTATAACACTGGGGTACAATACTCGGGATGGGTCTGTCACTGTATAACACTGGGGTACAGTACTCGTGATGGGTCTGTCACTGTATAGAACTGGGGTACAGTAATGGTGGGGACGGGTCTGTCACTGTATAACACTGGGTACAGTACTGGTGGGGATGGGTCTGTCACTGTATAACACTGGGGTACAGTACAGGTGGGGACGGTTCTGTCACTGTATAACAATGGGTTACAGTACTGGTTGGAATGGGTGTGTCAGTGTATAACACTGGGGTACAGGACTGGTGGGGACGTTTCTGTCAGTGTATAACACTGGGGTACAGTACTGGTGGGGATGGGTCTGTCACTGTATTACACTGGGGTACAGTACTGTTGGGGATGGGTCTGTCACTGTATAACACTGGGGTACAATACTCGGGATGGGTCTGTCACTGTATAACACTGGGGTACAGTACTGGTGGGGACAGGTCTGTCACTGTATAACACTGGGGTACAGTACTGGTGGGGACGGGACTGTTACTGTATAACACTGGGGTACAGTACTGGTGGGGACGGGTCTGTCTCTGTATAACATTAGGGTACAGTACTGGTGGGGACGGGTCTGTCACTGCATAACACGGGTACAGTACTGGTGTGGATGGGTCTGTCACTGTATAATACTGGGGTACTGTATTGTTGAGGACGGGTCTGGCACTGTATAACACTGGGTTACAGTACTGGTGGGGATGGGTCTGTCACTGTATAACACTGGGGAACAATACTCGAATGGGTCTGTCACTGTATAACACTGGGGTACAGTACTCGGGATGGGTCTGTCACTGTATATCACTGGGGTACTGTACAGCTTGGGACGGTTCTGTCTCTGTATAACACTGGGTTGCAGTACTGGTGGGGATGGGTCTGTCACTGTATAACACTGGGGTACTGTACTGTTGAGGACGGGTCTGTCACTGTATAACACTGGGGTACAGTACTGGTGGGGACGGGTCTGTCACTGTATAACACTGGGGTACAATACTCGGGACGGGTCTGTCACTGTATAACACTGGGGTACAGTACTGGTGGGGACAGGTCTGTGACTGTATAATACTGGGTTAAAGTACTGGTGGGGACGGGACTGTCACTGTATAACACTGGGGTACAGTACTGGTGGGGACGGGTCTGTCACTGTATAACACTGGGGTACAGTACTGGTGGGGACGGGTCTGTCACTGCATAACACTGGGTTACTGTACTGGTGTGGACGGGTCTGTCACTTTATAACACTGGGGTACAGTACTGGTGGGGACGGGTCTGTCTCTGTATAACACTGGGGTACAGGACTGGTGGGGACGGGTCTGCCTCTGTATAACACTGGGGTACAGTACTGGTGGGGACAGGTCTGTCACTGTATAACACTGGATACAATACTGGTGGGGACGGGTCTGTCTCTGTATAACACTAGGGTACAGTACTGGTTGGGATGGGTCTGTCACTGTATAACTCTGGGGTACAATACTCGGGATGGGTCTGTCACTGTATAACACTGGGGTACAGTACTGGTGGGGACGGGTCTGTCACTGTTTAACACTGGGGTACAATACTCGGCATGGGTCTGTCACTGTATAACACTGGGGTAGAGTACTGGTGGGGACAGGTCTGTCACTGTATAACACTGCGGTACAGTACTGGTGGGGACGGGACTGTCACTGTATAACACTGGGGTACAGTACTGGTGGGGACGGGACTTTCACTGTATAACACGGGTACAGTACTGGTGTGGATGGGACTGTCACTGTATAACACTGGGTTACAGTACTGTTGAGGACGGGTCTGTCACTGTATAACACTGGGTTGCAGTACTGTTGGGGATGGGTCTGTCACTGTATAACACTGGGGTACAATACTCGGGATGGGTCTGTCACTGTATAACACTGGGGTACAATACTCGGGATGGGTCTGTCACTGTATAACACTGGGGTACAATACTCGTGATGGGTCTGACACTGTATAACACTGGGGTACAGTAATGGTGGGGACGGGTCTGTCACTGTATAACACTGGGTACAGTACTGGTGGGGATGGGTCTGTCACTGTATAACACTGGGGTACAGTAATGGTGGGGACGGGTCTGTCACTGTATAACACTGGGTTACAGTACTGGTGGGAATGGGTGTGTCAGTGTATAACACTGGGGTACAGGACTGGTGGAGACGGGTCTGTCAGTGTATAACACTGGGGTACAGTACTGGTGGGGATGGGTCTGTCACTGTATTACACTGGGGTACAGTAATGGTGGGGACGGGTCTGTCTCTGTATAACACTGGGGTACAATACTCGGGATGGGTCTGTCACTGTATAACACTGGGGTACAGAACTGGTGTGGACGGGACTGTTACTGTATAACACGGGGGTACAATACTGGTGGGGACGGGTCTGTCACTGTATAACACTGGGGTACAGTACTGGTGTGGACAGGTCTGTCACTGTATAACACTGGGGTACAGTACTGGTGGGGACAGGTCTGTCACTGTATAACACTGGGGTACAGTACTGGTGGGGACGGGTCTGTCTCGGTATAACACTAGGGTACAGTACTGGTGGGGACCGGTCTGTCACTGTATAACACGGGTACAGTACTGGTGTGGATGGGTCTGTCACTGTATAATACTGGGGTACTGTATTGTTGAGGACGGGTCTGTCACTGTATAACACTGGGTTACAGTACTGGTGGGGACGGGACTGTCACTGTATAACACTGGGGTACAGTACTGGTGGGGACGGGTCTTTCACTGTATAACACGGGTACAGTACTGGTGTGGATGGGACTGTCACTGTATAACACTGGGGTACTGTACTGTTGAGGACGGGTCTGTCACTGTATAACACTGGGTTGCAGTACTGGTGGGGATGGGTCTGTCACTGTATAACACTGGGGTACAATACTCGGGATGGGTCTGTCACTGTATAACACTGGGGTACAATACTCGGGATGGGTCTGTCACTGTATAACACTGGGGTACAGTACTCGTGATGGGTCTGTCACTGTATAGAACTGGGGTACAGTAATGGTGGGGACGGGTCTGTCACTGTATAACACTGGGTACAGTACTGGTGGGGATGGGTCTGTCACTGTATAACACTGGGGTACAGTACAGGTGGGGACGGTTCTGTCACTGTATAACAATGGGTTACAGTACTGGTTGGAATGGGTGTGTCAGTGTATAACACTGGGGTACAGGACTGGTGGGGACGTTTCTGTCAGTGTATAACACTGGGGTACAGTACTGGTGGGGATGGGTCTGTCACTGTATTACACTGGGGTACAGTACTGTTGGGGATGGGTCTGTCACTGTATAACACTGGGGTACAATACTCGGGATGGGTCTGTCACTGTATAACACTGGGGTACAGTACTGGTGGGGACAGGTCTGTCACTGTATAACACTGGGGTACAGTACTGGTGGGGACGGGACTGTTACTGTATAACACTGGGGTACAGTACTGGTGGGGACGGGTCTGTCTCTGTATAACATTAGGGTACAGTACTGGTGGGGACGGGTCTGTCACTGCATAACACGGGTACAGTACTGGTGTGGATGGGTCTGTCACTGTATAATACTGGGGTACTGTATTGTTGAGGACGGGTCTGGCACTGTATAACACTGGGTTACAGTACTGGTGGGGATGGGTCTGTCACTGTATAACACTGGGGAACAATACTCGAATGGGTCTGTCACTGTATAACACTGGGGTACAGTACTCGGGATGGGTCTGTCACTGTATATCACTGGGGTACTGTACAGCTTGGGACGGTTCTGTCTCTGTATAACACTGGGTTGCAGTACTGGTGGGGATGGGTCTGTCACTGTATAACACTGGGGTACTGTACTGTTGAGGACGGGTCTGTCACTGTATAACACTGGGGTACAGTACTGGTGGGGACGGGTCTGTCACTGTATAACACTGGGGTACAATACTCGGGACGGGTCTGTCACTGTATAACACTGGGGTACAGTACTGGTGGGGACAGGTCTGTGACTGTATAATACTGGGTTAAAGTACTGGTGGGGACGGGACTGTCACTGTATAACACTGGGGTACAGTACTGGTGGGGACGGGACTTTCACTGTATAACACGGGTACAGTACTGGTGTGGATGGGACTGTCACTGTATAACACTGGGTTACAGTACTGTTGAGGACGGGTCTGTCACTGTATAACACTGGGTTGCAGTACTGTTGGGGATGGGTCTGTCACTGTATAACACTGGGGTACAATACTCGGGATGGGTCTGTCACTGTATAACACTGGGGTACAATACTCGGGATGGGTCTGTCACTGTATAACACTGGGGTACAATACTCGTGATGGGTCTGACACTGTATAACACTGGGGTACAGTAATGGTGGGGACGGGTCTGTCACTGTATAACACTGGGTACAGTACTGGTGGGGATGGGTCTGTCACTGTATAACACTGGGGTACAGTAATGGTGGGGACGGGTCTGTCACTGTATAACACTGGGTTACAGTACTGGTGGGAATGGGTGTGTCAGTGTATAACACTGGGGTACAGGACTGGTGGAGACGGGTCTGTCAGTGTATAACACTGGGGTACAGTACTGGTGGGGATGGGTCTGTCACTGTATTACACTGGGGTACAGTAATGGTGGGGACGGGTCTGTCTCTGTATAACACTGGGGTACAATACTCGGGATGGGTCTGTCACTGTATAACACTGGGGTACAGAACTGGTGTGGACGGGACTGTTACTGTATAACACGGGGGTACAATACTGGTGGGGACGGGTCTGTCACTGTATAACACTGGGGTACAGTACTGGTGTGGACAGGTCTGTCACTGTATAACACTGGGGTACAGTACTGGTGGGGACAGGTCTGTCACTGTATAACACTGGGGTACAGTACTGGTGGGGACGGGTCTGTCTCGGTATAACACTAGGGTACAGTACTGGTGGGGACCGGTCTGTCACTGTATAACACGGGTACAGTACTGGTGTGGATGGGTCTGTCACTGTATAATACTGGGGTACTGTATTGTTGAGGACGGGTCTGTCACTGTATAACACTGGGTTACAGTACTGGTGGGGATGGGTCTGTCACTGTATAACCCTGGGGTACAATCCTCGGGATGGGTCTGTCACTGTATAACACTGGGGTACAGTACTCGGGATGGGTCTGTCACTGTATAACACTGGGGTACTGTACTGTTGGGGACGGGTCTGTCTCTGTATTACCCTGGGGTACAGTACTGGTGGGGACTGGTCTGTCTCTGTATAACACTAGAGTACAGTACTGGTGGGGACGGGTCTTCACTGTATAACACTGGTGTACAATACTGGTGTGGACGAGTCTGTCACTGTATAACACTGGGGTACTGTACTGGTGTGGACGGGTCTGTCACTGTATAACACTGGGGTAGAGTACTGGTGGGGACGGGTCTGTCAGTGTATAACACTGGGTTACCGTACTGGTGGGGATGGGTCTGTCACTGTATAACACTGGGGTACAGTACTGGTGGGGACGGGTCTGTCAGTGTATAACACTGGGTTACAGTACTGGTGGGGACGGGTCTGTCACTGTATAACACTGGGGTACAATACTCGGGATGGGTCTGTCACTGTATAACACTGGGGTACAGTACTGGTGGGGACAGGTCTGTCACTGTATAATACTGGGGTAAAGTACAGGTGGGGACGGGACTGTCACTGTATAACACTGGGGTACAGTACTGGTGGGGACGGGTCTGTCACTGTATAACACTGGGGTACAGTACTGGTGTGGACGGGTCTGTCACTGTATAACGCTGGGGTACTGTACTGGTGTGGACGGGTCTGTCACTTTATAACACTGGGGTACAGTACTGGTGGGGACAGGTCTGTCTCTGTATAACACTGGGGTACAGGACTGGTGGGGACGGGTCTGTCACTGTATAACACTGGGGTACAGTACTGGTGGGGACAGGTCTGTCACTGTATAACACTGGATACAATACTGGTGGGGACGGGTCTCTCTCTGTATAACACTAGGGTACAGTACTGGTGGGGATGGTTCTGTCACTGTATAACACTGGGGTACAATACTCGGGATCGGTCTGTCACTGTATAACACTATGGTACAGTTCTGGTGGGGACGGGTCTGTCACTGTATAACACTGGGGTACAATACTCGGGATGGGTCTGTCACTGTATAACACTGGGGTACAGTGCTGGTGGGGACAGGTCTGTCACTGTATAACACTGCGGTACAGTACTGGTGGGGACGGGACTGTCACTGTATAACAGTGGGGTACAGTACTGGTGGGGATGAGTCTGTCACTGTATAACACTGGGGTACTGTACTGTTGAGTTCGGGTCTATCACTGTATAACACTGGGTTAAAGTACTGGTGGGGATGGGTCTGTCACTGTATAACACTGGGGTACAATACTCGGGATGGGTCTGTCACTGTATAACACTGGGGCACATTACTGGTGGGGACAGGTCTGTCATTGTATAGCACTGGGGTACAGTACTCGGGATGGGTCTGTCACTGTATAACACTGGGGTACTGTACTGTTGGGGCGGGTCTGTCTCTGTATAACCCTGGGGTACAGTACTGGTGTGGACGGGTCTGTCACTGTATCACTCTGGGTTACTGTACAGGTGTGGACGGGTCTGTCACTATATAACACTGGGGTACAGTACTGGTGGGGACGGGTCTTCTCTGTATAACACTAGGGTACAGTACTGGTGGGGACGGGTCTTCTCTGTATAACACTGGGGTACAATACTGGTGTGGACGGGTCTGTCACTGTATTACACTGGGGTACTGTACTGGTGTGGACGGGTCTGTCACTGTATAACACTGGGGTACAGTACTGGTGGGGACGGGTCTGTCACTGTATAACACTGGGGTACAGTACTGGTGGGGACGAATCTGTCTCTGTATAAAACTGGTGTCCATTACTGGTAGGGACGGGTCTGTCACTGTATAACACTGGGGTACAGTACTGGTGGGGACTGGTCTGTCTCTGTATAACACTGGGGTACAGTACTGGTGTGGACGGGTCTGTCACGGTATCACACTGGGGTACTGCACTGGTGTGGACGGGTCTGTCACTGTATAACACTGGGGTACAGTACTGTTGGGGACGGGTCTGTCTCTGTATAACACTAGGGTACAGTACTGGTGGGGACGGGTCTGTCTCTGTATAACACTAGGGTACAGTACTGGTGGGGACGGGTCTGTCACTGTATATCACTGGGGTACAGTACTGGTGGGGACGGGTCTGTCTCTGTATAACACTAGGGTACAGTACTGTTGGGGACGGGTCTGTCACTGTATAACACTGGGTTACAGTACTGGTGGGGATGGGTCTGTCACTGTATAACACTGGGGTACAATACTCGGGATGGGTCTGTCACTTTATAACACTGGGGTGCAATACTCGTGATGGGTCTGTCACTGTATAACACTGGGGTACAGTAATGGTGGGGACGGGTCTGTCACTGTATAACACTGGGGTTACAGTACTGGTGGGGATGTGTCTGTCACTGTATAACACTGGGGTACAGTACTGGTGGGGACAGGTCTGTCACTGTATAACACTGGGGTACAATACTCGGGATGGGTCTGTCACTGTATAACACTGGGGTACAGTACTGGTGGGGAAAGGTCTGTCACTGTATAACACTGGGGTACAGTACTGGTGGGGACGGGTCTGTCACTGTATCACTCTGGGTTTCTGTTCTGGTGTGGACGGGTCTGTCACTATATAACACTGGGGAACAGTACTGGTGGGGACGGGTCTGTCTCTGTATAACACTAGGGTACAGTACTGGTGAGAACGAGTCTTCTCTGTATAACACTGGGGTATAATACTGGTGAGGACCGGTCTGTCACTGTATAACACTGGGGTACTCTACTGGTGTGGACGGGTCTGTCACTGTATAACACTGCGGTACAGTACTGGTGGGGACGGGTCTGTCACTGTATAACACTGGGGTATAGTACTGGTGGGGACGAGTCTGTCTCTGTATAACACTGGTGTACCTTACTGGTAGGGACGGGTCTGTCACTGTTTAACACTGGGGTACAGTACTGGTGGGGACTGGTCTGTCTCTGTATACCACTGGGGTACAGTACTGGTGTGGACGGGTCTGTCACGGTATCACACTGGGGTACTGCACTGGTGTGGACGGGTCTGTCACTGTATAACACTGGGGTACAGTGCTGTTGGGGACGGGTCTGTCTCTGTATAACACTAGGGTACAGTACTGGTGGGGACGGGTCTGTCTCTGTATAACACTAGGGTACAGTACTGGTGGGGACGGTTCTTCTCTGTATAACACTGGGGTACAATGCTGGTGTGGACGGGTCTGTCACTGTATAACACTGGGGTACTGTACTGGTGTGGACAGGTCTGTCACTGTATAACACTGGGGTACAGTACTGGTGAGGACGGGTCTGTCTCTGTATAACACTAGGGTACAGTACTGGTGGGGACGGGTCTGACACTGTATAACACAGGGGTACAGTACTGGTGGGGACGGGTCTGTCTCTGTACAACACTGGTGTGCAGTACTGGTGGGGATGGGTCTGTCACTGTATAATTCGGGTACAGTACTGGTGGGGATGGGTCTGTCACTGTATAACACTGGGGTACAATACTCAGGATGGGTCTGTCACTGTATAACACTCGGGTACAATACTCGGGATGGGTCTGTCAATGTATAACACTGGGGTACAGTACTGGTGGGGGCGGGTCTGTCACTGTCTAACACTGGGTTACAGTACTGGTGGGGATGGGTCTGTCACTGTATAACACTGGGGTAGAGTACTGGAGGGGACGGGTCTGTCAGTGTATAACACTGGGTTACCATACTGGTGGGGATGGGTCTGTCACTGTATAACACTGGGGTACAGTAGTGGTGGGGACAGGTCTGTCAGTGTATAACACTGGGTTACAGTACTGGTGGGGATGGGTCTGTCACTGTATAACAGTGGGGTACAGTACTGGTGGGGACGGGTCTGTCACTGTATAACACTGGGGTACAATACTCGGGATGGGTCTGTCACTGTATAACACTGGGGTACAGTACTGGTGGGGTCAGGTCTGTCACTGTATAATACTGGGGTAAAGTACTGGTGGGGACGGGACTGTCACTGTATAACACTGGGGTGCAGTACTGGTGGGGACGGGTCTGTCACTGTATAACACTGGGGTACAGTACTGGTGGGGACGGGTCTGTCTCTGTATAACACTGGGGTACAGGACTGGTGGGGACGGGTCTGTCTCTGTATAACACTGGGGTACAGTACTGGTGGGGACAGGTCTGTCACTGTATAACACTGGATACAATACTGGTGGGGTCGGGTCTGTCTCTGTATAACACTAGGGTACAGTACTGGTGGGGACGGGTCTGTCACTGTATAACACGGGTACAGTACTGGTGGTGATGGGTCTGTCACTGTATAACACTGGGATAATGTACTGTTGAGGACGGTTCTGTCACTGTATAACACTGGGTTGCAGTACTGGTGGGGATGGGTCTGTCACTGTATAACACTGGGGTACTGTACTGTTGAGGACGGGTCTGTCACTGTATAACACTGGGTTGCAGTACTGGTGGGGATGGGTCTGTCACTGTATAACACTGGGGTACAATACTCGGGATGGGTCTGTCACTGTATAACACTGGGGTACAATACTCGGGATGGGTCTGTCACTGTATAACACTGGGGTACAATACTCATGATGGGTCTGTCACTGTATAACACTGGGGTACAGTAATGGTGGGGACGGGTCTGTCACTGTATAACACTGGGTTACAGTACTGGTGGGGATGGGTCTGTCACTTTATAGCACTGGGGTACAGTACAGGTGGGGACGGGTCTGTCACTGTATAACAATGGGTTACAGTACTGGTGGGAATGAGTGTGTCAGTGTATAACACTGGGGTACAGGACTGGTTTGGACGGGTCTGTCAGTGTATAACACTGGGGTACAGTACTGGTGGGGATGGGTCTGTCACTGTATTACACTGGGGTACAGTACTGGTGGGGACGGGTCTTTCATTGTATAACACTGGGGTACAATACTCGGGATGGGTCTGTCACTGTATAACACAGGGGTACAGTACTGGTGGGGACAGATCTGTCACTGTATAACACTGGGGTACAGTACTGGTGGGGACGGGACTGTTACTGTATAACACTGGGGTACAATACTGGTGGGGACGGGTCTTTCACTGTATAACACTGGGGTACAGTACTGGTGTGGACGGGTCTGTCAACGGAAACACTGGGGTACAGAACTGGTGGGGACAGGTCTGTCACTGTATAACACTGGGGTACAGTACTGGTGGGGACGGGTCTGTCTCGGTATAACACTAGGGTACAGTACTGGTGGGGACTGGTCTTCTCTGTATAACACGGGGGTACAATACTGGTGTGGACGGGTCTGTCACTGTATAACACTGGGGTACAGTACTGGTGTGGACGGGTCTGTCACTGTATAACACTGGGGTACAGTACTGGTAGGGACAGGTCTGTCTCTGTATACCACTGGGGTACAGTACTGGTGTGGACGGGTCTGTCACGGTATCACACTGGGGTACTGCACTGGTGTGGACGGGTCTGTCCCTGTATAACACTGGGGTACAGTACTGTTGGGGACGGGTCTGTCTCTGTATAACACTGGGGTACAGTACTGGTGGGGACGGGTCTGTCTCTGTATAACACTAGGGTACAATACTGGTGTGGACGGGTCTGTCACTGTATAACACTGGGGTACTGTACTGGTGGGGGCGGGTCTTCTCTGTATAACACTGGGGTACAATGCTGGTGTGGACAGGTCTGTCACTGTATAACACTGGGGTACTGTACTGGTGTGGACAGATCTGTCACTGTATAACACTGGGTACAGTACTGGTGGGGACGGGTCTGTCTCTGTATAACACTGGGGTACAGTACTGGTGGGGACGGGTCTGACACTGTATAACACTGGGGTACAGTACTGGTGGGGACGGGTCTGTCTCTTTATAACACTAGGGTACAGTACTGGTGGGGATGGGTCTGTCACTGTATAACACTGGGGTACAATACTCGGGATGGGTCTGTCACTGTATAACACTGGGGTACAGTACTGGTGGGGACGGGTCTGTCACTGTATAACACTGGGGTACAATACTCGGGATGGGTCTGTCACTGTATAACACTGGGTACAGTACTGGTGGGGACAGGTCTGTCACTGTATAACAATGCGGTACAGTACTGGTGGGGACGGGACTGTCACTGTATAACACTGGGGTACAGTACTGGTGGGACGGGTCTTTCACTGTATAACACGGGTACAGTACTGGTGTGGATGAGTCTGTCACTGTATAACACTGGGGTACTGTACTGTTGAGGACGGGTCTATCACTGTATAACACTGGGTTACAGTACTGGTGGGGATGGGTCTGTCACTGTATAACACTGGGGTACAATACTCGGGATGGGTCTGTCACTGTATAACACTGGGGCACATTACTGGTGGGGACAGGTCTGTCATTGTATAGCACTGGGGTACAGTACTCGGGATGGGTCTGTCACTGTATAACACTGGGGTACTGTACTGTTGGAGTCGGGTCTGTCTCTGTATAACCCTGGGGTACAGTACTGGTGTGGACGGGTCTGTCACTGTATCACTCTGGGTTACTGTACAGGTGTGGACGGGTCTGTCACTATATAACACTGGGGTACAGTACTGGTGGGGACGGGTCTGTCTCTGTATAACACTAGGGTACAGTACTGGTGGGGACGGGTCTTCTCTGTATAACACTGGGGTACAATACTGGTGTGGACGGGTCTGTCTCTGTATAACACTGGGGTACTGTACTGGTGTGGACGGGTCTGTCACTGTATAACACTGGGGTACAGTACTGGTGGGGACGGGTCTGTCACTGTTTAACACTGCGGTACAGTACTGGTGGGGACGAATCTGTCTCTGTATAACACTGGTGTACATTACTGGTAGGGACGGGTCTGTCACTGTATAACACTGGGGTACAGTACTGATGGGGACTGGTCTGTCTCTGTATACCACTGGGGTACAGTACTGGTGTGGACGGGTCTGTCACGGTATCACACTGGGGTACTGCACTGGTGTGGACGGGTCTGTCACTGTATAACACTGGGGTACAGTACTGTTGGGGACGGGTCTGTCTCTGTATAACACTAGGGTACAGTACTGGTGGGGACGGGTCTGTCTCTGTATAACACTAGGGTACAGTACTGGTGGGGACGGGTCTGTCACTGTATATCACTGGGGTACAGTACTCGTGGGGACGGGTCTGTATCTGTATAACACTAGGGTACAGTACTGTTGGGGACGGGTCTGTCACTGTATAACACTGGGTTACAGTACTGGTGGGGATGGGTCTGTCACTGTATAACACTGGGGTACTATACTCGGGATGGGTCTGTCACTTTATAACACTGGGGTGCAATACTCATGATGGGTCTGTCACTGTATAACACTGGGGTACAGTAATGGTGGGGACGGGTCTGTCACTGTATAACACTGGGGTTACAGTACTGGTGGGGATGTGTCTGTCACTGTATAACACTGGGGTACAGTACTGGTGGGAATGAGTGTGTCAGTGTATAACACTGGGGTAGAGGACTGGTGGGGACGGGTCTGTCAGTGTATAACACTGGGGTACAGTACTGGTGGGGATGGGTCTGTCACTGTATTACACTGGGGTACAGTACTGGTGGGGACGGGTCTGTCACTGTATAACACTGGGGTACAATACTCGGGATGGGTCTGTCACTGTATAACACTGGGGTACAGTACTGGTGGGGACAGATCTGTCACTGTATAACACTGGGGTACAGTACTGGTGGGGACGGGACTGTTACTGTATAACACTGGGGTACAATACTGGTGGGGACGGGTCTGTCACTGTATAACACTGGGGTACAGTACTGGTGTGGACGGGTCTGTCACTGTATAACACTGGGGTACAGTACTGGTGGGGACAGGTCTGTCACTGTATAACACTGGGGTACAGTACTGGTGGGGACGGGTCTGTCTCGGTATAACACTAGGGTACAGTACTGGTGGGGACTGGTCTGTCACTGTATAACACGGGTACAGTACTGGTGTGGATGGGTCTGTCACTGTATAATACTGGGGTACTGTATTGTTGAGGACGGGTCTGTCACTGTATAACACTGGGTTACAGTAATGGTGGGGATGGGTCTGTCACTGTATAACACTGGGGTACAATACTCGGGATGGGTCTGTCACTGTATAACACTGGGGTACAGTACTCGGGATGGGTCTGTCACTGTATAACACTGGGGTACTGTACTGTTGGGGACGGGTCTGTCTCTGTATAACCCTGGGGTACAGGACTGGTGGGGACTGGTCTGTCTCTGTATAACACTAGGGTACAGTACTGGTGGGGACGGGTCTTCTCTGTATAACACTGGGGTACAATACTGGTGTGGACGTGTCTGTCACTGTATAACACTGGGGTACTGTACTGGTGTGGACGGGTCTGTCACTGTATAACACTGGGGTAGAATACTGGTGGGGACGGGTCTGTCAGTGCATAACAGTGGGTTACAGTACTGGTGGGGACGGGTCTGTCACTGTATAACACTGGGGTACAATACTCGGGATGGGTCTGTCACTCTATAACACTGGGGTGCAGTACTGGTGGGGACAGGTCTGTCACTGTATAATACTGGGGTAAAGTACTGGTGGGGACGGGACTGTCACTGTATAACACTGGGGTACAGTACTGGTGTGGACGGGTCTGTCACTGTATAACACTGGGGTACAGTACTGGTGGGGACAGGTCTGTTACTGTATAACACTGGGGTACAGTACTGGTGGGGACGGGTCTGTCACTGTATCACTCTGGGTTACTGTACTGGTGTGGACGGGTCTGTCACTATATAACACTGGGGTAAAGTACTGGTGGGGACGGGTCTGTCTCTGTATAACATTAGGGTACAGTACTGGTGGGGACGGGTCTTCTCTATATAACACTGAGGTACAATACTGGTGTGGACGGGTCTGTCACTGTATAACACTGGGGTACTGTACTGGTGGGGACGGGTCTTCTCTGTATAACACTGGGGTACAATGCTGGTGTGGACAGGTCTGTCACTGTATAACACTGGGGTACTGTACTGGTGTGGACAGGTCTGTCACTGTATAACACTGGGGTACAGTACTGGTGGGGACGGGTATGTCTCTGTATAACACTAGGGTACAGTACTGGTGGGGACGGGTCTGACACTGTATAACACTGGGGTACAGTACTGGTGGGGACGGGTCTGTCTCTGTATAACACTGGGTTACAGTACTGGTGGGGACGGGTCTGACACTGTATAACACTGGGGTACAGTACTGGTGGGGACGGGTCTGTCTCTTTATAACACTAGGGTACAGTACTGGTGGGGATGGGTCTGTCACTGTATAACACTGGGGTACAATACTCGGGATGGGTCTGTCACTGTATAACACTGGGGTACAGTACTGGTGGGGACGGGTCTGTCACTGTATAACACTGGGGTACAATACTCGGGATGGGTCTGTCTCTGTATAACACTGGGGTACAGTACTGGTGGGGACAGGTCTGTCACTGTATAACACTGCGGTACAGTACTGGTGGGGACGGGACTGTCACTGTATAACACTGGGGGACAGTACTGGTGGGGACGGGTCTTTCACTGTATAACACGGGTACAGTACTGGTGTGGATGAGTCTGTCACTGTATAACACTGGGGTACTGTACTGTTGAGGACGGGTCTATCACTGTATAACACTGGGTTACAGTACTGGTGGGGATGGGTCTGTCACTGTATAACACTGGTGTACAATACTCGGGATGGGTCTGTCACTGTATAACACTGGGGCACATTACTGGTGGGGACAGGTCTGTCATTGTATAGCACTGGGGTACAGTACTCGGGATGGGTCTGTCACTGTATAACACTGGGGTACTGTACTGTTGGGGACGGGTCTGTCTCTGTATAACCCTGGGGTACAGTACTGGTGTGGACGGGTCTGTCACTGTATCACTCTGGGTTACTGTACAGGTGTGGACGGGTCTGTCACTATATAACACTGGGGTACAGTACTGGTGGGGACGGGTCTGTCTCTGTATAACACTAGGGTACAGTACTGGTGGGGACGGGTCTTCTCTGTATAACACTGGGGTACAATACTGGTGTGGACGGGTCTGTCTCTGTATAACACTGGGGTACTGTACTGGTGTGGACGGGTCTGTCACTGTATAACACTGGGGTACAGTACTGGTGGGGACGGGTCTGTCACTGTATAACACTGGGGTACAGTACTGGTGGGGACGAATCTGTCTCTGTATAACTCTGGTGTACATTACTGGTAGGGACGGGTCTGTCACTGTATAACACTGGGGTACAGTACTGGTGGGGACTGGCCTGTCTCTGTATACCACTGGGGTACAGTACTGGTGTGGACGGGTCTGTCACGGTATCACACTGGGGTACTGCACTGGTGTGGACGGGTCTGTCACTGTATAACACTGGGGTACAGTACTGTTGGGGACGGGTCTGTCTCTGTATAACACTAGGGTACAGTACTGGTGGGGACGGGTCTGTCTCTGTATAACACTAGGGTACAGTACTGGTGGGGACGGGTCTGTCACTGTATATCACTGGGGTACAGTACTGGTGGGGACGGGTCTGTCTCTGTATAACACTAGGGTACAGTACTGTTGGGGACGGGTCTGTCACTGTATAACACTGGGTTACAGAACTGGTGGGGATGGGTCTGTCACTGTATAACACTGGGGTACTATACTCGGGATGGGTCTGTCACTTTATAACACTGGGGTGCAATACTCGTGATGGGTCTGTCACTGTATAACACTGGGGTACAGTAATGGTGGGGACGGGTCTGTCACTGTATAACACTGGGGTTACAGTACTGGTGGGGATGTGTCTGTCACTGTATAACACTGGGGTACAGTACTGGTGGGAATGAGTGTGTCAGTGTATAACACTGGGGTACAGGACTGGTGGGGACGGGTCTGTCAGTGTATAACACTGGGGTACAGTACTGGTGGGGATGGGTCTGTCACTGTATTACACTGGGGTACAGTACTGGTGGGGACGGGTCTGTCACTGTATAACACTGGGGTACAATACTCGGGATGGGTCTGTCACTGTATAACACTGGGGTACAGTACTGGTGGGGACAGATCTGTCACTGTATAACACTGGGGTACAGTACTGGTGGGGACGGGACTGTTACTGTATAACACTGGGGTACAATACTGGTGGGGACGGGTCTGTCACTGTATAACACTGGGGTACAGTACTGGTGTGGACGGGTTTGTCACTGTATAACACTGGGGTACAGTACTGGTGGGGACAGGTCTGTCACTGTATAACACTGGGGTACAGTACTGGTGGGGACGGGTCTGTCTCGGTATAACACTAGGGTACAGTACTGGTGGGGACTGGTCTGTCACTGTATAACACGGGTACAGTACTGGTGTGGATGGGTCTGTCACTGTATAATACTGGGGTACTGTATTGTTGAGGACGGGTCTGTCACTGTATAACACTGGGTTACAGTACTGGTGGGGATGGGTGTGTCACTGTATCACACTGGGGTACAATACTCGGGATGGGTCTGTCACTGTATAACACTGGGGTACAGTACTCGGGATGGGTCTGTCACTGTATAACACTGGGGTACTGTACTGTTGGGGACGGGTCTGTCTCTGTATAACCCTGGGGTACAGGACTGGTGGGGACTGGTCTGTCTCTGTATAACACTAGGGTACAGTACTGGTGGGGACGGGTCTTCTCTGTATAACACTGGGGTACAATACTGGTGTGGACGTGTCTGTCACTGTATAACACTGGGGTACTGTACTGGTGTGGACGGGTCTGTCACTGTATAACACTGGGGTACAGTACTGGTGGGGACGGGTCTGTCTCGGTATAACACTAGGGTACAGTACTGGTGGGGACTGGTCTGTCACTGTATAACACGGGTACAGTACTGGTGTGGATGGGTCTGTCACTGTATAATACTGGGGTACTGTATTGTTGAGGACGGGTCTGTCACTGTATAACACTGGGTTACAGTAATGGTGGGGACGGGTCTGTCACTGTATAACACTGGGGTACAATACTCGGGATGGGTCTGTCACTGTATAACACTGGGGTACAGTACTCGGGATGGGTCTGTCACTGTATAACACTGGGGTACTGTACTGTTGGGGACGGGTCTGTCTCTGTATAACCCTGGGGTACAGGACTGGTGGGGACTGGTCTGTCTCTGTATAACACTAGGGTACAGTACTGGTGGGGACGGGTCTTCTCTGTATAACACTGGGGTACAATACTGGTGTGGACGTGTCTGTCACTGTATAACACTGGGGTACTGTACTGGTGTGGACGGGTCTGTCACTGTATAACACTGGGGTAGAATACTGGTGGGGACGGGTCTGTCAGTGCATAACAGTGGGTTACAGTACTGGTGGGGACGGGTCTGTCACTGTATAACACTGGGGTACAATACTCGGGATGGGTCTGTCACTCTATAACACTGGGGTGCAGTACTGGTGGGGACAGGTCTGTCACTGTATAATACTGGGGTAAAGTACTGGTGGGGACGGGACTGTCACTGTATAACACTGGGGTACAGTACTGGTGTGGACGGGTCTGTCACTGTATAACACTGGGGTACAGTACTGGTGGGGACAGGTCTGTCACTGTATAACACTGGGGTACAGTACTGGTGGGGACGGGTCTGTCACTGTATCACTCTGGGTTACTGTACTGGTGTGGACGGGTCTGTCACTATATAACACTGGGGTAAAGTACTGGTGGGGACGGGTCTGTCTCTGTATAACATTAGGGTACAGTACTGGTGGGGACGGGTCTTCTCTGTATAACACTGGGGTACAATACTGGTGTGGACGGGTCTGTCACTGTATAACACTGGGGTACTGTACTGGTGGGGACGGGTCTTCTCTGTATAACACTGGGGTGCAATGCTGGTGTGGACAGGTCTGTCACTGTATAACACTGGGGTACTGTACTGGTGTGGACAGGTCTGTCACTGTATAACACTGGGGTACAGTACTGGTGGGGACGGGTATGTCTCTGTATAACACTAGGGTACAGTACTGGTGGGGACGGGTCTGACACTGTATAACACTGGGGTACAGTACTGGTGGGGACGGGTCTGTCTCTGTATAACACTGGGTTACAGTACTGCTGGGGACGGGTCTGACACTGTATAACACTGGGGTACAGTACTGGTGGGGACGGGTCTGTCTCTTTATAACACTAGGGTACAGTACTGGTGGGGATGGGTCTGTCACTGTATAACACTGGGGTACAATACTCGGGATGGGTCTATCACTGTATAACACTGGGGTACAGTACTGGTGGGGACGGGTCTGTCACTGTATAACACTGGGGTACAATACTCGGGATGGGTCTGTCTCTGTATAACACTGGGGTACAGTACTGGTGGGGACAGGTCTGTCACTGTATAACACTGCGGTACAGTACTGGTGGGGACGGGACTGTCACTGTATAACACTGGGGTACAGTACTGGTGGGGACGGGTCTTTCACTGTATAACACGGGTACAGTACTGGTGTGGATGAGTCTGTCACTGTATAACACTGGGGTACTGTACTGTTGAGGACGGGTCTATCACTGTATAACACTGGGTTACAGTACTGGTGGGGATGGGTCTGTCACTGTATAACACTGGTGTACAATACTCGGGATGGGTCTGTCACTGTATAACACTGGGGCACATTACTGGTGGGGACAGGTCTGTCATTGTATAGCACTGGGGTACAGTACTCGGGATGGGTCTGTCACTGTATAACACTGGGGTACTGTACTGCTGGGGACGGGTCTGTCTCTGTATAACCCTGGGGTACAGTACTGGTGTGGACGGGTCTGTCACTGTATCACTCTGGGTTACTGTACAGGTGTGGACGGGTCTGTCACTATATAACACTGGGGTACAGTACTGGTGGGGACGGGTCTGTCTCTGTATAACACTAGGGTACAGTACTGTTGGGGACGGGTCTGTCACTGTATAACACTGGGTTACAGAACTGGTGGGGATGGGTCTGTCACTGTATAACACTGGGGTACTATACTCGGGATGGGTCTGTCACTTTATAACACTGGGGTGCAATACTCGTGATGGGTCTGTCACTGTATAACACTGGGGTACAGTAATGGTGGGGACGGGTCTGTCACTGTATAACACTGGGGTTACAGTACTGGTGGGGATGTGTCTGTCACTGTATAACACTGGGGTACAGTACTGGTGGGAATGAGTGTGTCAGTGTATAACACTGGGGTACAGGACTGGTGGGGACGGGTCTGTCAGTGTATAACACTGGGGTACAGTACTGGTGGGGATGGGTCTGTCACTGTATTACACTGGGGTACAGTACTGGTGGGGACGGGTCTGTCACTGTATAACACTGGGGTACAATACTCGGGATGGGTCTGTCACTGTATAACACTGGGGTACAGTACTGGTGGGGACAGATCTGTCACTGTATAACACTGGGGTACAGTACTGGTGGGGACGGGACTGTTACTGTATAACACTGGGGTACAATACTGGTGGGGACGGGTCTGTCACTGTATAACACTGGGGTACAGTACTGGTGTGGACGGGTTTGTCACTGTATAACACTGGGGTACAGTACTGGTGGGGACAGGTCTGTCACTGTATAACACTGGGGTACAGTACTGGTGGGGACGGGTCTGTCTCGGTATAACACTAGGGTACAGTACTGGTGGGGACTGGTCTGTCACTGTATAACACGGGTACAGTACTGGTGTGGATGGGTCTGTCACTGTATAATACTGGGGTACTGTATTGTTGAGGACGGGTCTGTCACTGTATAACACTGGGTTACAGTACTGGTGGGGATGGGTGTGTCACTGTATCACACTGGGGTACAATACTCGGGATGGGTCTGTCACTGTATAACACTGGGGTACAGTACTCGGGATGGGTCTGTCACTGTATAACACTGGGGTACTGTACTGTTGGGGACGGGTCTGTCTCTGTATAACCCTGGGGTACAGGACTGGTGGGGACTGGTCTGTCTCTGTATAACACTAGGGTACAGTACTGGTGGGGACGGGTCTTCTCTGTATAACACTGGGGTACAATACTGGTGTGGACGTGTCTGTCACTGTATAACACTGGGGTACTGTACTGGTGTGGACGGGTCTGTCACTGTATAACACTGGGGTACAGTACTGGTGGGGACGGGTCTGTCTCGGTATAACACTAGGGTACAGTACTGGTGGGGACTGGTCTGTCACTGTATAACACGGGTACAGTACTGGTGTGGATGGGTCTGTCACTGTATAATACTGGGGTACTGTATTGTTGAGGACGGGTCTGTCACTGTATAACACTGGGTTACAGTAATGGTGGGGACGGGTCTGTCACTGTATAACACTGGGGTACAATACTCGGGATGGGTCTGTCACTGTATAACACTGGGGTACAGTACTCGGGATGGGTCTGTCACTGTATAACACTGGGGTACTGTACTGTTGGGGACGGGTCTGTCTCTGTATAACCCTGGGGTACAGGACTGGTGGGGACTGGTCTGTCTCTGTATAACACTAGGGTACAGTACTGGTGGGGACGGGTCTTCTCTGTATAACACTGGGGTACAATACTGGTGTGGACGTGTCTGTCACTGTATAACACTGGGGTACTGTACTGGTGTGGACGGGTCTGTCACTGTATAACACTGGGGTAGAATACTGGTGGGGACGGGTCTGTCAGTGCATAACAGTGGGTTACAGTACTGGTGGGGACGGGTCTGTCACTGTATAACACTGGGGTACAATACTCGGGATGGGTCTGTCACTCTATAACACTGGGGTGCAGTACTGGTGGGGACAGGTCTGTCACTGTATAATACTGGGGTAAAGTACTGGTGGGGACGGGACTGTCACTGTATAACACTGGGGTACAGTACTGGTGTGGACGGGTCTGTCACTGTATAACACTGGGGTACAGTACTGGTGGGGACAGGTCTGTCACTGTATAACACTGGGGTACAGTACTGGTGGGGACGGGTCTGTCACTGTATCACTCTGGGTTACTGTACTGGTGTGGACGGGTCTGTCACTATATAACACTGGGGTAAAGTACTGGTGGGGACGGGTCTGTCTCTGTATAACATTAGGGTACAGTACTGGTGGGGACGGGTCTTCTCTGTATAACACTGGGGTACAATACTGGTGTGGACGGGTCTGTCACTGTATAACACTGGGGTACTGTACTGGTGGGGACGGGTCTTCTCTGTATAACACTGGGGTGCAATGCTGGTGTGGACAGGTCTGTCACTGTATAACACTGGGGTACTGTACTGGTGTGGACAGGTCTGTCACTGTATAACACTGGGGTACAGTACTGGTGGGGACGGGTATGTCTCTGTATAACACTAGGGTACAGTACTGGTGGGGACGGGTCTGACACTGTATAACACTGGGGTACAGTACTGGTGGGGACGGGTCTGTCTCTGTATAACACTGGGTTACAGTACTGCTGGGGACGGGTCTGACACTGTATAACACTGGGGTACAGTACTGGTGGGGACGGGTCTGTCTCTTTATAACACTAGGGTACAGTACTGGTGGGGATGGGTCTGTCACTGTATAACACTGGGGTACAATACTCGGGATGGGTCTATCACTGTATAACACTGGGGTACAGTACTGGTGGGGACGGGTCTGTCACTGTATAACACTGGGGTACAATACTCGGGATGGGTCTGTCTCTGTATAACACTGGGGTACAGTACTGGTGGGGACAGGTCTGTCACTGTATAACACTGCGGTACAGTACTGGTGGGGACGGGACTGTCACTGTATAACACTGGGGTACAGTACTGGTGGGGACGGGTCTTTCACTGTATAACACGGGTACAGTACTGGTGTGGATGAGTCTGTCACTGTATAACACTGGGGTACTGTACTGTTGAGGACGGGTCTATCACTGTATAACACTGGGTTACAGTACTGGTGGGGATGGGTCTGTCACTGTATAACACTGGTGTACAATACTCGGGATGGGTCTGTCACTGTATAACACTGGGGCACATTACTGGTGGGGACAGGTCTGTCATTGTATAGCACTGGGGTACAGTACTCGGGATGGGTCTGTCACTGTATAACACTGGGGTACTGTACTGCTGGGGACGGGTCTGTCTCTGTATAACCCTGGGGTACAGTACTGGTGTGGACGGGTCTGTCACTGTATCACTCTGGGTTACTGTACAGGTGTGGACGGGTCTGTCACTATATAACACTGGGGTACAGTACTGGTGGGGACGGGTCTGTCTCTGTATAACACTAGGGTACAGTACTGGTGGGGACGGGTCTTCTCTGTATAACACTGGGGTACAATACTGGTGTGGACGGGTCTGTCTCTGTATAACACTGGGGTACTGTACTGGTGTGGACGGGTCTGTCACTGTATAACACTGGGGTACAGTACTGGTGGGGACGGGTCTGTCACTGTATAACACTGGGGTACAGTACTGGTGGGGACGAATCTGTCTCTGTATAACTCTGGTGTACATTACTGGTAGGGACGGGTCTGTCACTGTATAACACTGGGGTACAGTACTGGTGGGGACTGGCCTGTCTCTGTATACCACTGGGGTACAGTACTGGTGTGGACGGGTCTGTCACGGTATCACACTGGGGTACTGCACTGGTGTGGACGGGTCTGTCACTGTATAACACTGGGGTACAGTACTGTTGGGGACGGGTCTGTCTCTGTATAACACTAGGGTACAGTACTGGTGGGGACGGGTCTGTCTCTGTATAACACTAGGGTACAGTACTGGTGGGGACGGGTCTGTCACTGTATATCACTGGGGTACAGTACTGGTGGGGACGGGTCTGTCTCTGTATAACACTAGGGTACAGTACTGTTGGGGACGGGTCTGTCACTGTATAACACTGGGTTACAGTACTGGTGGGGATGGGTCTGTCACTGTATAACACTGGGGTACTATACTCGGGATGGGTCTGTCACTTTATAACACTGGGGTGCAATACTCGTGATGGGTCTGTCACTGTATAACACTGGGGTACAGTAATGGTGGGGACGGGTCTGTCACTGTATAACACTGGGGTTACAGTACTGGTGGGGATGTGTCTGTCACTGTATAACACTGGGGTACAGTACTGGTGGGAATGAGTGTGTCAGTGTATAACACTGGGGTACAGGACTGGTGGGGACGGGTCTGTCAGTGTATAACACTGGGGTACAGTACTGGTGGGGATGGGTCTGTCACTGTATTACACTGGGGTACAGTACTGGTGGGGACGGGTCTGTCACTGTATAACACTGGGGTACAATACTCGGGATGGGTCTGTCACTGTATAACACTGGGGTACAGTACTGGTGGGGACAGATCTGTCACTGTATAACACTGGGGTACAGTACTGGTGGGGACGGGACTGTTACTGTATAACACTGGGGTACAATACTGGTGGGGACGGGTCTGTCACTGTATAACACTGGGGTACAGTACTGGTGTGGACGGGTTTGTCACTGTATAACACTGGGGTACAGTACTGGTGGGGACAGGTCTGTCACTGTATAACACTGGGGTACAGTACTGGTGGGGACGGGTCTGTCTCGGTATAACACTAGGGTACAGTACTGGTGGGGACTGGTCTGTCACTGTATAACACGGGTACAGTACTGGTGTGGATGGGTCTGTCACTGTATAATACTGGGGTACTGTATTGTTGAGGACGGGTCTGTCACTGTATAACACTGGGTTACAGTACTGGTGGGGATGGGTGTGTCACTGTATAACACTGGGGTACAATACTCGGGATGGGTCTGTCACTGTATAACACTGGGGTACAGTACTCGGGATGGGTCTGTCACTGTATAACACTGGGGTACTGTACTGTTGGGGACGGGTCTGTCTCTGTATAACCCTGGGGTACAGGACTGGTGGGGACTGGTCTGTCTCTGTATAACACTAGGGTACAGTACTGGTGGGGACGGGTCTTCTCTGTATAACACTGGGGTACAATACTGGTGTGGACGTGTCTGTCACTGTATAACACTGGGGTACTGTACTGGTGTGGACGGGTCTGTCACTGTATAACACTGGGGTACAGTACTGGTGGGGACGGGTCTGTCTCGGTATAACACTAGGGTACAGTACTGGTGGGGACTGGTCTGTCACTGTATAACACGGGTACAGTACTGGTGTGGATGGGTCTGTCACTGTATAATACTGGGGTACTGTATTGTTGAGGACGGGTCTGTCACTGTATAACACTGGGTTACAGTAATGGTGGGGATGGGTCTGTCACTGTATAACACTGGGGTACAATACTCGGGATGGGTCTGTCACTGTATAACACTGGGGTACAGTACTCGGGATGGGTCTGTCACTGTATAACACTGGGGTACTGTACTGTTGGGGACGGGTCTGTCTCTGTATAACCCTGGGGTACAGGACTGGTGGGGACTGGTCTGTCTCTGTATAACACTAGGGTACAGTACTGGTGGGGACGGGTCTTCTCTGTATAACACTGGGGTACAATACTGGTGTGGACGTGTCTGTCACTGTATAACACTGGGGTACTGTACTGGTGTGGACGGGTCTGTCACTGTATAACACTGGGGTAGAATACTGGTGGGGACGGGTCGGTCAGTGCATAACAGTGGGTTACAGTACTGGTGGGGACGGGTCTGTCACTGTATAACACTGGGGTACAATACTCGGGATGGGTCTGTCACTGTATAACACTGGGGTGCAGTACTGGTGGGGACAGGTCTGTCACTGTATAATACTGGGGTAAAGTACTGGTGGGGACGGGACTGTCACTGTATAACACTGGGGTACAGTACTGGTGTGGACGGGTCTGTCACTGTATAACACTGGGGTACAGTACTGGTGGGGACAGGTCTGTCACTGTATAACACTGGGGTACAGTACTGGTGGGGACGGGTCTGTCACTGTATCACTCTGGGTTACTGTACTGGTGTGGACGGGTCTGTCACTATATAACACTGGGGTAAAGTACTGGTGGGGACGGGTCTGTCTCTGTATAACATTAGGGTACAGTACTGGTGGGGACGGGTCTTCTCTGTATAACACTGGGGTACAATACTGGTGTGGACGGGTCTGTCACTGTATAACACTGGGGTACTGTACTGGTGGGGACGGGTCTTCTCTGTATAACACTGGGGTACAATGCTGGTGTGGACAGGTCTGTCACTGTATAACACTGGGGTACTGTACTGGTGTGGACAGGTCTGTCACTGTATAACACTGGGGTACAGTACTGGTGGGGACGGGTATGTCTCTGTATAACACTAGGGTACAGTACTGGTGGGGACGGGTCTGACACTGTATAACACTGGGGTACAGTACTGGTGGGGATGGGTCTGACACTGTATAACACTGGGGTACAGTACTGGTGGGGACGGGTCTGTCTCTTTATAACACTAGGGTACAGTACTGGTGGGGATGGGTCTGTCACTGTATAACACTGGGGTACAATACTCGGGATGGGCCTGTCACTGTATAACACTGGGGTACAGTACTGGTGGGGACGGGTCTGTCACTGTATAACACTGGGGTACAATACTCGGGATGGGTCTGTCTCTGTATAACACTGGGGTACAGTACTGGTGGGGACAGGTCTGTCACTGTATAACACTGCGGTACAGTACTGGTGGGGACGGGACTGTCACTGTATAACACTGGGGTACAGTACTGGTGGGGACGGGTCTTTCACTGTATAACACGGGTACAGTACTGGTGTGGATGAGTCTGTCACTGTATAACACTGGGGTACTGTACTGTTGAGGACGGGTCTATCACTGTATAACACTGGGTTACAGTACTGGTGGGGATGGGTCTGTCACTGTATAACACTGGTGTACAATACTCGGGATGGGTCTGTCACTGTATAACACTGGGGCACATTACTGGTGGGGACAGGTCTGTCATTGTATAGCACTGGGGTACAGTACTCGGGATGGGTCTGTCACTGTATAACACTGGGGTACTGTAATGTTGGGGACGGGTCTGTCTCTGTATAACCCTGGGGTACAGTACTGGTGTGGACGTGTCTGTCACTGTATCACTCTGGGTTACTGTACAGGTGTGGACGGGTCTGTCACTATATAACACTGGGGTACAGTACTGGTGGGGACGGGTCTGTCTCTGTATAACACTAGGGTACAGTACTGGTGGGGACGGGTCTTCTCTGTATAACACTGGGGTACAATACTGGTGTGGACGGGTCTGTCTCTGTATAACACTGGGGTACTGTACTGGTGTGGACGGGTCTGTCACTGTATAACACTGGGGTACAGTACTGGTGGGGACGGGTCTGTCACTGTATAACACTGGGGTACAGTACTGGTGGGGACGAATCTGTCTCTGTATAACTCTGGTGTACATTACTGGTAGGGACGGGTCTGTCACTGTATAACACTGGGGTACAGTACTGGTGGGGACTGGCCTGTCTCTGTATACCACTGGGGTACAGTACTGGTGTGGACGGGTCTGTCACGGTATCACACTGGGGTACTGCACTGGTGTGGACGGGTCTGTCACTGTATAACACTGGGGTACAGTACTGTTGGGGACGGGTCTGTCTCTGTATAACACTAGGGTACAGTACTGGTGGGGACGGGTCTGTCTCTGTATAACACTAGGGTACAGTACTGGTGGGGACGGGTCTGTCACTGTATATCACTGGGGTACAGTACTGGTGGGGACGGGTCTGTCTCTGTATAACACTAGGGTACAGTACTGTTGGGGACGGGTCTGTCACTGTATAACACTGGGTTACAGTACTGGTGGGGATGGGTCTGTCACTGTATAACACTGGGGTACTATACTCGGGATGGGTCTGTCACTTTATAACACTGGGGTGCAATACTCGTGATGGGTCTGTCACTGTATAACACTGGGGTACAGTAATGGTGGGGACGGGTCTGTCACTGTATAACACTGGGGTTACAGTACTGGTGGGGATGTGTCTGTCACTGTATAACACTGGGGTACAGTACTGGTGGGAATGAGTGTGTCAGTGTATAACACTGGGGTACAGGACTGGTGGGGACGGGTCTGTCAGTGTATAACACTGGGGTACAGTACTGGTGGGGATGGGTCTGTCACTGTATTACACTGGGGTACAGTACTGGTGGGGACGGGTCTGTCACTGTATAACACTGGGGTACAATACTCGGGATGGGTCTGTCACTGTATAACACTGGGGTACAGTACTGGTGGGGACAGATCTGTCACTGTATAACACTGGGGTACAGTACTGGTGGGGACGGGACTGTTACTGTATAACACTGGGGTACAATACTGGTGGGGACGGGTCTGTCACTGTATAACACTGGGGTACAGTACTGGTGTGGACGGGTTTGTCACTGTATAACACTGGGGTACAGTACTGGTGGGGACAGGTCTGTCACTGTATAACACTGGGGTACAGTACTGGTGGGGACGGGTCTGTCTCGGTATAACACTAGGGTACAGTACTGGTGGGGACTGGTCTGTCACTGTATAACACGGGTACAGTACTGGTGTGGATGGGTCTGTCACTGTATAATACTGGGGTACTGTATTGTTGAGGACGGGTCTGTCACTGTATAACACTGGGTTACAGTACTGGTGGGGATGGGTGTGTCACTGTATAACACTGGGGTACAATACTCGGGATGGGTCTGTCACTGTATAACACTGGGGTACAGTACTCGGGATGGGTCTGTCACTGTATAACACTGGGGTACTGTACTGTTGGGGACGGGTCTGTCTCTGTATAACCCTGGGGTACAGGACTGGTGGGGACTGGTCTGTCTCTGTATAACACTAGGGTACAGTACTGGTGGGGACGGGTCTTCTCTGTATAACACTGGGGTACAATACTGGTGTGGACGTGTCTGTCACTGTATAACACTGGGGTACTGTACTGGTGTGGACGGGTCTGTCACTGTATAACACTGGGGTAGAATACTGGTGGGGACGGGTCTGTCAGTGCATAACAGTGGGTTACAGTACTGGTGGGGACGGGTCTGTCACTGTATAACACTGGGGTACAATACTCGGGATGGGTCTGTCACTGTATAACACTGGGGTGCAGTACTGGTGGGGACAGGTCTGTCACTGTATAATACTGGGGTAAAGTACTGGTGGGGACGGGACTGTCACTGTATAACAGTGGGGTACAGTACTGGTGTGGACGGGTCTGTCACTGTA
Organism: Isurus oxyrinchus; assembly: GCA_026770705.1. Classification (NCBI taxonomy): domain Eukaryota; kingdom Metazoa; phylum Chordata; class Chondrichthyes; order Lamniformes; family Lamnidae; genus Isurus; species Isurus oxyrinchus. Next base: position 336,928 of record JANJGN010000512.1, on the reverse strand, counting down.
TAACATTGGGGTACAGTACTGGTGTGGACAGGTCTGTCACTGTATAACACTGGGGTACAGTACTGGTGGGGACGGGTCTGTCACTGTATCACTCTGGGTTACTGTACTGGTGTGGACGGGTCTGTCACTATATAACACTGGGGTACAGTACTGGTGGGGACGGGTCTGTCTCTGTATAACATTAGGGTACAGTACTGGTGGGGACGGGTCTTCTCTGTATAACACTGGGGTACAATACTGGTGTGGACGGGTCTGTCACTGTATAACACTAGGGTACAGTACTGGTGTGGACGGGTTTGTCACTGTATAACACTGGGGAACAATACTGGTGGGGACGGGTCTGTCACTGTATAACACTGGGGTATAGTACTGGTGGGGACGAGTCTGTCTCTGTATAACACTGGTGTACATTACTGGTAGGGACGGGTCTGTCACTGTATAACACTGGGGTACAGTACTGGTAGGGACAGGTCTGTCTCTGTATACCACTGGGGTACAGTACTGGTGTGGACGGGTCTGTCACGGTATCACACTGGGGTACTGCACTGGTGTGGACGGGTCTGTCCCTGTATAACACTGGGGTACAGTGCTGTTGGGGATGGGTCTGTCTCCGTATAACACTAGGGTACAGTACTGGTGGGGACGGGTCTGTCTCTGTATAACACTAGGGTACAATACTGGTGTGGACGGGTCTGTCACTGTATAACACTGGGGTACTGTACTGGTGGGGACGGGTCTTCTCTGTATAACACTGGGGTACAATGCTGGTGTGGACAGGTCTGTCACTGTATAACACTGGGTTACAGTACTGGTGGGGACGGGTCTGTCTCTGTATAACACGAGGGTACAGTACTGGTGGGGACGGGTCTGACACTGTATAACACTGGGGTACAGTACTGGTGGGGACGGGTCTGTCTCTTTATAACACTAGGGTACAGTACTGGTGGGGATGGGTCTGTCACTGTATAACACTGGGGTACAATACTCGGGATGGGTCTGTCACTGTATAACACTGGGGTACAGTACTGGTGGGGACGGGTCTGTCACTGTATAACACTGGGGTACAATACTCGGGATGGGTCTGTCACTGTATAACACTGGGGTACCGTACTGGTGGGGACAGGTCTGTCACTGTATAACACTGCGGTACAGTACTGGTGGTGACGGGACTGTCACTGTATAACACTGGGGTACAGTACTGGTGGGGACGGGTCTTTCACTGTATAACACGGGTACAGTACTGGTGTGGATGAGTCTGTCACTGTATAACACTGGGGTACTGTACTGTTGAGGACGGGTCTATCACTGTATAACACTGGGTTACAGTACTGGTGGGGATGGGTCTGTCACTGTATAACACTGGGGTACAATACTCGGGATGGGTCTGTCACTGTATAACACTGGGGCACATTACTGGTGGGGACAGGTCTGTCATTGTATAGCACTCGGGTACAGTACTCGGGATGGGTCTGTCACTGTATAACACTGGGGTACTGTACTGTTGGGGACGGGTCTGTCTCTGTATAACCCTGGGGTACAGTACTGGTGTGGACGGGTCTGTCACTGTATCACTCTGGGTTACTGTAAGGGTGTGGACGGGTCTGTCACTATATAACACTGGGGTACAGTACTGGTGGGGACGGGTCTGTCTCTGTATAACACTAGGGTACAGTACTGGTGGGGACGGGTCTTCTCTGTATAACACTGGGGTACAATACTGGTGTGGACGGGTCTGTCTCTGTATAACACTGGGGTACTGTACTGGTGTGGACGGGTCTGTCACTGTATAACACTGGGGTACAGTACTGGTGGGGACGGGTCTGTTACTGTATAACACTGGGGTACAGTACTGGTGGGGACGAATCTGTCTCTGCATAACACTGGTGTACATTACTGGTAGGGACGGGTCTGTCACTGTATAACACTGGGGTACAGTACTGGTGGGGACTGGTCTGTCTCTGTATACCACTGGGGTACAGTACTGGTGTGGACGGGTCTGTCACGGTATCACACTGGGGTACTGCACTGTTGTGGACGGGTCTGTCACTGTATAACACTGGGGTACAGTACTGTTGGGGACGGGTCTGTCTCTGTATAACACTAGCTTACAGTACTGGTGGGGACGGGTCTGTCTCTGTATAACACTAGGGTACAGTACTGGTGGGGACGGGTCTGTCACTGTATATCACTGGGGTACAGTACTGGTGGGGACGGGTCTGTCTCTGTATAACACTAGGGTACAGTACTGTTGGGGACGGGTCTGTCACTGTATAACACTGGGTTACCGTACTGTTGGGGATGGGTCTGTCACTGTATAACACTGGGGTACTATACTCGGGATGGGTCTGTCACTTTATAACACTGGGGTATAATACTGGTGAGGACCGGTCTGTCACTGTATAACACTGGGGTACTCTACTGGTGTGGACGGGTCTGTCACTGTATAACACTGGGGTACAGTACTGGTGGGGACGGGTCTGTCACTGTATAACACTGGGGTATAGTACTGGTGGGGACGAGTCTGTCTCTGTATAACACTGGTGTACCTTACTGGTAGGGACGGGTCTGTCACTGTATAACACTGGGGTACAGTACTGGTGGGGACTGGTCTGTCTCTGTATACCACTGGGGTACAGTACTGGTGTGGTCGGGTCTGTCACGGTATCACACTGGGGTACTGCACTGGTGTGGACGGGTCTGTCACTGTATAACACTGGGGTACAGTGCTGTTGGGGATGGGTCTGTCTCTGTATAACACTAGGGTACAGTACTGGTGGGGACGGGTCTGTCTCTGTATAACACTGGGGTACAGTAATGGTGGGGACGGGTCTGTCACTGTATAACACTGGGGTTACAGTACTGATGGGGATGTGTCTGTCACTGTATAACACTGGGGTACAGTACTGTTGGGAATGAGTGTGTCAGTGTATAACACTGGGGTACAGGACTGGTGGGGACGGGTCTGTCAGTGTATAACACTGGGGTACAGTACTGGTGGGGATGGGTCTGTCACTGTATTACACTGGGGTACAGTACTGGTGGGGACGGGTCTGTCACTGTATAACACTGGGGTACAATACTCGGGATGGGTCTGTCACTGTATAACACTGGGGTACAGTACTGGTGGGGACAGATCTGTCACTGTATAACACGGGGGTACAGTACTGGTGGGGACGGGACTGTTACTGTATAACACTGGGGTACAATACTGGTGGGGACGGGTCTGTCACTGTATAACACTGGGGTACAGTACTGGTGTGGACGGGTCTGTCACTGTATAACACTGGGGTACAGTACTGGTGGGGACAGGTCTGTCACTGTATAACACTGGGGTACAGTACTGGTGGGGACGGGTCTGTCTCGGTATAACACTAGGGTACAGTACTGGTGGGGACTGGTCTGTCACTGTATAACACGGGTACAGTACTGGTGTGGATGGGTCTGTCACTGTATAATACTGGGGTACTGTATTGTTGAGGACGGGTCTGTCACTGTATAACACTGGGTTACAGTACTGGTGGGGATGGGTGTGTCACTGTATAACACTGGGGTACAATACTCGGGATGGGTCTGTCACTGTATAACACTGGGGTACAGTACTCGGGATGGGTCTGTCACTGTATAACACTGGGGTACTGTACTGTTGGGGACGGGTCTGTCTCTGTATAACCCTGGGGTACAGGACTGGTGGGGACTGGTCTGTCTCTGCATAACACCAGGGTACAGTACTGGTGGGGACGGGTCTTCTCTGTATAACACTGGGGTACTGTACTGGTGTGGACGGGTCTGTCACTGTATAACACTGAGGTAGAATACTGGTGGGGACGGGTCTGTCAGTGCATAACAGTGGGTTACAGTACTGGTGGGGACGGGTCTGTCACTGTATAACACTGGGGTACAATACTCGGGATGGGTCTGTCACTGTATAACACTGGGGTGCAGTACTGGTGGGGACAGGTCTGTCACTGTATAATACTGGGGTAAAGTACTGGTGGGGACGGGACTGTCACTGTATAACACTGGGGTACAGTACTGGTGTGGACGGGTCTGTCACTGTATAACACTGGGGTACAGTACTGGTGGGGACAGGTCTGTCACTGTATAACACTGGGGTACAGTACTGGTGGGGACGGGTCTGTCACTGTATCACTCTGGGTTACTGTACTGGTGTGGACGGGTCCGTCACTATATAACACTGGGGTACAGTACTGGTGGGGACGGGTCTGTCTCTGTATAACATTAGGGTACAGTACTGGTGGGGACGGGTCTTCTCTGTATAACACTGGGGTACAATACTGGTGTGGACGGGTCTGTCACTGTATAACACTAGGGTACAGTACTGGTGTGGACGGGTCTGTCACTGTATAACACTGGGGAACAATACTGGTGGGGACGGGTCTGTCACTGTATAACACTGGGGTATAGTACTGGTGGGGACGAGTCTGTCTCTGTATAACACTGGTGTACATTACTGGTAGGGACGGGTCTGTCACTGTATAACACTGGGGTACAGTACTGGTAGGGACAGGTCTGTCTCTGTATACCACTGGGGTACAGTACTGGTGTGGACGGGTCTGTCACGGTATCACACTGGGGTACTGCACTGGTGTGGACGGGTCTGTCCCTGTATAACACTGGGGTACAGTGCTGTTGGGGACGGGTCTGTCTCTGTATAACACGGGTACAGTACTGGTGTGGATGGGTCTGTCACTGTATAATACTGGGGTACTGTATTGTTGAGGACGGGTCTGTCACTGTATAACACTGGGTTACAGTACTGGTGGGGATGGGTGTGTCACTGTATAACACTGGGGTACAATACTCGGGATGGGTCTGTCACTGTATAACACTGGGGTACAGTACTCGGGATGGGTCTGTCACTGTATAACACTGGGGTACTGTACTGTTGGGGACGGGTCTGTCTCTGTATAACCCTGGGGTACAGGACTGGTGGGGACTGGTCTGTCTCTGTATAACACTAGGGTACAGTACTGGTGGGGACGGGTCTTCTCTGTATAACACTGGGGTACAATACTGGTGTGGACGTGTCTGTCACTGTATAACACTGGGGTACTGTACTGGTGTGGACGGGTCTGTCACTGTATAACACTGGGGTAGAATACTGGTGGGGACGGGTCTGTCAGTGCATAACAGTGGGTTACAGTACTGGTGGGGACGGGTCTGTCACTGTATAACACTGGGGTACAATACTCGGGATGGGTCTGTCACTGTATAACACTGGGGTGCAGTACTGGTGGGGACAGGTCTGTCACTGTATAATACTGGGGTAAAGTACTGGTGGGGACGGGACTGTCACTGTATAACAGTGGGGTACAGTACTGGTGTGGACGGGTCTGTCACTGTATAACATTGGGGTACAGTACTGGTGTGGACAGGTCTGTCACTGTATAACACTGGGGTACAGTACTGGTGGGGACGGGTCTGTCACTGTATCACTCTGGGTTACTGTACTGGTGTGGACGGGTCTGTCACTATATAACACTGGGGTACAGTACTGGTGGGGACGGGTCTGTCTCTGTATAACATTAGGGTACAGTACTGGTGGGGACGGGTCTTCTCTGTATAACACTGGGGTACAATACTGGTGTGGACGGGTCTGTCACTGTATAACACTAGGGTACAGTACTGGTGTGGACGGGTTTGTCACTGTATAACACTGGGGAACAATACTGGTGGGGACGGGTCTGTCACTGTATAACACTGGGGTATAGTACTGGTGGGGACGAGTCTGTCTCTGTATAACACTGGTGTACATTACTGGTAGGGACGGGTCTGTCACTGTATAACACTGGGGTACAGTACTGGTAGGGACAGGTCTGTCTCTGTATACCACTGGGGTACAGTACTGGTGTGGACGGGTCTGTCACGGTATCACACTGGGGTACTGCACTGGTGTGGACGGGTCTGTCCCTGTATAACACTGGGGTACAGTGCTGTTGGGGATGGGTCTGTCTCCGTATAACACTAGGGTACAGTACTGGTGGGGACGGGTCTGTCTCTGTATAACACTAGGGTACAATACTGGTGTGGACGGGTCTGTCACTGTATAACACTGGGGTACTGTACTGGTGGGGACGGGTCTTCTCTGTATAACACTGGGGTACAATGCTGGTGTGGACAGGTCTGTCACTGTATAACACTGGGTTACAGTACTGGTGGGGACGGGTCTGTCTCTGTATAACACGAGGGTACAGTACTGGTGGGGACGGGTCTGACACTGTATAACACTGGGGTACAGTACTGGTGGGGACGGGTCTGTCTCTTTATAACACTAGGGTACAGTACTGGTGGGGATGGGTCTGTCACTGTATAACACTGGGGTACAATACTCGGGATGGGTCTGTCACTGTATAACACTGGGGTACAGTACTGGTGGGGACGAATCTGTCTCTGTATAACTCTGGTGTACATTACTGGTAGGGACGGGTCTGTCACTGTATAACACTGGGGTACAGTACTGGTGGGGACTGGCCTGTCTCTGTATACCACTGGGGTACAGTACTGGTGTGGACGGGTCTGTCACGGTATCACACTGGGGTACTGCACTGGTGTGGACGGGTCTGTCACTGTATAACACTGGGGTACAGTACTGTTGGGGACGGGTCTGTCTCTGTATAACACTAGGGTACAGTACTGGTGGGGACGGGTCTGTCTCTGTATAACACTAGGGTACAGTACTGGTGGGGACGGGTCTGTCACTGTATATCACTGGGGTACAGTACTGGTGGGGACGGGTCTGTCTCTGTATAACACTAGGGTACAGTACTGTTGGGGACGGGTCTGTCACTGTATAACACTGGGTTACAGTACTGGTGGGGATGGGTCTGTCACTGTATAACACTGGGGTACTATACTCGGGATGGGTCTGTCACTTTATAACACTGGGGTGCAATACTCGTGATGGGTCTGTCACTGTATAACACTGGGGTACAGTAATGGTGGGGACGGGTCTGTCACTGTATAACACTGGGGTTACAGTACTGGTGGGGATGTGTCTGTCACTGTATAACACTGGGGTACAGTACTGGTGGGAATGAGTGTGTCAGTGTATAACACTGGGGTACAGGACTGGTGGGGACGGGTCTGTCAGTGTATAACACTGGGGTACAGTACTGGTGGGGATGGGTCTGTCACTGTATTACACTGGGGTACAGTACTGGTGGGGACGGGTCTGTCACTGTATAACACTGGGGTACAATACTCGGGATGGGTCTGTCACTGTATAACACTGGGGTACAGTACTGGTGGGGACAGATCTGTCACTGTATAACACTGGGGTACAGTACTGGTGGGGACGGGACTGTTACTGTATAACACTGGGGTACAATACTGGTGGGGACGGGTCTGTCACTGTATAACACTGGGGTACAGTACTGGTGTGGACGGGTTTGTCACTGTATAACACTGGGGTACAGTACTGGTGGGGACAGGTCTGTCACTGTATAACACTGGGGTACAGTACTGGTGGGGACGGGTCTGTCTCGGTATAACACTAGGGTACAGTACTGGTGGGGACTGGTCTGTCACTGTATAACACGGGTACAGTACTGGTGTGGATGGGTCTGTCACTGTATAATACTGGGGTACTGTATTGTTGAGGACGGGTCTGTCACTGTATAACACTGGGTTACAGTACTGGTGGGGATGGGTGTGTCACTGTATAACACTGGGGTACAATACTCGGGATGGGTCTGTCACTGTATAACACTGGGGTACAGTACTCGGGATGGGTCTGTCACTGTATAACACTGGGGTACTGTACTGTTGGGGACGGGTCTGTCTCTGTATAACCCTGGGGTACAGGACTGGTGGGGACTGGTCTGTCTCTGTATAACACTAGGGTACAGTACTGGTGGGGACGGGTCTTCTCTGTATAACACTGGGGTACAATACTGGTGTGGACGTGTCTGTCACTGTATAACACTGGGGTACTGTACTGGTGTGGACGGGTCTGTCACTGTATAACACTGGGGTAGAATACTGGTGGGGACGGGTCTGTCAGTGCATAACAGTGGGTTACAGTACTGGTGGGGACGGGTCTGTCACTGTATAACACTGGGGTACAATACTCGGGATGGGTCTGTCACTGTATAACACTGGGGTGCAGTACTGGTGGGGACAGGTCTGTCACTGTATAATACTGGGGTAAAGTACTGGTGGGGACGGGACTGTCACTGTATAACAGTGGGGTACAGTACTGGTGTGGACGGGTCTGTCACTGTATAACATTGGGGTACAGTACTGGTGTGGACAGGTCTGTCACTGTATAACACTGGGGTACAGTACTGGTGGGGACGGGTCTGTCACTGTATCACTCTGGGTTACTGTACTGGTGTGGACGGGTCTGTCACTATATAACACTGGGGTACAGTACTGGTGGGGACGGGTCTGTCTCTGTATAACATTAGGGTACAGTACTGGTGGGGACGGGTCTTCTCTGTATAACACTGGGGTACAATACTGGTGTGGACGGGTCTGTCACTGTATAACACTAGGGTACAGTACTGGTGTGGACGGGTTTGTCACTGTATAACACTGGGGAACAATACTGGTGGGGACGGGTCTGTCACTGTATAACACTGGGGTATAGTACTGGTGGGGACGAGTCTGTCTCTGTATAACACTGGTGTACATTACTGGTAGGGACGGGTCTGTCACTGTATAACACTGGGGTACAGTACTGGTAGGGACAGGTCTGTCTCTGTATACCACTGGGGTACAGTACTGGTGTGGACGGGTCTGTCACGGTATCACACTGGGGTACTGCACTGGTGTGGACGGGTCTGTCCCTGTATAACACTGGGGTACAGTGCTGTTGGGGATGGGTCTGTCTCCGTATAACACTAGGGTACAGTACTGGTGGGGACGGGTCTGTCTCTGTATAACACTAGGGTACAATACTGGTGTGGACGGGTCTGTCACTGTATAACACTGGGGTACTGTACTGGTGGGGACGGGTCTTCTCTGTATAACACTGGGGTACAATGCTGGTGTGGACAGGTCTGTCACTGTATAACACTGGGTTACAGTACTGGTGGGGACGGGTCTGTCTCTGTATAACACGAGGGTACAGTACTGGTGGGGACGGGTCTGACACTGTATAACACTGGGGTACAGTACTGGTGGGGACGGGTCTGTCTCTTTATAACACTAGGGTACAGTACTGGTGGGGATGGGTCTGTCACTGTATAACACTGGGGTACAATACTCGGGATGGGTCTGTCACTGTATAACACTGGGGTACAGTACTGGTGGGGACGGGTCTGTCACTGTATAACACTGGGGTACAATACTCGGGATGGGTCTGTCACTGTATAACACTGGGGTACCGTACTGGTGGGGACAGGTCTGTCACTGTATAACACTGCGGTACAGTACTGGTGGTGACGGGACTGTCACTGTATAACACTGGGGTACAGTACTGGTGGGGACGGGTCTTTCACTGTATAACACGGGTACAGTACTGGTGTGGATGAGTCTGTCACTGTATAACACTGGGGTACTGTACTGTTGAGGACGGGTCTATCACTGTATAACACTGGGTTACAGTACTGGTGGGGATGGGTCTGTCACTGTATAACACTGGGGTACAATACTCGGGATGGGTCTGTCACTGTATAACACTGGGGCACATTACTGGTGGGGACAGGTCTGTCATTGTATAGCACTCGGGTACAGTACTCGGGATGGGTCTGTCACTGTATAACACTGGGGTACTGTACTGTTGGGGACGGGTCTGTCTCTGTATAACCCTGGGGTACAGTACTGGTGTGGACGGGTCTGTCACTGTATCACTCTGGGTTACTGTAAGGGTGTGGACGGGTCTGTCACTATATAACACTGGGGTACAGTACTGGTGGGGACGGGTCTGTCTCTGTATAACACTAGGGTACAGTACTGGTGGGGACGGGTCTTCTCTGTATAACACTGGGGTACAATACTGGTGTGGACGGGTCTGTCTCTGTATAACACTGGGGTACTGTACTGGTGTGGACGGGTCTGTCACTGTATAACACTGGGGTACAGTACTGGTGGGGACGGGTCTGTTACTGTATAACACTGGGGTACAGTACTGGTGGGGACGAATCTGTCTCTGCATAACACTGGTGTACATTACTGGTAGGGACGGGTCTGTCACTGTATAACACTGGGGTACAGTACTGGTGGGGACTGGTCTGTCTCTGTATACCACTGGGGTACAGTACTGGTGTGGACGGGTCTGTCACGGTATCACACTGGGGTACTGCACTGTTGTGGACGGGTCTGTCACTGTATAACACTGGGGTACAGTACTGTTGGGGACGGGTCTGTCTCTGTATAACACTAGCTTACAGTACTGGTGGGGACGGGTCTGTCTCTGTATAACACTAGGGTACAGTACTGGTGGGGACGGGTCTGTCACTGTATATCACTGGGGTACAGTACTGGTGGGGACGGGTCTGTCTCTGTATAACACTAGGGTACAGTACTGTTGGGGACGGGTCTGTCACTGTATAACACTGGGTTACCGTACTGGTGGGGATGGGTCTGTCACTGTATAACACTGGGGTACTATACTCGGGATGGGTCTGTCACTTTATAACACTGGGGTATAATACTGGTGAGGACCGGTCTGTCACTGTATAACACTGGGGTACTCTACTGGTGTGGACGGGTCTGTCACTGTATAACACTGGGGTACAGTACTGGTGGGGACGGGTCTGTCACTGTATAACACTGGGGTATAGTACTGGTGGGGACGAGTCTGTCTCTGTATAACACTGGTGTACCTTACTGGTAGGGACGGGTCTGTCACTGTATAACACTGGGGTACAGTACTGGTGGGGACTGGTCTGTCTCTGTATACCACTGGGGTACAGTACTGGTGTGGTCGGGTCTGTCACGGTATCACACTGGGGTACTGCACTGGTGTGGACGGGTCTGTCACTGTATAACACTGGGGTACAGTGCTGTTGGGGATGGGTCTGTCTCTGTATAACACTAGGGTACAGTACTGGTGGGGACGGGTCTGTCTCTGTATAACACTGGGGTACAGTAATGGTGGGGACGGGTCTGTCACTGTATAACACTGGGGTTACAGTACTGATGGGGTTGTGTCTGTCACTGTATAACACTGGGGTACAGTACTGTTGGGAATGAGTGTGTCAGTGTATAACACTGGGGTACAGGACTGGTGGGGACGGGTCTGTCAGTGTATAACACTGGGGTACAGTACTGGTGGGGATGGGTCTGTCACTGTATTACACTGGGGTACAGTACTGGTGGGGACGGGTCTGTCACTGTATAACACTGGGGTACAATACTCGGGATGGGTCTGTCACTGTATAACACTGGGGTACAGTACTGGTGGGGACAGATCTGTCACTGTATAACACGGGGGTACAGTACTGGTGGGGACGGGACTGTTACTGTATAACACTGGGGTACAATACTGGTGGGGACGGGTCTGTCACTGTATAACACTGGGGTACAGTACTGGTGTGGACGGGTCTGTCACTGTATAACACTGGGGTACAGTACTGGTGGGGACAGGTCTGTCACTGTATAACACTGGGGTACAGTACTGGTGGGGACGGGTCTGTCTCGGTATAACACTAGGGTACAGTACTGGTGGGGACTGGTCTGTCACTGTATAACACGGGTACAGTACTGGTGTGGATGGGTCTGTCACTGTATAATACTGGGGTACTGTATTGTTGAGGACGGGTCTGTCACTGTATAACACTGGGTTACAGTACTGGTGGGGATGGGTGTGTCACTGTATAACACTGGGGTACAATACTCGGGATGGGTCTGTCACTGTATAACACTGGGGTACAGTACTCGGGATGGGTCTGTCACTGTATAACACTGGGGTACTGTACTGTTGGGGACGGGTCTGTCTCTGTATAACCCTGGGGTACAGGACTGGTGGGGACTGGTCTGTCTCTGCATAACACCAGGGTACAGTACTGGTGGGGACGGGTCTTCTCTGTATAACACTGGGGTACTGTACTGGTGTGGACGGGTCTGTCACTGTATAACACTGAGGTAGAATACTGGTGGGGACGGGTCTGTCAGTGCATAACAGTGGGTTACAGTACTGGTGGGGACGGGTCTGTCACTGTATAACACTGGGGTACAATACTCGGGATGGGTCTGTCACTGTATAACACTGGGGTGCAGTACTGGTGGGGACAGGTCTGTCACTGTATAATACTGGGGTAAAGTACTGGTGGGGACGGGACTGTCACTGTATAACACTGGGGTACAGTACTGGTGTGGACGGGTCTGTCACTGTATAACACTGGGGTACAGTACTGGTGGGGACAGGTCTGTCACTGTATAACACTGGGGTACAGTACTGGTGGGGACGGGTCTGTCACTGTATCACTCTGGGTTACTGTACTGGTGTGGACGGGTCCGTCACTATATAACACTGGGGTACAGTACTGGTGGGGACGGGTCTGTCTCTGTATAACATTAGGGTACAGTACTGGTGGGGACGGGTCTTCTCTGTATAACACTGGGGTACAATACTGGTGTGGACGGGTCTGTCACTGTATAACACTAGGGTACAGTACTGGTGTGGACGGGTCTGTCACTGTATAACACTGGGGAACAATACTGGTGGGGACGGGTCTGTCACTGTATAACACTGGGGTATAGTACTGGTGGGGACGAGTCTGTCTCTGTATAACACTGGTGTACATTACTGGTAGGGACGGGTCTGTCACTGTATAACACTGGGGTACAGTACTGGTAGGGACAGGTCTGTCTCTGTATACCACTGGGGTACAGTACTGGTGTGGACGGGTCTGTCACGGTATCACACTGGGGTACTGCACTGGTGTGGACGGGTCTGTCCCTGTATAACACTGGGGTACAGTGCTGTTGGGGACGGGTCTGTCTCTGTATAACACGGGTACAGTACTGGTGTGGATGGGTCTGTCACTGTATAATACTGGGGTACTGTATTGTTGAGGACGGGTCTGTCACTGTATAACACTGGGTTACAGTACTGGTGGGGATGGGTGTGTCACTGTATAACACTGGGGTACAATACTCGGGATGGGTCTGTCACTGTATAACACTGGGGTACAGTACTCGGGATGGGTCTGTCACTGTATAACACTGGGGTACTGTACTGTTGGGGACGGGTCTGTCTCTGTATAACCCTGGGGTACAGGACTGGTGGGGACTGGTCTGTCTCTGTATAACACTAGGGTACAGTACTGGTGGGGACGGGTCTTCTCTGTATAACACTGGGGTACAATACTGGTGTGGACGTGTCTGTCACTGTATAACACTGGGGTACTGTACTGGTGTGGACGGGTCTGTCACTGTATAACACTGGGGTAGAATACTGGTGGGGACGGGTCTGTCAGTGCATAACAGTGGGTTACAGTACTGGTGGGGACGGGTCTGTCACTGTATAACACTGGGGTACAATACTCGGGATGGGTCTGTCACTGTATAACACTGGGGTGCAGTACTGGTGGGGACAGGTCTGTCACTGTATAATACTGGGGTAAAGTACTGGTGGGGACGGGACTGTCACTGTATAACAGTGGGGTACAGTACTGGTGTGGACGGGTCTGTCACTGTATAACATTGGGGTACAGTACTGGTGTGGACAGGTCTGTCACTGTATAACACTGGGGTACAGTACTGGTGGGGACGGGTCTGTCACTGTATCACTCTGGGTTACTGTACTGGTGTGGACGGGTCTGTCACTATATAACACTGGGGTACAGTACTGGTGGGGACGGGTCTGTCTCTGTATAACATTAGGGTACAGTACTGGTGGGGACGGGTCTTCTCTGTATAACACTGGGGTACAATACTGGTGTGGACGGGTCTGTCACTGTATAACACTAGGGTACAGTACTGGTGTGGACGGGTTTGTCACTGTATAACACTGGGGAACAATACTGGTGGGGACGGGTCTGTCACTGTATAACACTGGGGTATAGTACTGGTGGGGACGAGTCTGTCTCTGTATAACACTGGTGTACATTACTGGTAGGGACGGGTCTGTCACTGTATAACACTGGGGTACAGTACTGGTAGGGACAGGTCTGTCTCTGTATACCACTGGGGTACAGTACTGGTGTGGACGGGTCTGTCACGGTATCACACTGGGGTACTGCACTGGTGTGGACGGGTCTGTCCCTGTATAACACTGGGGTACAGTGCTGTTGGGGATGGGTCTGTCTCCGTATAACACTAGGGTACAGTACTGGTGGGGACGGGTCTGTCTCTGTATAACACTAGGGTACAATACTGGTGTGGACGGGTCTGTCACTGTATAACACTGGGGTACTGTACTGGTGGGGACGGGTCTTCTCTGTATAACACTGGGGTACAATGCTGGTGTGGACAGGTCTGTCACTGTATAACACTGGGTTACAGTACTGGTGGGGACGGGTCTGTCTCTGTATAACACGAGGGTACAGTACTGGTGGGGACGGGTCTGACACTGTATAACACTGGGGTACAGTACTGGTGGGGACGGGTCTGTCTCTTTATAACACTAGGGTACAGTACTGGTGGGGATGGGTCTGTCACTGTATAACACTGGGGTACAATACTCGGGATGGGTCTGTCACTGTATAACACTGGGGTACAGTACTGGTGGGGACGGGTCTGTCACTGTATAACACTGGGGTACAATACTCGGGATGGGTCTGTCACTGTATAACACTGGGGTACCGTACTGGTGGGGACAGGTCTGTCACTGTATAACACTGCGGTACAGTACTGGTGGTGACGGGACTGTCACTGTATAACACTGGGGTACAGTACTGGTGGGGACGGGTCTTTCACTGTATAACACGGGTACAGTACTGGTGTGGATGAGTCTGTCACTGTATAACACTGGGGTACTGTACTGTTGAGGACGGGTCTATCACTGTATAACACTGGGTTACAGTACTGGTGGGGATGGGTCTGTCACTGTATAACACTGGGGTACAATACTCGGGATGGGTCTGTCACTGTATAACACTGGGGCACATTACTGGTGGGGACAGGTCTGTCATTGTATAGCACTCGGGTACAGTACTCGGGATGGGTCTGTCACTGTATAACACTGGGGTACTGTACTGTTGGGGACGGGTCTGTCTCTGTATAACCCTGGGGTACAGTACTGGTGTGGACGGGTCTGTCACTGTATCACTCTGGGTTACTGTAAGGGTGTGGACGGGTCTGTCACTATATAACACTGGGGTACAGTACTGGTGGGGACGGGTCTGTCTCTGTATAACACTAGGGTACAGTACTGGTGGGGACGGGTCTTCTCTGTATAACACTGGGGTACAATACTGGTGTGGACGGGTCTGTCTCTGTATAACACTGGGGTACTGTACTGGTGTGGACGGGTCTGTCACTGTATAACACTGGGGTACAGTACTGGTGGGGACGGGTCTGTTACTGTATAACACTGGGGTACAGTACTGGTGGGGACGAATCTGTCTCTGCATAACACTGGTGTACATTACTGGTAGGGACGGGTCTGTCACTGTATAACACTGGGGTACAGTACTGGTGGGGACTGGTCTGTCTCTGTATACCACTGGGGTACAGTACTGGTGTGGACGGGTCTGTCACGGTATCACACTGGGGTACTGCACTGTTGTGGACGGGTCTGTCACTGTATAACACTGGGGTACAGTACTGTTGGGGACGGGTCTGTCTCTGTATAACACTAGCTTACAGTACTGGTGGGGACGGGTCTGTCTCTGTATAACACTAGGGTACAGTACTGGTGGGGACGGGTCTGTCACTGTATATCACTGGGGTACAGTACTGGTGGGGACGGGTCTGTCTCTGTATAACACTAGGGTACAGTACTGTTGGGGACGGGTCTGTCACTGTATAACACTGGGTTACCGTACTGGTGGGGATGGGTCTGTCACTGTATAACACTGGGGTACTATACTCGGGATGGGTCTGTCACTTTATAACACTGGGGTATAATACTGGTGAGGACCGGTCTGTCACTGTATAACACTGGGGTACTCTACTGGTGTGGACGGGTCTGTCACTGTATAACACTGGGGTACAGTACTGGTGGGGACGGGTCTGTCACTGTATAACACTGGGGTATAGTACTGGTGGGGACGAGTCTGTCTCTGTATAACACTGGTGTACCTTACTGGTAGGGACGGGTCTGTCACTGTATAACACTGGGGTACAGTACTGGTGGGGACTGGTCTGTCTCTGTATACCACTGGGGTACAGTACTGGTGTGGTCGGGTCTGTCACGGTATCACACTGGGGTACTGCACTGGTGTGGACGGGTCTGTCACTGTATAACACTGGGGTACAGTGCTGTTGGGGATGGGTCTGTCTCTGTATAACACTAGGGTACAGTACTGGTGGGGACGGGTCTGTCTCTGTATAACACTGGGGTACAGTAATGGTGGGGACGGGTCTGTCACTGTATAACACTGGGGTTACAGTACTGATGGGGATGTGTCTGTCACTGTATAACACTGGGGTACAGTACTGTTGGGAATGAGTGTGTCAGTGTATAACACTGGGGTACAGGACTGGTGGGGACGGGTCTGTCAGTGTATAACACTGGGGTACAGTACTGGTGGGGATGGGTCTGTCACTGTATTACACTGGGGTACAGTACTGGTGGGGACGGGTCTGTCACTGTATAACACTGGGGTACAATACTCGGGATGGGTCTGTCACTGTATAACACTGGGGTACAGTACTGGTGGGGACAGATCTGTCACTGTATAACACGGGGGTACAGTACTGGTGGGGACGGGACTGTTACTGTATAACACTGGGGTACAATACTGGTGGGGACGGGTCTGTCACTGTATAACACTGGGGTACAGTACTGGTGTGGACGGGTCTGTCACTGTATAACACTGGGGTACAGTACTGGTGGGGACAGGTCTGTCACTGTATAACACTGGGGTACAGTACTGGTGGGGACGGGTCTGTCTCGGTATAACACTAGGGTACAGTACTGGTGGGGACTGGTCTGTCACTGTATAACACGGGTACAGTACTGGTGTGGATGGGTCTGTCACTGTATAATACTGGGGTACTGTATTGTTGAGGACGGGTCTGTCACTGTATAACACTGGGTTACAGTACTGGTGGGGATGGGTGTGTCACTGTATAACACTGGGGTACAATACTCGGGATGGGTCTGTCACTGTATAACACTGGGGTACAGTACTCGGGATGGGTCTGTCACTGTATAACACTGGGGTACTGTACTGTTGGGGACGGGTCTGTCTCTGTATAACCCTGGGGTACAGGACTGGTGGGGACTGGTCTGTCTCTGCATAACACCAGGGTACAGTACTGGTGGGGACGGGTCTTCTCTGTATAACACTGGGGTACTGTACTGGTGTGGACGGGTCTGTCACTGTATAACACTGAGGTAGAATACTGGTGGGGACGGGTCTGTCAGTGCATAACAGTGGGTTACAGTACTGGTGGGGACGGGTCTGTCACTGTATAACACTGGGGTACAATACTCGGGATGGGTCTGTCACTGTATAACACTGGGGTGCAGTACTGGTGGGGACAGGTCTGTCACTGTATAATACTGGGGTAAAGTACTGGTGGGGACGGGACTGTCACTGTATAACACTGGGGTACAGTACTGGTGTGGACGGGTCTGTCACTGTATAACACTGGGGTACAGTACTGGTGGGGACAGGTCTGTCACTGTATAACACTGGGGTACAGTACTGGTGGGGACGGGTCTGTCACTGTATCACTCTGGGTTACTGTACTGGTGTGGACGGGTCCGTCACTATATAACACTGGGGTACAGTACTGGTGGGGACGGGTCTGTCTCTGTATAACATTAGGGTACAGTACTGGTGGGGACGGGTCTTCTCTGTATAACACTGGGGTACAATACTGGTGTGGACGGGTCTGTCACTGTATAACACTAGGGTACAGTACTGGTGTGGACGGGTCTGTCACTGTATAACACTGGGGAACAATACTGGTAGGGACGGGTCTGTCACTGTATAACACTGGGGTACAGTACTGGTAGGGACAGGTCTGTCTCTGTATACCACTGGGGTACAGTACTGGTGTGGACGGGTCTGTCACGGTATCACACTGGGGTACTGCACTGGTGTGGACGGGTCTGTCCCTGTATAACACTGGGGTACAGTGCTGTTGGGGACGGGTCTGTCTCTGTATAACACTAGGGTACAGTACTGGTGGGGACGGGTCTGTCTCTGTATAACACTAGGGTACAATACTGGTGTGGACGGGTCTGTCACTGTATAACACTGGGGTACTGTACTGGTGGGGACGGGTCTTCTCTGTATAACACTGGGGTACAATGCTGGTGTGGACAGGTCTGTCACTGTATAACACTGGTGTACAGTACTGGTGGGGACGGGTCTGTCTCTGTTTAACACTAGGGTACAGTACTGGTGGGGACGGGTCTGACACTGTATAACACTGGGGTACAGTACTGGTGGGGACGGGTCTGTCTCTTTATAACACTAGGGTACAGTACTGGTGGGGATGGGTCTGTCACTGTATAACACTGGGGTACAATACTCGGGATGGGTCTGTCACTGTATAACACTGGGGTACAGTACTGGTGGGGACGGGTCTGTCACTGTATAACACTGGGGTACAATACTCGGGATGGGTCTGTCACTGTATAACACTGGGGTACCGTACTGGTGGGGACAGGTCTGTCACTGTATAACACTGCGGTACAGTACTGGTGGGGACGGGACTGTCACTGTATAACACTGGGGTACAGTACTGGTGGGGACGGGTCTTTCACTGTATAACACGGGTACAGTACTGGTGTGGATGAGTCTGTCACTGTATAACACTGGGGTACTGTACTGTTGAGGACGGGTCTATCACTGTATAACACTGGGTTACAGTACTGGTGGGGATGGGTCTGTCACTGTATAACACTGGGGTACAATACTCGGGATGGGTCTGTCACTGTATAACACTGGGGCACATTACTGGTGGGGACAGGTCTGTCATTGTATAGCACTGGGGTACAGTACTCGGGATGGGTCTGTCACTGTATAACACTGGGGTACTGTACTGTTGGGGACGGGTCTGTCTCTGTATAACCCTGGGGTACAGTACTGGTGTGGACGGGTCTGTCACTGTATCACTCTGGGTTACTGTACAGGTGTGGACGGGTCTGTCACTATATAACACTGGGGTACAGTACTGGTGGGGACGGGTCTGTCTCTGTATAACACTAGGGTACAGTACTGGTGGGGACGGGTCTTCTCTGTATAACACTGGGGTACAATACTGGTGTGGACGGGTCTGTCTCTGTATAACACTGGGGTACTGTACTGGTGTGGACGGGTCTGTCACTGTATAACACTGGGGTACAGTACTGGTGGGGACGGGTCTGTCACTGTATAACACTGGGGTACAGTACTGGTGGGGACGAATCTGTCTCTGTATAACACTGGTGTACATTACTGGTAGGGACGGGTCTGTCACTGTATAACACTGGGGTACAGTACTGGTGGGGACTGGTCTGTCTCTGTATACCACTGGGGTACAGTACTGGTGTGGACGGGTCTGTCACGGTATCACACTGGGGTACTGCACTGGTGTGGACGGGTCTGTCACTGTATAACACTGGGGTACAGTACTGTTGGGGACGGGTCTGTCTCTGTATAACACTAGCTTACAGTACTGGTGGGGACGGGTCTGTCTCTGTATAACACTAGGGTACAGTACTGGTGGGGACGGGTCTGTCTCTGTATAACACTAGGGTACAGTACTGTTGGGGACGGGTCTGTCACTGTATAACACTGGGTTACCGTACTGGTGGGGATGGGTCTGTCACTGTATAACACTGGGGTACTATACTCGGGATGGGTCTGTCACTTTATAACACTGGGGTGCAATACTCGTGATGGGTCTGTCACTGTATAACACTGGGGTACAGTAATGGTGGGGACGGGTCTGTCACTGTATAACACTGGGGTTACAGTACTGGTGGGGATGTGTCTGTCACTGTATAACACTGGGGTACAGTACTGGTGGGGACAGGTCTGTCACTGTATAACAATGGGTTACAGTACTGGTGGGAATGGCTCTGTCAGTGTATAACACTGGGTTACAGGACTGGTGGGGATGGGTCTGTCAGTGTATAACACTGGGGTACAGTTCTGGTGGGGACGGGTCTGTCTCTGTATAACACTAGGATACAGTACTGGTGAGAACGGGTCTTCTCTGTATAACACTGGGGTATAATACTGGTGAGGACCGGTCTGTCACTGTATAACACTGGGGTACTCTACTGGTGTGGACGGGTCTGTCACTGTATAACACTGGGGTACAGTACTGGTGGGGACGGGTCTGTCACTGTATAACACTGGGGTATAGTACTGGTGGGGACGAGTCTGTCTCTGTATAACACTTGTGTACCTTACTGGTAGGGACGGGTCTGTCACTGTATAACACTGGGGTACAGTACTGGTGGGGACTGGTCTGTCTCTGTATACCACTGGGGTACAGTACTGGTGTGGACGGGTCTGTCACAGTATCACACTGGGGTACTGCACTGGTGTGGACGGGTCTGTCACTGTATAACACTGGGGTACAGTGCTGTTGGGGATGGGTCTGTCTCTGTATAACACTAGGGTACAGTACTGGTGGGGACGGGTCTGTCTCTGTATAACACTAGGGTACAGTACTGGTGGGGACGGTTCTTCTCTGTATAACACTGGGGTACAATGCTGGTGTGGACGGGTCTGTCACTGTATAACACTGGGGTAATGTACTGGTGTGGACAGGTCTGTCACTGTATAACACTGGGGTACAGTACTGGTGGGGACCGGTCTGTCTCTGTATAACACTAGGGTACAGTACTGGTGGGGACGGGTCTGACACTGTATAACACAGGGGTACAGTACTGGTGGGGACGGGTCTGTCTCTGTACAACACTGGTGTGCAGTACTGGTGGGGATGGGTCTGTCACTGTATAACACGGGTACAGTACTGGTGGCGATGGGTCTGTCACTGTATAACACTGGGGTACAATACTCAGGATGGGTCTGTCACTGTATAACACTCGGGTACAATACTCGGGATGGGTCTGTCACTGTATAACACTGGGGTACAGTACTGGTGGGGGCGGGTCTGTCACTGTCTAACACTGGGTTACAGTACTGGTGGGGATGGGTCTGTCACTGTATAACACTGGGGTAGAGTACTGGAGGGGACGGGTCTGTCAGTGTATAACACTGGGTTACCATACTGGTGGCGATGGGTCTGTCACTGTATAACACTGGGGTACAGTACTGGTGGGGACAGGTCTGTCAGTGTATAACACTGGGTTACAGTACTGGTGGGGATGGGTCTGTCACTGTATAACAGTGGGGTACAGTACTGGTGGGGACGGGTCTGTCACTGTATAACACTGGGGTACAATACTCGGGATGAGTCTGTCACTGTATAACACTGGGGTACAGTACTGGTGTGGACGGGTCTGTCACTGTATAACACTGGGGTACAGTACTGGTGGGGACAGGTCTGTCACTGTATAACACTGGGGTACAGTACTGGTGGTGACGGGTCTGTCACTGTATCACTCTGGGTTACTGTACTGGTGTGGACGGGTCTGTCCCTGTATAACACTGGGGTACAGTGCTGTTGGGGACGGGTCTGTCTCTGTATAACACTAGGGTACAGTACTGGTGGGGACGGGTCTGTCTCTGTATAACACTAGGGTACAATACTGGTGTGGACGGGTCTGTCACTGTATAACACTGGGGTACTGTACTGGTGGGGACGGTTCTTCTCTGTATAACACTGGGGTACAATGCTGGTGTGGACAGGTCTGTCACTGTATAACACTGGGGTACAGTACTGGTGGGGACGGGTCTGTCTCTGTATAACACTAGGGTACAGTACTGGTGGGGACGGGTCTGACACTGTATAACACTGGGGTACAGTACTGGTGGGGACGGGTCTGTCTCTTTATAACACTAGGGTACAGTACTGGTGGGGATGGGTCTGTCACTGTATAACACTGGGGTACAATACTCGGGATGGGTCTGTCACTGTATAACACTGGGGTACAGTACTGGTGGGGACGGGTCTGTCACTGTATAACACTGGGGTACAATACTCGGGATGGGTCTGTCACTGTATAACACTGGTGTACCGTACTGGTGGGGACAGGTCTGTCACTGTATAACACTGCGGTACAGTACTGGTGGGGACGGGACTGTCACTGTATAACACTGGGGTACAGTACTGGTGGGGACGGGTCTTTCACTGTATAACACGGGTACAGTACTGGTGTGGATGAGTCTGTCACTGTATAACACTGGGGTACTGTACTGTTGAGGACGGGTCTATCACTGTATAACACTGGGTTACAGTACTGGTGGGGATGGGTCTGTCACTGTATAACACTGGGGTACAATACTCGGGATGGGTCTGTCACTGTATAACACTGGGGCACATTACTGGTGGGGACAGGTCTGTCATTGTATAGCACTCGGGTACAGTACTCGGGATGGGTCTGTCACTGTATAACACTGGGGTACTGTACTGTTGGGGACGGGTCTGTCTCTGTATAACCCTGGGGTACAGTACTGGTGTGGACGGGTCTGTCACTGTATCACTCTGGGTTACTGTACAGGTGTGGACGGGTCTGTCACTATATAACACTGGGGTACAGTACTGGTTGGGACGGGTCTGTCTCTGTATAACACTAGGGTACAGTACTGGTGGGGACGGGTCTTCTCTGTATAACACTGGGGTACAATACTGGTGTGGACGGGTCTGTCTCTGTATAACACTGGGGTACTGTACTGGTGTGGACTGGTCTGTCACTGTATAACACTGGGGTACAGTACTGGTGGGGACGGGTCTGTCACTGTATAACACTGGGGTACAGTACTGGTGGGGACGAATCTGTCTCTGTATAACACTGGTGTACATTACTGGTAGGGACGGGTCTGTCACTGTATAACACTGGGGCACAGTACTGGTGGGGACTGGTCTGTCTCTGTATACCACTGGGGTACAGTACTGGTGTGGACGGGTCTGTCACGGTATCACACTGGGGTACTGCACTGGTGTGGACGGGTCTGTCACTGTATAACACTGGGGTACAGTACTGTTGGGGACGGGTCTGTCTCTGTATAACACTAGCTTACAGTACTGGTGGGGACGGGTCTGTCTCTGTATAACACTAGGGTACAGTACTGGTGGGGACGGGTCTGTCACTGTATATCACTGGGGTACAGTACTGGTGGGGACGGGTCTGTCTCTGTATAACACTAGGGTACAGTACTGTTGGGGACGGGTCTGTCACTGTATAACACTGGGTTACCGTACTGGTGGGGATGGGTCTGTCACTGTATAACACTGGGGTACTATACTCGGGATGGGTCTGTCACTTTATAACACTGGGGTGCAATACTCGTGATGGGTCTGTCACTGTATAACACTGGGGTACAGTAATGGTGGGGACGGGTCTGTCACTGTATAACACTGGGGTTACAGTACTGGTGGGGATGTGTCTGTCACTGTATAACACTGGGGTACAGTACTGGTGGGGACAGGTCTGTCACTGTATAACAATGGGTTACAGTACTGGTGGGAATGGGTCTGTCAGTGTATAACACTGGGTTACAGGACTGGTGGGGATGGGTCTGTCAGTGTATAACACTGGGGTACAGTTCTGGTGGGGACGGGTCTGTCTCTGTATAACACTAGGATACAGTACTGGTGAGAACGGGTCTTCTCTGTATAACACTGGGGTATAATACTGGTGAGGACCGGTCTGTCACTGTATAACACTGGGGTACTCTACTGGTGTGGACGGGTCTGTCACTGTATAACACTGGGGTACAGTACTGGTGGGGACGGGTCTGTCACTGTATAACACTGGGGTATAGTACTGGTGGGGACGGGTCTGTCTCTGTATAACACTGGTGTACCTTACTGGTAGGGACGGGTCTGTCACTGTATAACACTGGGGTACAGTACTGGTGGGGACTGGTCTGTCTCTGTATACCACTGGGGTACAGTACTGGTGTGGACGGGTCTGTCACGGTATCACACTGGGGTACTGCACTGGTGTGGACGGGTCTGTCACTGTATAACACTGGGGTACAGTGCTGTTGGGGATGGGTCTGTCTCTGTATAACACTAGGGTACAGTACTGGTGGGGACGCGTCTGTCTCTGTATAACACTAGGGTACAGTACTGGTGGGGACGGTTCTTCTCTGTATAACACAGGGGTACAATGCTGGTGTGGACGGGTCTGTCACTGTATAACACTGGGGTACTGTACTGGTGTGGACAGGTCTGTCACTGTATAACACTGGGGTACAGTACTGGTGGGGACGGGTCTGTCTCTGTATAACACTAGGGTACAGTACTGGTGGGGACGGGTCTGACACTGTATAACACAGGGGTACAGTACTGGTGGGGACGGGTCTGTCTCTGTACAACACTGGTGTGCAGTACTGGTGGGGATGGGTCTGTCACTGTATAACACGGGTACAGTACTGGTGGCGATGGGTCTGTCACTGTATAACACTGGGGTACAATACTCAGGATGGGTCTGTCACTGTATAACACTCGGGTAAAATACTCGGGATGGGTCTGTCACTGTATAACACTGGGGTACAGTACTGGTGGGGGCGGGTCTGTCACTGTCTAACACTGGGTTACAGTACTGGTGGGGATGGGTCTGTCACTGTATAACACTGGGGTAGAGTACTGGAGGGGACGGGTCTGTCAGTGTATAACACTGGGTTACCATACTGGTGGCGATGGGTCTGTCACTGTATAACACTGGTGTACAGTACTGGTGGGGACAGGTCTGTCAGTGTATAACACTGGGTTACAGTACTGGTGGGGATGGGTCTGTCACTGTATAACAGTGGGGTACAGTACTGGTGGGGACGGGTGTGTCACTGTATAACACTGGGGTACAATACTCGGGATGAGTCTGTCACTGTATAACACTGGGGTACAGTACTGGTGGGGACAGGTCTGTCACTGTATAATACTGGGGTAAAGTACTGGTGGGGACGGGACTGTCACTGTATAACACTGGGGTACAGTACTGGTGGGGACGGGTCTGTCACTGTATAACACTGGGGTACAGTACTGGTGGGGACGGGTCTGTCTCTGTATAACACTGGGGTACAGGACTGGTGGGGACGGGTCTGTCTCTTTATAACACTAGGGTACAGTACTGGTGGGGATGGGTCTGTCACTGTATAACACTGGGGTACAATACTCGGGATGGGTCTGTCACTGTATAACACTGGGGTACAGTACTGGTGGGGACGGGTCTGTCACTGTATAACACTGGGGTACAATACTCGGGATGGGTCTGTCACTGTATAACACTGGGGTACCGTACTGGTGGGGACAGGTCTGTCACTGTATAACACTGCGGTACAGTACTGGTGGGGACGGGACTGTCACTGTATAACACTGGGGTACAGTACTGGTGGGGACGGGTCTTTCACTGTATAACACGGGTACAGTACTGGTGTGGATGAGTCTGTCACTGTATAACACTGGGGTACTGTACTGTTGAGGACGGGTCTATCACTGTATAACACTGGGTTACAGTACTGGTGGGGATGGGTCTGTCACTGTATAACACTGGGGTACAATACTCGGGATGGGTCTGTCACTGTATAACACTGGGGCACATTACTGGTGGGGACAGGTCTGTCATTGTATAGCACTGGGGTACAGTACTCGGGATGGGTCTGTCACTGTATAACACTGGGGTACTGTACTGTTGGGGACGGGTCTGTCTCTGTATAACCCTGGGGTACAGTACTGGTGTGGACGGGTCTGTCACTGTATCACTCTGGGTTACTGTACAGGTGTGGACGGGTCTGTCACTATATAACACTGGGGTACAGTACTGGTGGGGACGGGTCTGTCTCTGTATAACACTAGGGTACAGTACTGGTGGGGACGGGTCTTCTCTGTATAACACTGGGGTACAATACTGGTGTGGACGGGTCTGTCTCTGTATAACACTGGGGTACTGTACTGGTGTGGACGGGTCTGTCACTGTATAACACTGGGGTACAGTACTGGTGGGGACGGGTCTGTCACTGTATAACACTGGGGTACAGTACTGGTGGGGACGAATCTGTCTCTGTATAACACTGGTGTACATTACTGGTAGGGACGGGTCTGTCACTGTATAACACTGGGGTACAGTACTGGTGGGGACTGGTCTGTCTCTGTATACCACTGGGGTACAGTACTGGTGTGGACGGGTCTGTCACGGTATCACACTGGGGTACTGCACTGGTGTGGACGGGTCTGTCACTGTATAACACTGGGGTACAGTACTGTTGGGGACGGGTCTGTCTCTGTATAACACTAGCTTACAGTACTGGTGGGGACGGGTCTGTCTCTGTATAACACTAGGGTACAGTACTGGTCGGGACGGGTCTGTCTCTGTATAACACTAGGGTACAGTACTGTTGGGGACGGGTCTGTCACTGTATAACACTGGGTTACCGTACTGGTGGGGATGGGTCTGTCACTGTATAACACTGGGGTACTATACTCGGGATGGGTCTGTCACTTTATAACACTGGGGTGCAATACTCGTGATGGGTCTGTCACTGTATAACACTGGGGTACAGTAATGGTGGGGACGGGTCTGTCACTGTATAACACTGGGGTTACAGTACTGGTGGGGATGTGTCTGTCACTGTATAACACTGGGGTACAGTACTGGTGGGGACAGGTCTGTCACTGTATAACAATGGGTTACAGTACTGGTGGGAATGGCTCTGTCAGTGTATAACACTGGGTTACAGGACTGGTGGGGATGGGTCTGTCAGTGTATAACACTGGGGTACAGTTCTGGTGGGGACGGGTCTGTCTCTGTATAACACTAGGATACAGTACTGGTGAGAACGGGTCTTCTCTGTATAACACTGGGGTATAATACTGGTGAGGACCGGTCTGTCACTGTATAACACTGGGGTACTCTACTGGTGTGGACGGGTCTGTCACTGTATAACACTGGGGTACAGTACTGGTGGGGACGGGTCTGTCACTGTATAACACTGGGGTATAGTACTGGTGGGGACGAGTCTGTCTCTGTATAACACTGGTGTACCTTACTGGTAGGGACGGGTCTGTCACTGTATAACACTGGGGTACAGTACTGGTGGGGACTGGTCTGTCTCTGTATACCACTGGGGTACAGTACTGGTGTGGACGGGTCTGTCACAGTATCACACTGGGGTACTGCACTGGTGTGGACGGGTCTGTCACTGTATAACACTGGGGTACAGTGCTGTTGGGGATGGGTCTGTCTCTGTATAACACTAGGGTACAGTACTGGTGGGGACGGGTCTGTCTCTGTATAACACTTGGGTACAGTACTGGTGGGGACGGTTCTTCTCTGTATAACACTGGGGTACAATGCTGGTGTGGACGGGTCTGTCACTGTATAACACTGGGGTAATGTACTGGTGTGGACAGGTCTGTCACTGTATAACACTGGGGTACAGTACTGGTGGGGACCGGTCTGTCTCTGTATAACACTAGGGTACAGTACTGGTGGGGACGGGTCTGACACTGTATAACACAGGGGTACAGTACTGGTGGGGACGGGTCTGTCTCTGTACAACACTGGTGTGCAGTACTGGTGGGGATGGGTCTGTCACTGTATAACACGGGTACAGTACTGGTGGCGATGGGTCTGTCACTGTATAACACTGGGGTACAATACTCAGGATGGGTCTGTCACTGTATAACACTCGGGTACAATACTCGGGATGGGTCTGTCACTGTATAACACTGGGGTACAGTACTGGTGGGGGCGGGTCTGTCACTGTCTAACACTGGGTTACAGTACTGGTGGGGATGGGTCTGTCACTGTATAACACTGGGGTAGAGTACTGGAGGGGACGGGTCTGTCAGTGTATAACACTGGGTTACCATACTGGTGGCGATGGGTCTGTCACTGTATAACACTGGGGTACAGTACTGGTGGGGACAGGTCTGTCAGTGTATAACACTGGGTTACAGTACTGGTGGGGATGGGTCTGTCACTGTATAACAGTGGGGTACAGTACTGGTGGGGACGGGTCTGTCACTGTATAACACTGGGGTACAATACTCGGGATGAGTCTGTCACTGTATAACACTGGGGTACAGTACTGGTGTGGACGGGTCTGTCACTGTATAACACTGGGGTACAGTACTGGTGGGGACAGGTCTGTCACTGTATAACACTGGGGTACAGTACTGGTGGGGACGGGTCTGTCACTGTATCACTCTGGGTTACTGTACTGGTGTGGACGGGTCTGTCACTATATAACACTGGGGTACAGTACTGGTGGGGACGGGTCTGTCTCTGTATAACATTAGGGTACAGTACTGGTGGGGACGGGTCTTCTCTGTATAACACTGGGGTACAATACTGGTGTGGACGGGTCTGTCACTGTATAACACTAGGGTACAGTACTGGTGTGGACGGGTCTGTCACTGTATAACACTGGGGAACAATACTGGTGGGGACGGGTCTGTCACTGTATAACACTGGGGTATAGTACTGGTGGGGACGAGTCTGTCTCTGTATAACACTGGTGTACATTACTGGTAGGGACGGGTCTGTCACTGTATAACACTGGGGTACAGTACTGGTAGGGACAGGTCTGTCTCTGTATACCACTGGGGTACAGTACTGGTGTGGACGGGTCTGTCACGGTATCACACTGGGGTACTGCACTGGTGTGGACGGGTCTGTCCCTGTATAACACTGGGGTACAGTGCTGTTGGGGACGGGTCTGTCTCTGTATAACACTAGGGTACAGTACTGGTGGGGACGGGTCTGTCTCTGTATAACACTAGGGTACAATACTGGTGTGGACGGGTCTGTCACTGTATAACACTGGGGTACTGTACTGGTGGGGACGGGTCTTCTCTGTATAACACTGGGGTACAATGCTGGTGTGGACAGGTCTGTCACTGTATAACACTGGGGTACAGTACTGGTGGGGACGGGTCTGTCTCTGTATAACACTAGAGTACAGTACTGGTGGGGACGGGTCTGACACTGTATAACACTGGGGTACAGTACTGGTGGGGACGGGTCTGTCTCTTTATAACACTAGGGTACAGTACTGGTGGGGATGGGTCTGTCACTGTATAACACTGGGGTACAATACTCGGGATGGGTCTGTCACTGTATAACACTGGGGTACAGTACTGGTGGGGACGGGTCTGTCACTGTATAACACTGGGGTACAATACTCGGGATGGGTCTGTCACTGTATAACACTGGGGTACCGTACTGGTGGGGACAGGTCTGTCACTGTATAACACTGCGGTACAGTACTGGTGGGGACGGGACTGTCACTGTATAACACTGGGGTACAGTACTGGTGGGGACGGGTCTTTCACTGTATAACACGGGTACAGTACTGGTGTGGATGAGTCTGTCACTGTATAACACTGGGGTACTGTACTGTTGAGGACGGGTCTATCACTGTATAACACTGGGTTACAGTACTGGTGGGGATGGGTCTGTCACTGTATAACACTGGGGTACAATACTCGGGATGGGTCTGTCACTGTATAACACTGGGGCACATTACTGGTGGGGACAGGTCTGTCATTGTATAGCACTCGGGTACAGTACTCGGGATGGGTCTGTCACTGTATAACACTGGGGTACTGTACTGTTGGGGACGGGTCTGTCTCTGTATAACCCTGGGGTACAGTACTGGTGTGGACGGGTCTGTCACTGTATCACTCTGGGTTACTGTACAGGTGTGGACGGGTCTGTCACTATATAACACTGGGGTACAGTACTGGTTGGGACGGGTCTGTCTCTGTATAACACTAGGGTACAGTACTGGTGGGGACGGGTCTTCTCTGTATAACACTGGGGTACAATACTGGTGTGGACGGGTCTGTCTCTGTATAACACTGGGGTACTGTACTGGTGTGGACTGGTCTGTCACTGTATAACACTGGGGTACAGTACTGGTGGGGACGGGTCTGTCACTGTATAACACTGGGGTACAGTACTGGTGGGGACGAATCTGTCTCTGTATAACACTGGTGTACATTACTGGTAGGGACGGGTCTGTCACTGTATAACACTGGGGTACAGTACTGGTGGGGACTGTTCTGTCTCTGTATACCACTGGGGTACAGTACTGGTGTGGACGGGTCTGTCACGGTATCACACTGGGGTACTGCACTGGTGTGGACGGGTCTGTCACTGTATAACACTGGGGTACAGTACTGTTGGGGACGGGTCTGTCTCTGTATAACACTAGCTTACAGTACTGGTGGGGACGGGTCTGTCTCTGTATAACACTAGGGTACAGTACTGGTGGGGACGGGTCTGTCACTGTATATCACTGGGGTACAGTACTGGTGGGGACGGGTCTGTCTCTGTATAACACTAGGGTACAGTACTGTTGGGGACGGGTCTGTCACTGTATAACACTGGGTTACCGTACTGGTGGGGATGGGTCTGTCACTGTATAACACTGGGGTACTATACTCGGGATGGGTCTGTCACTTTATAACACTGGGGTGCAATACTCGTGATGGGTCTGTCACTGTATAACACTGGGGTACAGTAATGGTGGGGACGGGTCTGTCACTGTATAACACTGGGGTTACAGTACTGGTGGGGATGTGTCTGTCACTGTATAACACTGGGGTACAGTACTGGTGGGGACAGGTCTGTCACTGTATAACAATGGGTTACAGTACTGGTGGGAATGGGTCTGTCAGTGTATAACACTGGGTTACAGGACTGGTGGGGATGGGTCTGTCAGTGTATAACACTGGGGTACAGTTCTGGTGGGGACGGGTCTGTCTCTGTATAACACTAGGATACAGTACTGGTGAGAACGGGTCTTCTCTGTATAACACTGGGGTATAATACTGGTGAGGACCGGTCTGTCACTGTATAACACTGGGGTACTCTACTGGTGTGGACGGGTCTGTCACTGTATAACACTGGGGTACAGTACTGGTGGGGACGGGTCTGTCACTGTATAACACTGGGGTATAGTACTGGTGGGGACGAGTCTGTCTCTGTATAACACTGGTGTACCTTACTGGTAGGGACGGGTCTGTCACTGTATAACACTGGGGTACAGTACTGGTGGGGACTGGTCTGTCTCTGTATACCACTGGGGTACAGTACTGGTGTGGACGGGTCTGTCACGGTATCACACTGGGGTACTGCACTGGTGTGGACGGGTCTGTCACTGTATAACACTGGGGTACAGTGCTGTTGGGGATGGGTCTGTCTCTGTATAACACTAGGGTACAGTACTGGTGGGGACGCGTCTGTCTCTGTATAACACTAGGGTACAGTACTGGTGGGGACGGTTCTTCTCTGTATAACACAGGGGTACAATGCTGGTGTGGACGGGTCTGTCACTGTATAACACTGGGGTACTGTACTGGTGTGGACAGGTCTGTCACTGTATAACACTGGGGTACAGTACTGGTGGGGACGGGTCTGTCTCTGTATAACACTAGGGTACAGTACTGGTGGGGACGGGTCTGACACTGTATAACACAGGGGTACAGTACTGGTGGGGACGGGTCTGTCTCTGTACAACACTGGTGTGCAGTACTGGTGGGGATGGGTCTGTCACTGTATAACACGGGTACAGTACTGGTGGCGATGGGTCTGTCACTGTATAACACTGGGGTACAATACTCAGGATGGGTCTGTCACTGTATAACACTCGGGTACAATACTCGGGATGGGTCTGTCACTGTATAACACTGGGGTACAGTACTGGTGGGGGCGGGTCTGTCACTGTCTAACACTGGGTTACAGTACTGGTGGGGATGGGTCTGTCACTGTATAACACTGGGGTAGAGTACTGGAGGGGACGGGTCTGTCAGTGTATAACACTGGGTTACCATACTGGTGGCGATGGGTCTGTCACTGTATAACACTGGTGTACAGTACTGGTGGGGACAGGTCTGTCAGTGTATAACACTGGGTTACAGTACTGGTGGGGATGGGTCTGTCACTGTATAACAGTGGGGTACAGTACTGGTGGGGACGGGTGTGTCACTGTATAACACTGGGGTACAATACTCGGGATGAGTCTGTCACTGTATAACACTGGGGTACAGTACTGGTGGGGACAGGTCTGTCACTGTATAATACTGGGGTAAAGTACTGGTGGGGACGGGACTGTCACTGTATAACACTGGGGTACAGTACTGGTGGGGACGGGTCTGTCACTGTATAACACTGGGGTACAGTACTGGTGGGGACGGGTCTGTCTCTGTATAACACTGGGGTACAGGACTGGTGGGGACGGGTCTGTCTCTGTATAACACTGGGGTACAGTACTGGTGGGGACAGGTCTGTCACTGCATAACACTGGATACAATACTGGTGGGGTCGGGTCTGTCTCTGTATAACACTAGGGTACAGTACTGGTGGGGACGGGTCTGTCACTGTATAAAACGGGTACAGTACTGGTGGGGATGGGTCTGTCACTGTATAACACTGGGATACTGTACTGTTGAGGACGGTTCTGTCACTGTATAACACTGGGTTGCAGTACTGGTGGGGATGGGTCTGTCACTGTATAACACTGTGGTACTGTACTGTTGAGGACGGGTCTGTCACTGTATAACACTGGGTTGCAGTACTGGTGGGGATGGGTCTGTCACTGTATAACACTGGGGTACAATACTCGGGATGGGTCTGTCACGGTATAACACTGGGGTACAATACTCGGGATGGGACGGTCACTGTATAACACTGGGGTACAATACTCGTGATGGGTCTGTCACTGTATAACAATGGGGTACAGTAATGGTGGGGACGGGTCTGTCACTGTATAACACTGGGTTACAGTACTGGAGGGAATGGGTGTGTCAGTGTATAACACTGGGGTACAGGACTGGTGGGGACGGGTCTGTCAGTGTATAACACTGGGGTACAGTACTGGTGGGGATGGGTCTGTCACTGTATTACACTGGGGTACAGTACTGGTGGGGACGGGTCTGTCACTGTATAACACTGGGGTACAATACTCGGGATGGGTCTGTTACTGTATAACACTGGGGTACAGTACTGGTGTGGACGGGAGTGTTACTGTATATCACTGGGGTACAATACTGGTTGGGACGGGTCTGTCACTGTATAACACTGGGGTACAGTACTGGTGTGGACGGGTCTGTCACTGTATAACACTGGGGTACAGTACTGGTGGGGACAGGTCTGTCACTGTATAACACTGGGGTACAATACTGGTGGGGACGGGTCTGTCTCGGTATAACACTAGGGTACAGTACTGGTGGGGACTGGTCTGTCACTGTATAACACGGGTACAGTACTGGTGTGGATGGGTCTGTCACTGTATAATACTGTGGTACTGTATTGTTGAGGACGGGTCTGTCACTGTATAACACTGGGTTACAGTACTGGTGGGGATGGGTCTGTCACTGTATAACACTGGGGTACAATACTCGGGATGGGTCTGTCACTGTATAACACTGGGGTACAGTACTCGGGATGGGTCTGTCACTGTATAACACTGGGGTACTGTACTGTTGGGGACGGGTCTGTCTCTGTATAACCCTGGGGTACAGGACTGGTGGGGACTGGTCTGTCTCTGTATAACACTAGGGTACAGTACTGGTGGGGACGGGTCTTCTCTGTATAACACTGGGGTACAATACTGGTGTGGACGGGTCTGTCACTGTATAACACTGGGGTACTGAACTGGTGTGGACGGGTCTGTCACTGTATAACACTGGGGTAGAATACTGATGGGGACGGGTCTGTCAGTGCATAACACTGGGTTACAGTACTGGTGGGGACGGGTCTGTCACTGTATAACACTGGGGTACAATACTCGGGATGGGTCTAACACTGTATAACACTGGGGTGCAGTACTGGTGGGGACAGGTCTGTCACTGTATAATACTGGGGTAAAGTACTGGTGGGGACTGGAATGTCACTGTATAACACTGGGGTACAGTACTGGTGTGGACGGGTCTGTCACTGTATAACACTGGGGTACAGTACTGGTGGGGACAGGTCTGTCACTGTATAACACTGGGGTACAGTACTGGTGGGGACGGGTCTGTCACTGTATCACTCTGGGTTACTGTACTGGTGTGGACGGGTCTGTCACTATATAACACTGGGGTACAGTACTGGTGGGGACGGGTCTGTCTCTTTATAACACTAGGGTACAGTACTGGTGTGGACGGGTCTTCTCTGTATAACACTGGGGTACAATATTGGTGTGGACGGGTCTGTCACTGTATAACACAGGGGTACAGTTCTGGTGTGGACGGGTCTGTCACTGTATAACACTGGGGAACAGTACTGGTGGGGACGGGTCTGTCACTGTATAACACTGGGGTATAGTACTGGTGGGGACGAGACTGTCTCTGTATAACACTGGTGTACATTACTGGTATGGACGGGTCTGTCACTGTATAACACTGGGGTACAGTACTGGTAGGGACAGGTCTGTCTCTGTATACCACTGGGGTACAGTACTGGTGTGGACGGGTCTGTCACGGTATCACACTGGGGTACTGCACTGGTGTGGACGGGTCTGTCACTGTATAACACTGGGGTACAGTACTGTTGGGGACGGGTCTGTCTCTGTATAACACTAGCTTACAGTACTGGTGGGGACGGGTCTGTCTCTGTATAACACTAGGGTACAGTACTGGTGGGGACGGGTCTGTCACTGTATATCACTGGGGTACAGTACTGGTGGGGACGGGTCTGTCTCTGTATAACACTAGGGTACAGTACTGTTGGGGACGGGTCTGTCACTGTATAACACTGGGTTACCGTACTGGTGGGGATGGGTCTGTCACTGTATAACACTGGGGTACTATACTCGGGATGGGTCTGTCACTTTATAACACTGGGGTGCAATACTCGTGATGGGTCTGTCACTGTATAACACTGGGGTACAGTAATGGTGGGGACGGGTCTGTCACTGTATAACACTGGGGTTACAGTACTGGTGGGGATGTGTCTGTCACTGTATAACACTGGGGTACAGTACTGGTGGGGACAGGTCTGTCACTGTATAACAATGGGTTACAGTACTGGTGGGAATGGCTCTGTCAGTGTATAACACTGGGTTACAGGACTGGTGGGGATGGGTCTGTCAGTGTATAACACTGGGGTACAGTTCTGGTGGGGACGGGTCTGTCTCTGTATAACACTAGGATACAGTACTGGTGAGAACGGGTCTTCTCTGTATAACACTGGGGTATAATACTGGTGAGGACCGGTCTGTCACTGTATAACACTGGGGTACTCTACTGGTGTGGACGGGTCTGTCACTGTATAACACTGGGGTACAGTACTGGTGGGGACGGGTCTGTCACTGTATAACACTGGGGTATAGTACTGGTGGGGACGAGTCTGTCTCTGTATAACACTGGTGTACCTTACTGGTAGGGACGGGTCTGTCACTGTATAACACTGGGGTACAGTACTGGTGGGGACTGGTCTGTCTCTGTATACCACTGGGGTACAGTACTGGTGTGGACGGGTCTGTCACGGTATCACACTGGGGTACTGCACTGGTGTGGACGGGTCTGTCACTGTATAACACTGGGGTACAGTGCTGTTGGGGATGGGTCTGTCTCTGTATAACACTAGGGTACAGTACTGGTGGGGACGCGTCTGTCTCTGTATAACACTAGGGTACAGTACTGGTGGGGACGGTTCTTCTCTGTATAACACAGGGGTACAATGCTGGTGTGGACGGGTCTGTCACTGTATAACACTGGGGTACTGTACTGGTGTGGACAGGTCTGTCACTGTTTAACACTGGGGTACAGTACTGGTGGGGACGGGTCTGTCTCTGTATAACACTAGGGTACAGTACTGGTGGGGACGGGTCTGACACTGTATAACACAGGGGTACAGTACTGGTGGGGACGGGTCTGTCTCTGTACAACACTGGTGTGCAGTACTGGTGGGGATGGGTCTGTCACTGTATAACACGGGTACAGTACTGGTGGCGATGGGTCTGTCACTGTATAACACTGGGGTACAATACTCAGGATGGGTCTGTCACTGTATAACACTCGGGTACAATACTCGTGATGGGTCTGTCACTGTATAACACTGGGGTACAGTACTGGTGGGGGCGGGTCTGTCACTGTCTAACACTGGGTTACAGTACTGGTGGGGATGGGTCTGTCACTGTATAACACTGGGGTAGAGTACTGGAGGGGACGGGTCTGTCAGTGTATAACACTGGGTTACCATACTGGTGGCGATGGGTCTGTCACTGTATAACACTGGTGTACAGTACTGGTGGGGACAGGTCTGTCAGTGTATAACACTGGGTTACAGTACTGGTGGGGATGGGTCTGTCACTGTATAACAGTGGGGTACAGTACTGGTGGGGACGGGTGTGTCACTGTATAACACTGGGGTACAATACTCGGGATGAGTCTGTCACTGTATAACACTGGGGTACAGTACTGGTGGGGACAGGTCTGTCACTGTATAATACTGGGGTAAAGTACTGGTGGGGACGGGACTGTCACTGTATAACACTGGGGTACAGTACTGGTGGGGACGGGTCTGTCACTGTATAACACTGGGGTACAGTACTGGTGGGGACGGGTCTGTCTCTGTATAACACTGGGGTACAGGACTGGTGGGGACGGGTCTGTCTCTGTATAACACTGGGGTACAGTACTGGTGGGGACAGGTCTGTCACTGTATAACACTGGATACAATACTGGTGGGGTCGGGTCTGTCTCTGTATAACACTAGGGTACAGTACTGGTGGGGACGGGTCTGTCACTGTATAAAACGGGTACAGTACTGGTGGGGATGGGTCTGTCACTGTATAACACTGGGATACTGTACTGTTGAGGACGGTTCTGTCACTGTATAACACTGGGTTGCAGTACTGGTGGGGATGGGTCTGTCACTGTATAACACTGGGGTACTGTACTGTTGAGGACGGGTCTGTCACTGTATAACACTGGGTTGCAGTACTGGTGGGGATGGGTCTGTCACTGTATAACACTGGGGTACAATACTCGGGATGGGTCTGTCACTGTATAACACTGGGGTACAATACTCGGGATGGGACGGTCACTGTATAACACTGGGGTACAATACTCGTGATGGGTCTGTCACTGTATAACAATGGGGTACAGTAATGGTGGGGACGGGTCTGTCACTGTATAACACTGGGTTACAGTACTGGAGGGAATGGGTGTGTCAGTGTATAACACTGGGGTACAGGACTGGTGGGGACGGGTCTGTCAGTGTATAACACTGGGGTACAGTACTGGTGGGGATGGGTCTG
Organism: Isurus oxyrinchus; assembly: GCA_026770705.1. NCBI lineage: Eukaryota > Metazoa > Chordata > Chondrichthyes > Lamniformes > Lamnidae > Isurus > Isurus oxyrinchus. The sequence continues at coordinate 299,576 of JANJGN010000512.1, read as the reverse complement.
TCACTGTATTACACTGGGGTACAGTACTGGTGGGGACGGGTCTGTCACTGTATAACACTGGGGTACAATACTCGGGATGGGTCTGTTACTGTATAACACTGGGGTACAGTACTGGTGGGGACGGGAGTGTTACTGTATATCACTGGGGTACAATACTGGTTGGGACGGGTCTGTCACTGTATAACACTGGGGTACAGTACTGGTGTGGACGGGTCTGTCACTGTATAACACTGGGGTACAGTACTGGTGGGGACAGGTCTGTCACTGTATAACACTGGGGTACAATACTGGTGGGGACGGGTCTGTCTCGGTATAACACTAGGGTACAGTACTGGTGGGGACTGGTCTGTCACTGTATAACACGGGTACAGTACTGGTGTGGATGGGTCTGTCACTGTATAATACTGTGGTACTGTATTGTTGAGGACGGGTCTGTCACTGTATAACACTGGGTTACAGTACTGGTGGGGATGGGTCTGTCACTGTATAACACTGGGGTACAATACTCGGGATGGGTCTGTCACTGTATAACACTGGGGTACAGTACTCGGGATGGGTCTGTCACTGTATAACACTGGGGTACTGTACTGTTGGGGACGGGTCTGTCTCTGTATAACCCTGGGGTACAGGACTGGTGGGGACTGGTCTGTCTCTGTATAACACTAGGGTACAGTACTGGTGGGGACGGGTCTTCTCTGTATAACACTGGGGTACAATACTGGTGTGGACGGGTCTGTCACTGTATAACACTGGGGTACTGAACTGGTGTGGACGGGTCTGTCACTGTATAACACTGGGGTAGAATACTGGTGGGGACGGGTCTGTCAGTGCATAACACTGGGTTACAGTACTGGTGGGGACGGGTCTGTCACTGTATAACACTGGGGTACAATACTCGGGATGGGTCTAACACTGTATAACACTGGGGTGCAGTACTGGTGGGGACAGGTCTGTCACTGTATAATACTGGGGTAAAGTACTGGTGGGGACTGGAATGTCACTGTATAACACTGGGGTACAGTACTGGTGTGGACGGGTCTGTCACTGTATAACACTGGGGTACAGTACTGGTGGGGACAGGTCTGTCACTGTATAACACTGGGGTACAGTACTGGTGGGGACGGGTCTGTCACTGTATCACTCTGGGTTACTGTACTGGTGTGGACGGGTCTGTCACTATATAACACTGGGGTACAGTACTGGTGGGGACGGGTCTGTCTCTTTATAACACTAGGGTACAGTACTGGTGGGGACGGGTCTTCTCTGTATAACACTGGGGTACAATATTGGTGTGGACGGGTCTGTCACTGTATAACACTGGGGTACAGTTCTGGTGTGGACGGGTCTGTCACTGTATAACACTGGGGAACAGTACTGGTGGGGACGGGTCTGTCACTGTATAACACTGGGGTATAGTACTGGTGGGGACGAGACTGTCTCTGTATAACACTGGTGTACATTACTGGTAGGGACGGGTCTGTCACTGTATAACACTGGGGTACAGTACTGGTAGGGACAGGTCTGTCTCTGTATACCACTGGGGTACAGTACTGGTGTGGACGGGTCTGTCACGGTATCACACTGGGGTACTGCACTGGTGTGGACGGGTCTGTCCCTGTATAACACTGGCATACAGTGCTGTTGGGGACGGGTCTGTCTCTGTATAACACTAGGGTACAGTACTGGTGGGGACGGGTCTGTCACTGTATAACACTGGGGTACAATACTCGGGATGGGTCTGTCACTGTATAACACTGGGGTACAATACTCGTGACGGATCTGTCACTGTATAACAATGGGGTACAGTAATGGTGGGGACGGGTCTGTCACTGTATAACACTGGGTTACAGTACTGGTGGGAATGGGTGTGTCAGTGTATAACACTGGGGTACAGGACTGGTGGGGACGGGTCTGTCAGTGTATAACACTGGGGTACAGTACTGGTGGGGATGGGTCTGTCACTGTATTACACTGGGGTACAGTACTGGTGGGGACGGGTCTGTCACTGTATAACACTGGGGTACAATACTCGGGATGGGTCTGTTACTGTATAACACTGGGGTACAGTACTGGTGGGGACGGGAGTGTTACTGTATAACACTGGGGTACAATACTGGTGGGGACGGGTCTGTCACTGTATAACACTGGGGTACAGTACTGGTGTGGACGGGTCTGTCACTGTATAACACTGGGGTACAGTACTGGTGGGGACAGGTCTGTCACTGTATAACACTGGGGTACAATACTGGTGGGGACGGGTCTGTCTCGGTATAAAACTAGGGTACAGTACTGGTGGGGAGTGGTCTGTCACTGTATAACACGGGTACAGTACTGGTGTGGATGGGTCTGTCACTGTATAATACTGGGGTACTGTATTGTTGAGGACGGGTCTGTCACTGTATAACACTGGGTTACAGTACTGGTGGGGATGGGTCTGTCACTGTATAACACTGGGGTACAATACTCGGGATGGGTCTGTCACTGTATAACACTGGGGTACAGTACTCGGGATGGGTCTGTCTCTGTATAACCCTGGGGTACAGGACTGGTGGGGACTGGTCTGTCTCTGTATAACACTAGGGTACAGTACTGGTGGGGACGGGTCTTCTCTGTATAACACTGGGGTACAATACTGGTGTGGACGGGTCTGTCACTGTATAACACTGGGGTACTGAACTGGTGTGGACGGGTCTGTCACTGTATAACACTGGGGTAGAATACTGGTGGGGACGGGTCTGTCAGTGCATAACACTGGGTTACAGTACTGGTGGGGACGGGTCTGTCACTGTATAACACTGGGGTACAATACTCGGGATGGGTCTAACACTGTATAACACTGGGGTGCAGTACTGGTGGGGACAGGTCTGTCACTGTATAATACTGGGGTAAAGTACTGGTGGGGACTGGAATGTCACTGTATAACACTGGGGTACAGTACTGGTGTGGACGGGTCTGTCACTGTATAACACTGGGGTACAGTACTGGTGGGGACAGGTCTGTCACTGTATAACACTGGGGTACAGTACTGGTGGGGACGGGTCTGTCACTGTATCACTCTGGGTTACTGTACTGGTGTGGACGGGTCTGTCACTATATAACACTGGGGTACAGTACTGGTGGGGACGGGTCTGTCTCTTTATAACACTAGGGTACAGTACTGGTGGGGACGGGTCTTCTCTGTATAACACTGGGGTACAATATTGGTGTGGACGGGTCTGTCACTGTATAACACTGGGGTACAGTTCTGGTGTGGACGGGTCTGTCACTGTATAACACTGGGGAACAGTACTGGTGGGGACGGGTCTGTCACTGTATAACACTGGGGTATAGTACTGGTGGGGACGAGACTGTCTCTGTATAACACTGGTGTACATTACTGGTAGGGACGGGTCTGTCACTGTATAACACTGGGGTACAGTACTGGTAGGGACAGGTCTGTCTCTGTATACCACTGGGGTACAGTACTGGTGTGGACGGGTCTGTCACGGTATCACACTGGGGTACTGCACTGGTGTGGACGGGTCTGTCCCTGTATAACACTGGCATACAGTGCTGTTGGGGACGGGTCTGTCTCTGTATAACACTAGGGTACAGTACTGGTGGGGACGGGTCTGTCACTGTATAACACTGGGGTACAATACTCGGGATGGGTCTGTCACTGTATAACACTGGGGTACAATACTCGTGACGGATCTGTCACTGTATAACAATGGGGTACAGTAAAGGTGGGGACGGGTCTGTCACTGTATAACACTGGGTTACAGTACTGGTGGGAATGGGTGTGTCAGTGTATAACACTGGGGTACAGGACTGGTGGGGACGGGTCTGTCAGTGTATAACACTGGGGTACAGTACTGGTGGGGATGGGTCTGTCACTGTATTACACTGGGGTACAGTACTGGTGGGGACGGGTCTGTCACTGTATAACACTGGGGTACAATACTCGGGATGGGTCTGTTACTGTATAACACTGGGGTAAAGTACTGGTGGGGACGGGAGTGTTACTGTATAACACTGGGGTACAATACTGGTGGGGACGGGTCTGTCACTGTATAACACTGGGGTACAGTACTGGTGTGGACGGGTCTGTCACTGTATAACACTGGGGTACAGTACTGGTGGGGACAGGTCTGTCACTGTATAACACTGGGGTACAATACTGGTGGGGACGGGTCTGTCTCGGTATAAAACTAGGGTACAGTACTGGTGGGGAGTGGTCTGTCACTGTATAACACGGGTACAGTACTGGTGTGGATGGGTCTGTCACTGTATAATACTGGGGTACTGTATTGTTGAGGACGGGTCTGTCACTGTATAACACTGGGTTACAGTACTGGTGGGGATGGGTCTGTCACTGTATAACACTGGGGTACAATACTCGGGATGGGTCTGTCACTGTATAACACTGGGGTACAGTACTCGGGATGGGTCTGTCACTGTATAACACTGGGGTACTGTACTGTTGGGGACGGGTCTGTCTCTGTATAACCCTGGGGTACAGGACTGGTGGGGACTGGTCTGTCTCTGTATAACACTAGGGTACAGTACTGGTGGGGACGGGTCTTCTCTGTATAACACTGGGGTACAATACTGGTGTGGACGGGTCTGTCACTGTATAACACTGGGGTACTGAACTGGTGTGGACGGGTCTGTCACTGTATAACACTGGGGTAGAATACTGGTGGGGACGGGTCAGTCAGTGCATAACAGTGGGTTACAGTACTGGTGGGGACGGGTCTGTCACTGTATAACACTGGGGTACAATACTCGGGATGGGTCTAACACTGTATAACACTGGGGTGCAGTACTGGTGGGGACAGGTCTGTCACTGTATAATACTGGGGTAAAGTACTGGTGGGGACTGGAATGTCACTGTATAACACTGGGGTACAGTACTGGTGTGGACGGGTCTGTCACTGTATAACACTGGGGTACAGTACTGGTGGGGACAGGTCTGTCACTGTATAACACTGGGGTACAGTACTGGTGGGGACGGGTCTGTCACTGTATCACTCTGGGTTACTGTACTGGTGTGGACGGGACTGTCACTATATAACACTGGGGTACAGTACTGGTGGGGACGGGTCTGTCTCTGTATAACACTAGGGTACAGTACTGGTGGGGACGGGTCTTCTCTGTATAACACTGGGGTACAATACTGGTGTGGACGGGTCTGTCACTGTATAACACTGGGGTACAGTACTGGTGTGGACGGGTCTGTCACTGTATAACACTGGGGAACAGTACTGGTGGGGACGGGTCTGTCACTGTATAACACTGGGGTATAGTACTGGTGGGGACGAGACTGTCTCTGTATAACACTGGTGTACATTACTGGTAGGGACGGGTCTGTCACTGTATAACACTGGGGTACAGTACTGGTAGGGACAGGTCTGTCTCTGTATACTACTGGGGTACTGTACTGGTGTGGACGGGTCTGTCACGGTATCACACTGGGGTACTGCACTGGTGTGGACGGGTCTGTCCCTGTATAACACTGGCGTACAGTGCTGTTGGGGACGGGTCTGTCTCTGTATAACACTAGGGTACAGTACTGGTGGGGACGGGTCTGTCTCTGTATAACACTAGGGTACAGTACTGGTGGGGACGGGTCTTCTCTGTATAACACTGGGGTACAATGCTGGTGTGGACAGGTCTGTCACTGTATAACACTGGGGTACAGTACTGGTGGGGACGGGTCTGTCTCTGTATAACACTAGGGTACAGTACTGGTGGGGACGGGTCTGACACTGTATAACACTGGGGTACAGTACTGGTGGGGACGGGTCTGTCTCTGTACAACACTGGTGTACAGTACTGGTGGGGATGGGTCTGTCACTGTATAACACGGGTACAGTACTGGTGGGGATGGGTTTGTCACTGTATAACACTGGGGTACAATACTCAGGATGCGTCTGTCACTGTATAACACTCGGGTACAATACTCGGGATGGGTCTGTCACTGTATAACACTGGGTTACAGTAATGGTGGGGGCGAGTCTGTCACTGTATAACACTGGGGTACAGTACAGGTGGGGACGGGTCTGTCACTGTATAACAATGGGTTACAGTACTGGTGGGAATGGGTGTGTCAGTGTATAACACTGGGGTACAGGACTGGTGGGGACGGGTCTGTCAGTGTATAACACTGGGGTACAGGACTGGTGGGGATGGGTCTGTCACTGTATTACACTGGGGTACAGTACTGGTGGGGACGGGTCTGTCACTGTATAACACTGGGGTACAATACTCGGGATGGGTCTGTCACTGTATAACACTGGGGTACAGTACTGGTGGGGACAGATCTGTCACTGTATAACACTGGGGTACAGTACTGGTGTGGACGGGTCTGTCACTGTATAACACTGGGGTACAGTACTGGTGGGGACAGGTCTGTCACTGTATAACACTGGGGTACAGTACTGGTGGGGACGGGTCTGTCTCGGTATAACACTAGGGTACAGTACTGGTGGGGACTGGTCTGTCACTGTATAACACGGGTACAGTAATGGTGTGGATGTGTCTGTCACTGTACAATACTGGGGTACTGTATTGTTGAGGACGGGTCTGTCACTGTATAACACTGGGTTACAGTACTGGTGGGGATGGGTCTGTCACTGTATAACACTGGGGTACAATACTCGGGAAGGGTCGTCACTGTATAACACTGGGGTACAGTACTCGGGATGGGTCTGTCACTGTATAACACTGGGGTACTGTACTGTTGGGGACGGGTCTGTCTCTGTATAACCCTGGGGTACAGGACTGGTGGGGACTGGTCTGTCTCTGTATAACACTAGGGTACAGTACTGGTGGGGACGGGTCTTCTCTGTATAACACTGGGGTACAATACTGGTGTGGACGGGTCTGTCACTGTATAACACTGGTGTACTGTACTGGTGTGGACGGGTCTGTCACTGTATAACACTGGGGTAGAGTACTGGTGGGGACGGGTCTGTCAGTGTATAACACTGGGTTACCGTACTGGTGGGGATGGGTCTGTCACTGTATAACACTGGGGTACAGTACTGGTGGGGACGGGTCTGTCAGTGTATAACACTGGGTTACAGTACTGGTGGGGACGGGTCTGTCACTGTATAACACTGGGGTACAATACTCGGGATGGGTCTGTCACTGTATAACACTGGGGTACAGTACTGGTGGGGACAGGTCTGTCACTGTATAATACTGGGGTACAGTACTGGTGGGGACGGGACTGTCACTGTATAACACTGGGGTACAGTACTGGTGTGGACGGGTCTGTCACTGTATAACACTGGGGTACAGTACTGGTGGGGACAGGTCTGTCACTGTATAACACTGGGGTACAGTACTGGTGGGGACGGGTCTGTCAATGTATCACTCTAGGTTACTGTACTGGTGTGGACGGGTCTGTCACTATATAACACTGGGGTACAGTACTGGTGGGGACGGGTCTGTCTCTGTATAACACTAGGGTACAGTACTGGTGGGGACGGGTCTTCTCTGTATAACAATGGGGTACAATACTGGTGTGGACGGGTCTGTCACTGTATAACACTGGGGTACTGTACTGGTGTGGACGGGTCTGTCACTGTATAACACTGGGGTACAGTACTGGTGGGGACGGGTCTGTCACTGTATAACACTGGGTTATAGTACTGGTGGGGACGAGTCTGTCTCTGTATAACACTGGTGTACATTACTGGTAGGGACGGGTTTGTCACTGTATAACTGTGGTGTACAGTACTGGTAGGGACAGGTCTGTCTCTGTATACCACTGGGGTACAGTACTGGTGTGGATGGGTCTGTCACGGTATCACACTGGGGTACTGCACTGGTGTGGACGGGTCTGTCACTGCATAACACTGGGGTACAGTCCTGCTGGGGACGGGTCTGTCTCTGTATAACACTAGGGTACAGTACTGGTGGCGATGGGTCTGTCTCTGTATAACACTAGGGTACAGTACTGGTGGGGATGTGTCTTCTCTGTATAACACTGGGGTACAATGCTGGTGTGGACGGGTCTGTCACTGTATAACACTGGGGTACTGTACTGGTGTGGACAGGTCTGTCACTGTATAACACTGGGGTAAAGTACTGGTGGGGACGGGACTGTCACTGTATAACACTGGGGTACAGTACTGGTGTGGACGGGTCTGTCACTGTATAACACTGGGGTACAGTACTGGTGGGGACAGGACTGTCACTGTATAACACTGGGGTACAATACTGGTGGGGACGGGTCTGTCTCGGTATAACACTAGGGTACAGTACTGGTGGGGACTGGTCTGTCACTGTATAACACGGGTACAGTACTGGTGTGGATGGGTCTGTCACTGTATAATACTGGGGTACTGTATTGTTGAGAACGGGTCTGTCACTGTATAACACTGGGTTACAGTACTGGTGGGGATGGGTCTGTCACTGTATAACACTGGGGTACAATACTCGGGATGGGTCTGTCACTGTATAACACTGGGGTACAGTACTCGGGATGGGTCTGTCACTGTATAACACTGGGGTACTGTACTGTTGGGGACGGGTCTGTCTCTGTATAACCCTGGGGTACAGGACTGGTGGGGACTGGTCTGTCTCTGTATAACACTAGGGTACAGTCCTGGTGGGGACGGGTCTTCTCTGTATAACACTGGGGTACAATACTGGTGTGGACGGGTCAGTCACTGTATAACACTGGGGTACTGTACTGGTGTGGACGGGTCTGTCACTGTATAACACTGGGGTAGAATACTGGTGGGGACGGGTCTGTCAGTGCATAACAGTGGGTTACAGTACTGGTGGGGACGGGTCTGTCACTGTATAACACTGGGGTACAATACTCGGGATGGGTCTGTCACTGTATAACACTGGGGTGCAGTACTGGTGGGGACAGGTCTGTCACTGTATAATACTGGGGTAAAGTACTGGTGGGGACGGGACTGTCACTGTATAACACTGGGGTACAGTACTGGTGTGGACGGGTCTGTCACTGTATAACACTGGGGTACAGTACTGGTGGGGACAGGTCTGTCACTGTATAACACTGGGGTACAGTACTGGTGGGGACGGGTCTGTCACTGTATCACTCTGGGTTACTGTACTGGTGTGGACGGGTCTGTCACTATATAACACTGCGGTACAGTACTGGTGGGGACGGGTCTGTCTCTGTATAACACTGGGGTACAATACTGGTGTGGACGGGTCTGTCACTGTATAACACTGGGGTACAGTACTGGTGTGGACGGGTCTGTCACTGTATAACACTGGGGAACAGTACTGGTGGGGACGGGTCTGTCACTGTATAACACTGGGGTATAGTACTGGTGGGGACGAGTCTGTCTCTGTATAACACTGGTGTACATTACTGGAAGGGACGGGTCTCTCACTGTATAACACTGGGGTACAGTACTGGTAGGGACAGGTCTGTCTCTGTATACCACTGGGGTACAGTACTGGTGTGGACGGGTCTGTCACGGTATCACACTGGGGTACTGCACTGGTGTGGACGGGACTGTCCCTGTATAACACTGGGGTACAGTGCTGTTGGGGACGGGTCTGTCTCTGTATAACACTAGGGTACAGTACTGGTGGGGACGGGTCTGTCTCTGTATAACACTAGGGTACAGTACTGGTGGGGACGGGTCTTCTCTGTATAACACTGGGGTACAATGCGGGTGTGGACAGGTCTGTCACTGTATAACACTGGGGTACTGTACTGGTGTGGACAGGTCTGTCACTGTATAACACTGGGGTACAGTACTGGTGGGGACGGGTCTGTCTCTGTATAACACTAGGGTACAGTACTGGTGGGGACGGGTCTGACACTGTATAACACTGGGGTACAGTAGTGGTGGGGACGGGTCTGTCTCTGTACAACACTGGTGTACAGTACTGGTGGGGATGGGTCTGTCACTGTATAACACGGGTACAGTACTGGTGGGGATGGGTTTGTCACTGTATAACACTGGGGTACAATACTCAGGATGGGTCTGTCACTGTATAACACTCGGGTACAATACTCGGGATGGGTCTGTCACTGTATAACACTGGGTTACAGTAATGGTGGGGGCGGGTCTGTCACTGTATAACACTGGGTTACAGTACTGGTGGGGATGGGTCTGTCACTGTATAACAGTGGGGTACAGTACAGGTGGGGACGGGTCTGTCACTGTATAACAATGGGTTACAGTACTGGTGGGAATGGGTGTGTCAGTGTATAACACTGGGGTACAGGACTGTTGGGGACGGGTCTGTCAGTGTATAACACTGGGGTACAGTCCTGGTGGGGATGGGTCTGTCACTGTATTACACTGGGGTACAGTACTGGTGGGGACGGGACTGTCACTGTATAACACTGGGGTACAATACTCGGGATGGGTCTGTCACTGTATAACGCTGGGGTACAGTACTGGTGGGGACAGATCTGTCACTGTATAACACTGGGGTACAGTACTGGTGGGGACGGGACTGTTACTGTATAACACTGTGGTACAATACTGGTGGGGACTGGTCTGTCACTGTATAACACTGGGGTACAGTACTGGTGTGGACGGGTCTGTCACTGTATAACACTGGGGTACAGTACTGGTGGGGACAGGTCTGTCACTGTATAACACTGGGGTACTGTATTGTTGAGGACGGGTCTGTCACTGTATAACACTGGGTTACAGTACTGGTGGGGATGGGTCTGTCACTGTATAACACTGGGGTACAATACTCGGGATGGGTCGTCACTGTATAACACTGGGGTACAGTACTCGGGATGGGTCTGTCACTGTATAACACTGGGGTACTGTACTGTTGGGGACGGGTCTGTCTCTGTATAACCCTGGGGTACAGGACTGGTGGGGACTGGTCTGTCTCTGTATAACACTTCGGTACAGTACTGGTGGGGACGGGTCTTCTCTGTATAACAATGGGGTACAATACTGGTGAGGACGGGTCTGTCACTGTATAACACTGGTGTACTGTACTGGTGTGGACGGGTCTGTCACTGTATAACACTGGGGTAGAGTACTGGTGGGGACGGGTCTGTCAGTGTATAACACTGGGTTACCGTACTCGTGGGGATGGGTCTGTCACTGTATAACATTGGGTACAGTACTGGTGGGGACGGGTCTGTCAGTGTATAACACTGGGTTACAGTACTGGTGGGGACGGGACTGTCACTGTATAACACTGGGGTACAGTACTGGTGTGGACGGGTCTGTCACTGTATAACTCTGGGGTACAGTACTGGTGGGGACAGGTCTGTCACTGTATAACACTGGGGTACAGTACTGGTGGGGACGGGTCTGTCAATGTATCACTCTAGGTTACTGTACTGGTGTGGACGGGTCTGTCACTATATAACACTGGGGTACAGTACTGGTGGGGACGGGTCTGTCGCTGTATAACACTAGGGTACAGTACTGGTGGGGACGGCTCTTCTCTGTATAACAATGGGGTACAATACTGGTGTGGACGGGTCTGTCACTGTATAACACTGGGGTACTGTACTGGTGTGGACGGGTCTGTCACTGTATAACACTGGGGTACAGTACTGGTCGGGACGGGTCTGTCACTGTATAACACTGGGTTATAGTACTGGTGGGGACGAGTCTGTCTCTGTATAACACTGGTGTACATTACTGGTAGGGAAGGGTCTGTCACTGTATAACACTGGGGTACAGTACTGGTAGGGACAGGTCTGTCTCTGTATACCACTGGGGTACAGTACTGGTGTGGATGGGTCTGTCACGGTATCACACTGGGGTACTGCACTGGTGTGGACGGGTCTGTCACTGTATAACACTGGGGTACAGTGCTGCTGGGGACGCGTCTGTCTCTGTATAACACTAGGGTACAGTACTGGTGGGGACGGGTCTGTCTCTGTATAACACTAGTGTACAGTACTGGTGGGGATGTGTCTTCTCTGTATAACACTGGGGTGCAATGCTGGTGTGGACGGGTCTGTCACTGTATAACACTGGGGTACTGTACTGGTGTGGACAGGTCTGTCACTGTATAACACTGGGGTAAAGTACTGGTGGGGATGGGACTGTCACTGTATAACAATGGGGTACAGTACTGGTGGGGACGGGTCTGTCACTGTATAACACTGGTGTACAGTACTGGTGGGGACGGGTCTGTCTCTGTATAACACTGGGGTACAGGACTGGTGGGGACGGGTCTGTCTCTGTATAACACTGGGGTACAGTACTGGTGGGGACAGGTCTGTCACTGTATAACACTGGATTCAATAATGGTGGGGTGGGTCTGTCTCTGTATAACACTAGGGTACAGTACTGGTGGGGACGGGTCTGTCAGTGTATAACACGGGTACAGTACTGGTGGGGATGGGTCTGTCACTGTATAACAATGGGTTACTGTACTGTTGAGGACGGTTCTGTCACTGTATAACACTGGGTTGCAGTACTGGTGGGGATGGGTCTGTCACTGTATAACACTGGGGTACTGTACTGTTGAGGACGGGTCTGTCACTGTATAACACTGGGTTGCAGTACTGGTGGGGATGGGTCTGTCACTGTATAACACTGGGGTACAATACTCGGGATGGGTCTGTCACTGTATAACACTGGGGTACAATACTCGGGATGGGTCTGTCACTGTATAACACTGGGGTACAATACTCGTGATGGGTCTGTCACTGTATAACACTGGGGTACAGTAATGGTGGGGACGGGTCTGTCACTGTATAACACTGGGTAACAGTACTGGTGGGGATGGGTCTGTCACTGTATAACACTGGGGTACAGTACTGGTGTGGACGGGTCTGTCACTGTATAACACTGGGGTACAGTACTGGTTGGGACAGGTCTGTCACTGTATAACACTGGGGTACAGTACTGGTGGGGACGGGTCTGTCTCGGTATAACACTAGGGTACAGTACTGGTGGGGACTGGTCTGTCACTGTATAACACGGGTACAGTACTGGTGTGGACGTGTCTGTCACTGTACAATACTGGGGTACTGTATTGTTGAGGACGGGTCTGTCACTGTATAACACTGGGTTACAGTACTGGTGGGGATGGGTCTGTCATTGTATAACACTGGGGTACAATACTCGGGATGGGTCGTCACTGTATAACACTGGGGTACAGTACTCGGGATGGGTCTGTCACTGTAAAACACTGGGGTACTGTACTGTTGGGGACGGGTCTGTCTCTGTATAACCCTGGGGTACAGGACTGGTGGGGACTGGTCTGTCCCTGTATAACACTTCGGTACAGTACTGGTGGGGACGGGTCTTCTCTGTATAACACTGGGGTACAATACTGGTGTGGACGGGTCTGTCACTGTATAACACTGGTGTACTGTACTGGTGTGGACGGGTCTGTCACTGTATAACACTGGGGTAGAGTACTGGTGGGGACGGGTCTGTCAGTGTATAACACTGGGTTACCGTACTGGTGGGGATGGGTCTGTCACTGTATAACACTGGGGTACAGTACTGGTGGGGACGGGTCTGTCAGTGTATAACACTGGGTTACAGTACTGGTGGGGACGGGACTGTCACTGTATAACACTGGGGTACAGTACTGGTGTGGACGGGTCTGTCACTGTATAACACTGGGGTACAGTACTGGTGGGGACAGGTCTGTCACTGTATAACACTGGGGTACAATACTGGTGTGGACGGGTCTGTCACTGTATAACACTGGGGTACTGTACTGGTGTGGACGGGTCTGTCACTGTATAACACTGGGGTAGAATACTGGTGGGGACGGGTCTGTCAGTGCATAACAGTGGGTTACAGTACTGGTGGGGACGGGTCTGTCACTGTATAACACTGGGGTACAATACTCGGGATGGGTCTGTCACTGTATAACACTGGGGTGCAGTACTGGTGGGGACAGGTCTGTCACTGTATAATACTGGGGTAAAGTACTGGTGGGGACGGGACTGTCACTGTATAACACTGGGGTACAGTACTGGTGGGGACAGGTCTGTCACTGTATAACACTGGGGTACAGTACTGGTGGGGACGGGTCTGTCACTGTATCACTCTGGGTTACTGTACTGGTGTGGACGGGTCTGTCACTATATAACACTGCGGTACAGTACTGGTGGGGACGGGTCTGTCTCTGTATAACACTAGGGTACAGTACTGGTGGGGACGGGTCTTCTCTGTATAACACTGGGGTACAATACTGGTGTGGACGGGTCTGTCACTGTATAACACTGGGGTACAGTACTGGTGTGGACGGGTCTGTCACTGTATAACACTGGGGAACAGTACTGGTGGGGACGGGTCTGTCACTGTATAACACTGGGGTATAGTACTGGTGGGGACGAGTCTGTCTCTGTATAACACTGGTGTACATTACTGGAAGGGACGGGTCTCTCACTGTATAACACTGGGGTACAGTACTGGTAGGGACAGGTCTGTCTCTGTATACCACTGGGGTACAGTACTGGTGTGGACGGGTCTGTCACGGTATCACACTGGGGTACTGCACTGGTGTGGACGGGTCTGTCCCTGTATAACACTGGGGTACAGTGCTGTTGGGGACGGGTCTGTCTCTGTATAACACTAGGGTACAGTACTGGTGGGGACGGGTCTGTCTCTGTATAACACTAGGGTACAGTACTGGTGGGGACTGGTCTTCTCTGTATAACACTGGGGTACAATGCGGGTGTGGACAGGTCTGTCACTGTATAACACTGGGGTACTGTACTGGTGTGGACAGGTCTGTCACTGTATAACACTGGGGTACAGTACTGGTGGGGACGGGTCTGTCTCTGTATAACACTGGGGTACAGTAGTGGTGGGGACGGGTCTGTCTCTGTACAACACTGGTGTACAGTACTGGTGGGGATGGGTCTGTCACTGTATAACACGGGTACAGTACTGGTGGGGATGGGTTTGTCACTGTATAACACTGGGGTACAATACTCAGGATGGGTCTGTCACTGTATAACACTCGGGTACAATACTCGGGGTGGGTCTGTCACTGTATAACACTGGGTTACAGTAATGGTGGGGGCGGGTCTGTCACTGTATAACACTGGGTTACAGTACTGGTGGGGATGGGTCTGTCACTGTATAACAGTGGGGTACAGTACAGGTGGGGACGGGTCTGTCACTGTATAACAATGGGTTACAGTACTGGTGGGAATGGGTGTGTCAGTGTATAACACTGGGGTACAGGACTGGTGGGGACGGGTCTGTCAGTGTATAACACTGGGGTACAGTACTGGTGGGGATGGGTCTGTCACTGTATTACACTGGGGTACAGTACTGGTGGGGACGGGACTGTCACTGTATAACACTGGGGTACAATACTCGGGATGGGTCTGTCACTGTATAACGCTGGGGTACAGTACTGGTGGGGACAGATCTGTCACTGTATAACACTGGGGTACAGTACTGGTGGGGACGGGACTGTTACTGTATAACACTGTGGTACAATACTGGTGGGGACTGGTCTGTCACTGTATAACACTGGGGTACAGTACTGGTGTGGACGGGTCTGTCACTGTATAACACTGGGGTACAGTACTGGTGGGGACAGGTCTGTCTCGGTATAACACTATGGTACAGTACTGGTGGGGACTGGTCTGTCACTGTATAACACGGGTACAGTACTGGTGTGGATGTGTCTGTCACTGTACAATACTGGGGTACTGTATTGTTGAGGACGGGTCTGTCACTGTATAACACTGGGTTACAGTACTGGTGGGGATGGGTCTGTCACTGTATAACACTGGGGTACAATACTCGGGATGGGTCGTCACTGTATAACACTGGGGTACAGTACTCGGGATGGGTCTGTCACTGTATAACACTGGGGTACTGTACTGTTGGGGACTGGTCTGTCTCTGTATAACCCTGGGGTACAGGACTGGTGGGGACTGGTCTGTCTCTGTATAACACTTCAGTACAGTACTTGTGGGGACGGGTCTTCTCTGTATAACACTGGGGTACAATACTGGTGTGGACGGGTCTGTCACTGTATAACACTGGTGTACTGTACTGGTGTGGACGGGTCTGTCACTGTATAACACTGGGGTAGAGTACTGGTGGGGACGGGTCTGTCAGTGTATAACACTGGGTTACCGTACTGGTGGGGATGGGTCTGTCACTGTATAACATTGGGTAAAGTACTGGTGGGGACGGGTCTGTCAGTGTATAACACTGGGTTACAGTACTGGTGGGGACGGGACTGTCACTGTATAGCACTGGGGTACAGTACTGGTGTGGACGGGTCTGTCACTGTATAACACTGGGGTACAGTACTGGTGGGGACAGGTCTGTCACTGTATAACACTGGGGTACAGTACTGGTGGGGACGGGTCTGTCAATGTATCACTCTAGGTTACTGTACTGGTGTGGGCGGGTCTGTCACTATATAACACTGGGGTACAGTACTGGTGGGGACGGGTCTGTCTCTGTATAACAATAGGGTACAGTACTGGTGGGGACGGCTCTTCTCTGTATAACAATGGGGTACAATACTGGTGTGGACGGGTCTGTCACTGTATAACACTGGGGTACTGTACTGGTGTGGACGGGTCTGTCACTGTATAACACTGGGGTACAGTACTGGTCGGGACGGGTCTGTCACTGTATAACACTGGGTTATAGTACTGGTGGGGACGAGTCTGTCTCTGTACAACACTGGTGTACATTACTGGTAGGGAAGGGTCTGTCACTGTATAACACTGGGGTACAGTACTGGTAGGGACAGGTCTGTCTCTGTATACCACTGGGGTACAGTACTGGTGTGGATGGGTCTGTCACGGTATCACACTGGGGTACTGCACTGGTGTGGACGGGTCTGTCACTGTATAACACTGGGGTACAGTGCTGCTGGGGACGCGTCTGTCTCTGTATAACACTAGGGTACAGTACTGGTGGGGACGGGTCTGTCTCTGTATAACACTAGGGTACAGTACTGGTGGGGATGTGTCTTCTCTGTATAACACTGGGGTGCAATGCTGGTGTGGACGGGTCTGTCACTGTATAACACTGGGGTACTGTACTGGTGTGGACAGGTCTGTCACTGTATAACACTGGGGTAAAGTACTGGTGGGGATGGGACTGTCACTGTATAACAATGGGGTACAGTACTGGTGGGGACGGGTCTGTCACTGTATAACACTGGTGTACAGTACTGGTGGGGACGGGTCTGTCTCTGTATAACACTGGGGTACAGGACTGGTGGGGACGGGTCTGTCTCTGTATAACACTGGGGTACAGTACTGGTGGGGACAGGTCTGTCACTGTATAACACTGGATTCAATAATGGTGGGGTGGGTCTGTCTCTGTATAACACTAGGGTACAGTACTGGTGGGGACGGGTCTGTCAGTGTATAACACGGGTACAGTACTGGTGGGGATGGGTCTGTCACTGTATAACACTGGGGTACAATACTCGGGATGGGTCGTCACTGTATAACACTGGGGTACAGTACTCGGGATGGGTCTGTCACTGTATAACACTGGGGTACTGTACTGTTGGGGACGGGTCTGTCTCTGTATAACTCTGGGGTACAGGACTGGTGGGGACTGGTCTGTCTCTGTATAACACTTCGGTACAGTACTTGTGGGGACGGGTCTTCTCTGTATAACACTGGGGTACAATACTGGTGTGGACGGGTCTGTCACTGTATAACACTGGTGTACTGTACTGGTGTGGACGGGTCTGTCACTGTATAACACTGGGGTAGAGTACTGGTGGGGACGGGTCTGTCAGTGTATAACACTGGGTTACCGTACTGGTGGGGATGGGTCTGTCACTGTATAACATTGGGTACAGTACTGGTGGGGACGGGTCTGTCAGTGTATAACACTGGGTTACAGTACTGGTGGGGACGGGACTGTCACTGTATAACACTGGGGTACAGTACTGGTGTGGACGGGTCTGTCACTGTATAACACTGGGGTACAGTACTGGTGGGGACAGGTCTGTCACTGTATAACACTGGGGTACAGTACTGGTGGGGACGGGTCTGTCAATGTATCACTCTAGGTTACTGTACTGGTGTGGACGGGCCTGTCACTATATAACACTGGGGTACAGTACTGGTGAGGACGGTTCTGTCTCTGTATAACACTAGGGTACAGTACTGGTGGGGACGGCTCTTCTCTGTATAACAATGGGGTACAATACTGGTGTGGACGGGTCTGTCACTGTATAACACTGGGGTACTGTACTGGTGTGGACGGGTCTGTCACTGTATAACACTGGGGTACAGTACTGGTCGGGACGGGTCTGTCACTGTATAACACTGGGTTATAGTACTGGTGGGGACGAGTCTGTCTCTGTATAACACTGGTGTACATTACTGGTAGGGAAGGGTCTGTCACTGTATAACACTGGGGTACAGTACTGGTAGGGACAGGTCTGTCTCTGTATACCACTGGGGTACAGTACTGGTGTGGATGGGTCTGTCACGGTATCACACTGGGGTACTGCACTGGTGTGGACGGGTCTGTCACTGTATAACACTGGGGTACAGTGCTGCTGGGGACGCGTCTGTCTCTGTATAACACTAGGGTACAGTACTGGTGGGGACGGGTCTGTCTCTGTATAACACTAGGGTACAGTACTGGTGGGGATGTGTCTTCTCTGTATAACACTGGGGTGCAATGCTGGTGTGGACGGGTCTGTCACTGTATAACACTGGGGTACTGTACTGGTGTGGACAGGTCTGTCACTGTATAACACTGGGGTAAAGTACTGGTGGGGATGGGACTGTCACTGTATAACAATGGGGTACAGTACTGGTGGGGACGGGTCTGTCACTGTATAACACTGGTGTACAGTACTGGTGGGGACGGGTCTGTCTCTGTATAACACTGGGGTACAGGACTGGTGGGGACGGGTCTGTCTCTGTATAACACTGGGGTACAGTACTGGTGGGGACAGGTCTGTCACTGTATAACACTGGATTCAATAATGGTGGGGTGGGTCTGTCTCTGTATAACACTAGGGTACAGTACTGGTGGGGACGGGTCTGTCAGTGTATAACACGGGTACAGTACTGGTGGGGATGGGTCTGTCACTGTACAACACTGGGGTACTGTACTGTTGAGGACGGTTCTGTCACTGTATAACACTGGGTTGCAGTACTGGTGGGGATGGGTCTGTCACTGTATAACACTGGGGTACTGTACTGTTGAGGACGGGTCTGTCACTGTATAACACTGGGTTGCAGTACTGGTGGGGATGGGTCTGTCACTGTATAACACTGGGGTACAATACTCGGGATGGGTCTGTCACTGTATAACACTGGGGTACAATACTCGGGATGGGTCTGTCACTGTATAACACTGGGGTACAATACTCGTGATGGGTCTGTCACTGTATAACACTGGGGTACAGTAATGGTGGGGACGGGTCTGTCACTGTATAACACTGGGTTACAGTACTGGTGGGGATGGGTCTGTCACTGTATAACACTGGGGTACAGTACTGGTGTGGACGGGTCTGTCACTGTATAACACTGGGGTACAGTACTGGTGGGGACAGGTCTGTCACTGTATAACACTGGGGTACAGTACTGGTGGGGACGGGTCTGTCTCGGTATAACACTAGGGTACAGTACTGGTGGGGACTGGTCTGTCACTGTATAACACGGGTACAGTACTGGTGTGGATGTGTCTGTCACTGTACAATACTGGGGTACTGTATTGTTGAGGACGGGTCTGTCACTGTATAACACTGGGTTACAGTACTGGTGGGGATGGGTCTGTCACTGTATAACACTGGGGTACAATACTCGGGATGGGTCGTCACTGTATAACACTGGGGTACAGTACTCGGGATGGGTCTGTCACTGTAAAACACTGGGATACTGTACTGTTGGGGACGGGTCTGTCTCTGTATAACCCTGGAGTACAGGACTGGTGGGGACTGGTCTGTCCCTGTATAACACTTCGGTACAGTACTGGTGGGGACGGGTCTTCTCTGTATAACACTGGGGTACAATACTGGTGTGGACGGGTCTGTCACTGTATAACACTGGTGTACTGTACTGGTGTGGACGGGTCTGTCACTGTATAACACTGGGGAACAGTACTGGTGGGGACAGGTCTGTCACTGTATAACACTGGGGTACAGTACTGGTGGGGACGGGTCTGTCAATGTATCACTCTAGGTTACTGTACTGGTGTGGACTGGTCTGTCACTATATAACACTGGGGTACAGTACTGGTGGGGACGGGTCTGTCTCTGTATAACACTAGGGTACAGTACTGGTGGGGACGGCTCTTCTCTGTATAACAATGGGGTACAATACTGGTGTGGACGGGTCTGTCACTGTATAACACTGGGGTACTGTACTGGTGTGGACGGGTCTGTCACTGTATAACACTGGGGTACAGTACTGGTGGGGACGGGTCTGTCAATGTATAAACTGGGTTATAGCACTGGTGGGGACGAGTCTGTCTCTGTATAACACTGGTGTACATTACTGGTAGGGACGGGTCTGTCACTGTATAACACTGGGGTACAGTACTGGTAGGGACAGGTCTGTCTCTGTATACCACTGGGGTACAGTACTGGTGTGGATGGGTCTGTCACGGTATCACACTGGGGTACTGCACTGGTGTGGACGGGTCTGTCACTGTATAACACTGGGGTACAGTGCTGCTGGGGACGGGTCTGTCTCTGTATAACACTAGGGTACAGTACTGGTGGGGACGGGTCTGTCTCTGTATAACACTAGGGTACAGTACTGGTGGGGATGTGTCTTCTCTGTATAACACTGGGGTACAATGCTGGTGTGGACGGGTCTGTCACTGTATAACACTGGGGTACTGTACTGGTGTGGACAGGTCTGTCACTGTATAACACTGGGGTAAAGTACTGGTGGGGATGGGACTGTCACTGTATAACACTGGGGTACAGTACTGGTGGGGACGGGTCTGTCACTGTATAACACTGGGGAACAGTACTGGTGGGGACGGGTCTGTCTCTGTATAACACTGCGGTACAGGACTGGTGGGGACGGGTCTGTCTCTGTATAACACTGGGGTACAGTACTGGTGGGGACAGGTCTGTCACTGTATAACACTGGAGACAATAATGGTGGGGTCGGGTCTGTCTCTGTATAACACTAGGGTAGAGTACTGGTGGGGACGGGTCTGTCACTGTATAACACGGGTACAGTACTGGTGGGGATGGGTCTGTCACTGTATAACACTGGGGTACAGTGCTGTTGAGGACGGTTCTGTCACTGTATAACACTGGGTTGCAGTACTGGTGGGGATGGGACTGTCACTGTATAACACTGGGGTACTGTACTGTTGAGGACGGGTCTGTCACTGTATAAGACTGGGTTGCAGTACTGGTGGGGATGGGTCTGTCACTGTATAACACTGGGGTACAATACTCGGGATGGGTCTGTCACTGTATAACACTGGGGTACAATACTCGGGATGGGTCTGTCACTGTATAACACTGGGGTACAATACTCGTGATGGGTCTGTCACTGTATAACACTGGGGTACAGTAATGGTGGGGACGGGTCTGTCACTGTATAACACTGGGTTACAGTACTGGTGGGGATGGGTCTGTCACTGTATAACACTGGCGTACAGTACAGGTGGGAACGGATCTGACACTGTATAACAATGGGTTACAGTACTGGTGGGAATGCGTGTGTCAGTGTTTAACACTGGGGTACAGGACTGGTGGGGACGGGTCTGTCAGTGCATAACACTGGGGTACAGTACTGGTGGGGATGGGTCTGTCACTGTATTACACTGGGGTACAGTACTGGTGGGGACGGGTCTGTCACTGTATAACACTGGGGTACAATACTCGGGATGGGTCTGTCACTGTATAACACAGGGGTACAGTACTGGTGGGGACAGATCTGTCACTGTATAACACTGGGGTACAGTACTGGTGGGGACGGGACTGTTACTGTATAACACTGGGGTACAATACTGGTGGGGACGGGTCTGTCACTGTATAACACTGGGGTACAGTACTGGTGTGGACGGGTCTGTCACTGTATAACACTGGGGTACAGTACTGGTGGGGACAGGTCTGTCACTGTATAACACTGGGGTACAGTACTGGTGGGGACTGGTCTGTCACTGTATAACACGGGTACAGTACTGGTGTGGATGGGTCTGTCACTGTATAATACTGGGGTACTGTATTGTTGAGGACGGGTCTGTCACTGTATAACACTGGGTTACAGTCCTGGTGGGGATGGGTCTGTCACTGTATAACACTGGGGTACAATACTCGGGATGGGTCTGTCACTGTATAACACTGGGGTACAGTACTCGGGATGGGTCTGGTACTGTATAAAACTGGGGTACTGTACTGTTGGGGACGGGTCTGTCTCTGTATAACCCTGGGGTACAGTACTGGTAGGGACTGGTCTGTCTCTGTATAACACTAGGGTACAGTACTGGTGGGGACGGGTCTTCTCTGTATAACACTGGGGTACAATACTGGTGTGGACGGGTCTGTCACTGTATAACACTGGGGTACTGTACTGGTGTGGACGGGTCTGTCACTGTATAACACTGGGGTAGAGTACTGGTGGGGACGGGTCTGTCAGTGTATAACACTGGGTTACCGTACTGGTGGGGATGGGTCTGTCACTGTATAACACTGGGGTACAGTACTGGTGGGGACGGGTCTGTCAGTGTATAACACTGGGTTACAGTACTGGTGGGGACGGGTCTGTCACTGTATAACACTGGGGTACAATACTCGGGATGGGTCTGTCACTGTATAACACTGGGGTACAGTACTGGTGGGGACAGGTCTGTCACTGTATAATACTGGGGTAAAGTACTGGTGGGGACGGGACTGTCACTGTATAACACTGGGGTACAGTACTGGTGGGGACGGGTCTGTCACTGTATAACACTGGGGTACAGTACTGGTGTGGACGGGTCTGTCACTGTATAACACTGGGGTACTGTACTGGTGTGGACGGGTCTGTCTCTGTACAACACTGGTGTACAGTACAGGTGGGGATGGGTCTGTCACTGTATAACACGGGTACAGTACTGGTGGGGATGGGTCTGTCACTGTATAACACTGGGTTACAATACTCTGGATGGGTCTGTCACTGTATAACACTCGGGTACAATACTCGGGATGGGTCTGTCACTGTATAACACTGGGGTACAGTACTGGTGGGGGCGGGTCTGTCACTGTCTAACATTGGGTTACAGTACTGGTGGGGATGGGTCTGTCACTGTATAACACTGGGGTAGAGTACTGGTGGGGAGGGGTCTGTCAGTGTATAACACTGGGTTACATGACTGGTGGGGATGGGTCTGTCACTGTATAACACTGGGGTACAGTACTGGTGGGGACAGGTCTGTCAGTGTATAACACTGGGTTACAGTACTGGTGGGGATGGGTCTGTCAGTGTATAACACTGGGGTACAGTACTGGTGGGGACGGGTCTGTCACTGTATAACACTGGGGTACAATACTCGGGATGGGCCTGTCACTGTATAACACTGGGGTACAGTACTGCTGGGGACAGGTCTGTCACTGTATAATACTGGGGTAAAGTACTGGTGGGGACGGGACTGTCACTGTATAACACTGGGGTACAGTACTGGTGGGGACGGGTCTGTCACTGTATAACACTGGGGTACAGTACTGCTGGGGACGCGTCTGTCTCTGTATAACACTGGGGTACAGGACTGGTGGGGACGGGTCTGTCTCTGTATAACACTGGGGTACAGTACTGGTGGGGACAGGTCTGTCACTGTATAACACTGGATACAATACTGGTGGGGTCGGGTCTGTCTCTGTATAACACTAGGGTACAGTACAGGTGGGGATGGGTCTGTCACTGTATAACACGGGTACAGTACTGGTGGGGACAGGTCTGTCACTGTATAACACTGGGGTACAGTACTGGTGGGGACGGGTCTGTCTCGGTATAACACTAGGGTACAGTACTGGTGGGGAGTGGTCTGTCACTGTATAACACGGGTACAGTACTGGTGTGGATGGGTCTGTCACTGTATAATACTGGGGTACTGTATTGTTGAGGACGGGTCTGTCACTGTATAACACTGGGTTACAGTACTGGTGGGGATGGGTCTGTCACTGTATAACACTGGGGTACAATACTCGGGATGGGTCTGTCACTGTATAACACTGGGGTACAGTACTCGGGATGGGTCTGTCACTGTATAACACTGGGGTACTGTACTGTTGGGGACGGGTCTGTCTCTGTATAACCCTGGGGTACAGTACTGGTAGGGACTGGTCTGTCTCTGTATAACACTAGGGTACAGCACTGGTGGGGACGGGTCTTCTCTGTATAACACTGGGGTACAATACTGGTGTGGACGGGTCTGTCACTGTATAACACTGGGGTACTGTACTGGTGTGGACGGGTCTGTCACTGTATAACACTGGGGTAGTTTACTGGTGGGGATGGGTCTGTCAGTGTATAACACTGGGTTACCGTACTGGTGGGGATGGGTCTGTCACTGTATAACACTGGGGTACAGTACCGGTGGGGACGGGTCTGTCAGTGTATAACACTGGGTTACAGTACTGGTGGGGACGGGTCTGTCACTGTATAACACTGGGGTACAATACTCGGGATGGGTCTGTCACTGTATAACACTGGGGTACAGTACTGGTGGGGACAGGTCTGTCACTGTATAATACTGGGGTAAAGTACTGGTGGGGACGGGACTGTCACTGTATAACACTGGGGTACAGTACTGGTGGGGACGGGTCTGTCACTGTATAACACTGGGGTACAGTACTGGTGTGGACGGGTCTGTCACTGTATAACACTGGGGTACTGTACTGGTGTGGACGGGTCTGTCTCTGTACAACACTGGTGTACAGTACTGGTGGGGATGGATCTGTCACTGTATAACACGGGTACAGAACTGGTGGGGATGGGTCTGTCACTGTATAACACTGGGGTACAATACTCTGGATGGGTCTGTCACTGTATAACACTCGGGTACAATACTCGGGATGGGTCTGTCACTGTATAACACTGGGGTAGAGTACTGGTGGGGGCGGGTCTGTCACTGTCTAATACTGGGTTACAGTACTGGTGGCGATGGGTCTGTCACTGTATAACACTGGGGTAGAGTACTGGTGGGGACGGTTCTGTCAGTGTATAACACTGGGTTACAGTACTGGTGGGGATGGTCTGTCAATGTATAACACTGGGGTACAGTACTGGTGGGGACAGGTCTGTCAGTGTATAACACTGGGTTACAGTACTGGTGGGGATGGGTCTGTCACTGTATAACACTGGGGTACAGTACTGGTGGGGACGGGTCTGTCACTGTATAACACTGGGGTACAATACTCGGGATGGGCCTGTCACTGTATAACACTGGGTTACAGTACTGGTGGGGACATGTCTGTCGCTGTATAACACTGGGGTACAGTACTCGGGATGTGTCTGTCACTGTATAACACTGGGGTACTCTACTGTTGGGGACGGGTCTGTCTCTGTATAACCCTGGGGTACAGTACTGGTGGGGACTGGGCTGTCTCTGTATAACACTAGGGTACAGTACTGGTGGGGACGGGTCTTCTCTGTATAACACTGGGGTACAATACTGGTGTGGACGGGTCTGTCACTGTATAACACTGGGGTACTGTACTGGTGTGGACGGGTCTGTCACTGTATAACACTGGAGTAGAGTACTGGTGGGGACGGGTCTGTCACTGTATAACACTGGGTTACCGTACTGGTGGGGATGGGTCTGTCACTGTATAACACTGGGGTAGAGTATTGGTGGGGACGGGTCTGTCAGTGTATAACACTGGGTTACCGTACTGGTGGCGATGGGTCTGTCACTGTATAACACTGGGGTACAGTACTGGTGGGGACGGGTCTGTCAGTGTATAACACTGGGTTACAGTACTGGTGGGGACGGGTCTGTCACTGTATAACACTGGGGTACAATACTCGGGATGGGTCTGTCACTGTATAACACTGGGGTACAGTACTGGTGGGGACAGGTCTGTCACTGTATAATACTGGGGTAAAGTACTGGTGGGGACGGGACTGTCACTGTATAACACTGGGGTACAGTACTGGTGGGGACGGGTCTGTCACTGTATAACACTGGGGTACAGTACTGGTGGGGATGGGTCTGTCACTGTATAACACGGGTACAGTACTGGTGGGGATGGGTCTGTCACTGTATAACACTGGGGTACAATACACTGGATGGGTCTGTCACTGTATAACACTCGGGTACAATACTCGGGATGGGTCTGTCACTGTATAACACTGGGGTACAGTACTGGTGGGGGCGGGTCTGTCACTGTCTAACAATGGGTTACAGTACTGGTGGGAATGGGTCTGTCACTGTATAACACTGGGGTAGAGTACTGTTGGGGACGGGTCTGTCAGTGTATAACACTGGGTTACAGTACTGGTGGGGATGGGTCTGTCACTGTATAACACTGGGGTACAGTACTGGTGGGGACGGGTCTGTCAGTGTATAACACTGGGTTACAGTACTGGTGGGGATGGGTCTGTCACTGTATAACACTGGGGTACAGTACTGGTGGGGACGGGTCTGTCACTGTATAACACTGGGGTACAATACTCGGGATGGGCCTGTCACTGTATAACACTGGGGTACAGTACTGGTGGGGACAGGTCTGTCACTGTATAATACTGGGGTAAAGTACTGGTCGGGACGGGACTGTCACTGTATAACACTGGGGTACAGTACTGGTGGGGACGGGTCTGTCACTGTGTAACACTGGGGTACAGTATTGGTGGGGAAGGGTCTGTCTCTGTATAACACTGGGGTACAGGACTGGTGGGGACGGGTCTGTCTCTGTATAACACTGGGGTACAGTACTGGTGGGGACAGGTATGTCACTGTATAACACTGGATACAATACTGGTGGGGTCGGGTCTGTCTCTGTATAACACTAGGGTACAGTACTGGTGGGGACGGGTCTGTCACTGTATAACACGGGTACAGTACTGGTGGGGACAGGTCTGTCACTGTATAACACTGGGGTACAGTACTGGTGGGGACGGGTCTGTCTCGGTATAACACTAGGGTACAGTACTGGTGGGGACTGGTCTGTCACTGTATAACACGGGTACAGTACTGGTGTGGATGGGTCTGTCACTGTATAATACTGGGGTACTGTATTGTTGAGGACGGGTCTGTCACTGTATAACACTGGGTTACAGTACTGGTGGGGATGGGTCTGTCACTGTATAACACTGGGGTACAATACTCGGGATGGGTCTGTCACTGTAGAACACTGGGGTACAGTACTCGGGATGGGTCTGTCACTGTATAACACTGGGGTACTGTACTGTTGGGGACGGGTCTGTCTCTGTATAACCCTGGGGTACAGTACTGGTAGGGACTAGTCTGTCTCTGTATTACACTAGGGTACAGTACTGGTGGGGACGGGTCTTCTCTGTATAACACTGGGGTACAATACTGGTGTGGATGGGTCTGTCACTGTATAACACTGGGGTACTGTACTGGTGTGGACGGGTCTGTCACTGTATAACACTGGGGTAGAGTACTGGTGGGGACGGGTCTGTCAGTGTATAACACTGGGTTACCGTACTGGTGGGGATGGGTCTGTCACTGTATAACACTGGGCTACAGTACTGGTGGGGACGGGTCTGTCAGTGTATAACACTGGGTTACAGTACAGGTGGGGACGGGTCTGTCACTGTATAACACTGGGGTACAATACTCGGGATGGGTCTGTCACTGTATAACACTGGGGTACAGTACTGGTGGGGACAGGTCTGTCACTGTATAATACTGGGGTAAAGTACTGGTGGGGACGGGACTGTCACTGTATAACACTGGGGTACAGTACTGGTGGGTACGGGCCTGTCACTGTATAACACTGTGGTACAGTACTGGTGAGGTTGGGTCTGTCACTGTATAACACTGGGGTACTGCACTGGTGTGGACGGGTCTGTCTCTGTACAACACTGGCGTACAGTACTGGTGGGGATGGGTCTGTCACTGTATAACACGGGTACAGTACTGGTGGGGATGGGTCTGTCACTGTATAACACTGGGGTACAATACTCTGGATGGGTCTGTCACTGTATAACACTCGGGTACAATACTCGGGAAGGGTCTGTCGCTGTATAACACTGGGGTACAGTACTGGTGGGGGCGGGTCTGTCACTGTCTAACACTGGGTTACAGTACTGGTGGGGATGGGTCTGTCACTGTATAACACTGGGGTAGAATACTGGTGGGGACGGGTCTGTCAGTGTATAACACTGGGTTACAGTACTGGTGGGGATGGTCTGTCACTGTATAACACTGGGGTACAGTACTGGTGGGGACAGGTCTGTCAGTGTATAACACTGGGTTACAGTACTGGTGGGGACGGGTCTGTCACTGTATAACACTGGGGTACAATACTCGGGATGGGTCTGTCACTGTATAACACTGGGGTACAGTACTGGTGGGGACGGGTCTGTCAGTGTATAACACTGGGTTACAGTACTGGTGGGGACGGGTCTGTCACTGTATAACACTGGGGTACAATACTCGGGAATGGTCTGTCACTGTATAACACTGGGGTACAGTACTGGTGGGGACAGGTCTGTCACTGTATAATACTGGGGTAAAGTACTGGTGGGGACGGGACTGTCACTGTATAACACTGGGGTACAGTACTGGTGGGGACGGGTCTGTCACTGTATAACACTGGGGTACAGTACTGGTGGGGATGGGTCTGTCACTGTATAACACGGGTACAGTACTGGTGGGGATGGGTCTGTCACTGTATAACACTGGGGTACAATACACTGGATGGGTCTGTCACTGTATAACACTCGGGTACAATACTCGGGATGGGTCTGTCACTGTATAACACTGGGGTACAGTACTGGTGGGGGCGGGTCTGTCACTGTCTAACAATGGGTTACAGTACTGGTGGGAATGGGTCTGTCACTGTATAACACTGGGGTAGAGTACTGGTGGGGACGGGTCTGTCAGTGTATAACACTGGGTTACAGTACTGGTGGGGATGGGTCTGTCGCTGTATAACACTGGGGTACAGTACTGGTGGGGACGGGTCTGTCAGTGTATAACACTGGGTTACATTACTGGTGGGGATGGGTCTGTCACTGTCTAACACTGGGGTACAGTACTGGTGGGGACGGGTCTGTCACTGTATAACACTGGGGTACAATACTCGGGATGGGCCTGTCACTGTATAACACTGGGGTACAGTACTGGTGGGGACAGGTCTGTCACTGTATAATACTGGGGTAAAGTACTGGTCGGGACGGGACTGTCACTGTATAACACTGGGGTACAGTACTGGTGGGGACGGGTCTGTCACTGTATAACACTGGGGTACAGTACTGGTGGGGAAGGGTCTGTCTCTGTATAACACTGGGGTACAGGACTGGTGGGGACGGGTCTGTCTCTGTATAACACTGGGGTACAGTACTGGTGGGGACAGGTATGTCACTGTATAACACTGGATACAATACTGGTGTGGTCGGGTCTGTCTCTGTATAACACTAGGGTACAGTACTGGTGGGGACGGGTCTGTCACTGTATAACACGGGTACAGTACTGGTGGGGACAGGTCTGTCACTGTATAACACTGGGGTACAGTACTGGTGGGGACGGGTCTGTCTCGGTATAACACTAGGGTACAGTACTGGTGGGGACTGGTCTGTCACTGTATAACACGGGTACAGTACTGGTGTGGATTGGTCTGTCACTGTATAATACTGGGGTACTGTATTGTTGAGGACGGGTCTGTCACTGTATAACACTGGGTTACAGTACTGGTGGGGATGGGTCTGTCACTGTATAACACTGGGGTACAATACTCGGGATGGGTCTGTCACTGTAGAACACTGGGGTACAGTACTCGGGATGGGTCTGTCACTGTATAACACTGGGGTACTGTACTGTTGGGGACGGGTCTGTCTCTGTATAACCCTGGGGTACAGTACTGGTAGGGACTAGTCTGTCTCTGTATTACACTAGGGTACAGTACTGGTGGGGACGGGTCTTCTCTGTATAACACTGGGGTACAATACTGGTGTGGATGGGTATGTCACTGTATAACACTGGGGTACTGTACTGGTGTGGACGAGTCTGTCACTGTATAACACTGGGGTAGAGTACTGGTGGGGACGGGTCTGTCAGTGTATAACACTGGGTTACCGTACTGGTGGGGATGGGTCTGTCACTGTATAACACTGGGCTACAGTACTGGTGGGGACGGGTCTGTCAGTGTATAACACTGTGTTACAGTACTGGTGGGGACGGGTCTGTCACTGTATAACACTGGGGTACAATACTCGGGATGGGTCTGTCACTGTATAACACTGGGGTACAGTACTGGTGGGGACAGGTCTGTCACTGTATAATACTGGGGTAAAGTACTGGTGGGGACGGGACTGTCACTGTATAACACTGGGGTACAGTACTGGTGGGGACGGGCCTGTCACTGTATAACACTGTGGTACAGTACTGGTGTGGATGGGTCTGTCACTGTATAACACTGGGGTACTGCACTGGTGTGGACGGGTCTTCTCTGTACAACACTGGTGTACAGTACTGGTGGGGATGGGTCTGTCACTGTATAACAGGGGTACAGTACTGGTGGGGATGGGTCTGTCACTGTATAACACTGGGGTACAATACTCTGGATGGGTCTGTCACTGTATAACACTCGGGTACAATACTCGGGATGGGTCTGTCGCTGTATAACACTGGGGTACAGTACTGGTGGGGGCGGGTCTGTCACTGTCTAACACTGGGTTACAGTACTGGTGGGGATGGGTCTGTCACTGTATAACACTGGGGTAGAATACTGGTGGGGACGGGTCTGTCAGTTTATAACACTGGGTTACAGTACTGGTGGGGATGGTCTGTCACTGTATAACACTGGGGTACAGTACTGGTGGGGACAGGTCTGTCAGTGTATAACACTGGGTGACAGTACTGGTGGGGACGGGTCTGTCACTGTATAACACTGGGGTACATTACTCGGGATGGGCCTGTCACTGTATAACACTGGGGTACAGTACTGGTGGGGACAGGTCTGTCACTGTATAATACTGGGGTAAAGTACTGGTGGGGACGGGACTGTCACTGTATAACACTGGCGTACAGTACTGGTGGGGACGGGTCTGTCAC
This sequence comes from Isurus oxyrinchus, assembly GCA_026770705.1. Classification (NCBI taxonomy): domain Eukaryota; kingdom Metazoa; phylum Chordata; class Chondrichthyes; order Lamniformes; family Lamnidae; genus Isurus; species Isurus oxyrinchus. Next base: position 268,479 of record JANJGN010000512.1, on the reverse strand, counting down.
TGTATAACACTGGGGTACAGTACTGGTGGGGACGGGTCTGTCTCTGTATAACACTGGGGTACAGGACTGGTGGGGACGGGTCTGTCTCTGTATAACACTGGGGTACAGTACTGGTGGGGACAGGTCTGTCACTGTATAACACTGGATACAATAATGGTGGGGTCGGGTCTGTCTCTGTATAACACTAGGGTACAGTACTGGTGGGGACGGGTCTGTCACTGTACAACACGGGTACAGTACTGGTGTGGACGGGTCTGTCACTGTATAACACTGGGGTACAGTACTGGTGGGGACAGGTCTGTCACTGTATAACACTGGGGTACAGTACTGGTGGGGACTGGTCTGTCACTGTATAACACGGGTACAGTACTGGTGTGGATGGGTCTGTCACTGTACAATACTGGGGTACTGTATTGTTGAGGACGGGTCTGTCACTGTATAACACTGGGTTACAGTACTGGTGGGGATGGGTCTGTCACTGTATAACACTGGGGTACAATACTCGGGATGGGTCTGTCACTGTATAACACTGGGGTACAGTACTCGGGATGGGTCTGTCACTGTATAAAACTGGGGTACTGTACTGTTGGGGACGGGTCTGTCTCTGTATAACCCTGGGGTACAGTACTGGTAGGGACTGGTCTGTCTCTGTATAACACTAGGGTACAGTACTGGTGGGGACGGGTCTTCTAAGTATAACACTGGGGTACAATACTGGTGTGGACGGGTCTGTCACTGTATAACACTGGGGTACTGTACTGGTGTGGACGGGTCTGTCACTGTATAACACTGGGGTACAGTACTGGTGGGGACGGGTCTGTCAGTGTATAACACTGGGTTACAGTACTGGTGGGGACGGGTCTGTCACTGTATAACACTGGGTTACAATACTCGGGATGGGTCTGTCACTGTATAACACTGGGGTACAGTACTGGTGGGGACAGGTCTGTCACTGTATAATACTGGGGTAAAGTACTGGTGGGGACGGGACTGTCACTGTATAACACTGGGGTACAGTACTGGTGGGTAGGGTCTGTCACTGTATAACACTGGGGTACAGTACTGGTGTGGACGGGTCTGTCACTGTATAACACTGGGGTACTGTTCTGGTGTGGACGGGTCTGTCTCTGTACAACACTGGTGTACAGTACTGGTGGGGATGGGTCTGTCACTGTATAACACGGGTACAGTACTGGTGGGGATGGGTCTGTCACTGTATAACACTGGGGTACAATACTCTGGATGGGTCTGTCACTGTATAACACTCGGGTACAATACTCGGGATGGGTCTGTCACTGTATAACACTGGGGTACAGTACTGGTGGGGGCGGGTCTGTCACTGTCTAACACTGGGTTACAGTACTGGTGGGAATGGGTCTGTCACTGTATAACACTGGGGTAGAGTACTGGTGGGGAGGGGTCTGTCAGTGTATAACACTGGGTTACAGTACTGGTGGGGATGGGTCTGTCACTGTATAACACTGGGGTACAGTACTGGTGGGGACAGGTCTGTCAGTGTATAACACTGGGTTACAGTACTGGTGGGGATGGGTCTGTCAGTGTCTAACACTGGGGTACAGTACTGGTGGGGACGGGTCTGTCACTGTATAACACTGGGGTACAATACTCGGGATGGGCCTGTCACTGTATAACACTGGGGTACAGTACTGGTGGGGACAGGTCTGTCACTGTATAATACTGGGGTAAAGTACTGGTGGGGACGGGACTGTCACTGTATAACACTGGGGTACAGTACTGGTGGGGACGGGTCTGTCACTGTATAACATGGGGTACAGTACTGCTGGGGACGCGTCTGTCTCTGTATAACACTGGGGTACAGGACTGGTGGGGACGGGTCTGTCTCTGTATAACACTGGGGTACAGTACTGGTGGGGATGGGTCTGTCACTGTATAACACGGGTACAGTACTGGTGGGGATGGGTCTGTCACTGTATAACACTGGGGTACAATACTCTGGATGGGTCTGTCACTGTATAACACTCGGGTACAATACTCGGGATGGGTCTGTCACTGTATAACACTGGGGTACAGTACTGGTGGGGGCGGGTCTGTCACTGTCTAACACTGGGTTACAGTACTGGTGGGGATGGGTCTGTCACTGTATAACACTGGGGTAGAATACTGGTGGGGACGGGTCTGTCAGTGTATAACACTGGGTTACAGTACTGGTGGGGATGGTCTGTCACTGTATAACACTGGGGTACAGTACTGGTGGGGACAGGTCTGTCAGTGTATAACACTGGGTTACAGTACTGGTGGGGACGGGTCTGTCACTGTATAACACTGGGGTACAATACTCGGGATGGGCCTGTCACTGTATAACACTGGGGTACAGTACTGGTGGGGACAGGTCTGTCACTGTATAATACTGGGGTAAAGTACTGGTGGGGACGGGACTGTCACTGTATAACACTGGCGTACAGTACTGGTGGGGGCGGGTCTGTCACTGTCTAACAATGGGTTACAGTACTGGTGGGAATGGGTCTGTCACTGTATAACACTGGGGTAGAGTACTGGTGGGGACGGGTCTGTCAGTGTATAACACTGGGTTACAGTACTGGTGGGGATGGGTCTGTCACTGTATAACACTGGGGTACAGTACTGGTGGGGACGGGTCTGTCAGTGTATAACACTGGGTTACAGTACTGGTGGGGATGGGTCTGTCACTGTATAACACTGGGGTACAGTACTGGTGGGGACGGGTCTGTCACTGTATAACACTGGGGTACAATACTCGGGATGGGCCTGTCACTGTATAACACTGGGGTACAGTACTGGTGGGGACAGGTCTGTCACTGTATAATACTGGGGTAAAGTACTGGTCGGGACGGGACTGTCACTGTATAACACTGGGGTACAGTACTGGTGGGGACGGGTCTGTCACTGTATAACACTGGGGTACAGTACTGGTGGGGAAGGGTCTGTCTCTGTATAACACTGGGGTACAGGACTGGTGGGGACGGGTCTGTCTCTGTATAACACTGGGGTACAGTACTGGTGGGGACAGGTATGTCACTGTATAACACTGGATACAATACTGGTGGGGTCGGGTCTGTCTCTGTATAACACTAGGGTACAGTACTGGTGGGGACGGGTCTGTCACTGTATAACACGGGTACAGTACTGGTGGGGACAGGTCTGTCACTGTATAACACTGGGGTACAGTACTGGTGGGGACGGGTCTGTCTCGGTATAACACTAGGGTACAGTACTGGTGGGGACTGGTCTGTCACTGTATAACACGGGTACAGTACTGGTGTGGATGGGTCTGTCACTGTATAATACTGGGGTACTGTATTGTTGAGGACGGGTCTGTCACTGTATAACACTGGGTTACAGTACTGGTGGGGATGGGTCTGTCACTGTATAACACTGGGGTACAATACTCGGGATGGGTCTGTCACTGTAGAACACTGGGGTACAGTACTCGGGATGGGTCTGTCACTGTATAACACTGGGGTACTGTACTGTTGGGGACGGGTCTGTCTCTGTATAACCCTGGGGTACAGTACTGGTAGGGACTAGTCTGTCTCTGTATTACACTAGGGTACAGTACTGGTGGGGACGGGTCTTCTCTGTATAACACTGGGGTACAATACTGGTGTGGATGGGTATGTCACTGTATAACACTGGGGTACTGTACTGGTGTGGACGAGTCTGTCACTGTATAACACTGGGGTAGAGTACTGGTGGGGACGGGTCTGTCAGTGTATAACACTGGGTTACCGTACTGGTGGGGATGGGTCTGTCACTGTATAACACTGGGCTACAGTACTGGTGGGGACGGGTCTGTCAGTGTATAACACTGGGTTACAGTACTGGTGGGGACGGGTCTGTCACTGTATAACACTGGGGTACAATACTCGGGATGGGTCTGTCACTGTATAACACTGGGGTACAGTACTGGTGGGGACAGGACTGTCACTGTATAATACTGGGGTAAAGTACTGGTGGGGACGGGACTGTCACTGTATAACACTGGGGTACAGTACTGGTGGGTACGGGCCTGTCACTGTATAACACTGTGGTACAGTACTGGTGTGGATGGGTCTGTCACTGTATAACACTGGGGTACTGCACTGGTGTGGACGGGTCTGTCTCTGTACAACACTGGTGTACAGTACTGGTGGGGATGGGTCTGTCACTGTATAACACGGGTACAGTACTGGTGGGGATGGGTCTGTCACTGTATAACACTGGGGTACAATACTCTGGATGGGTCTGTCACTGTATAACACTCGGGTACAATACTCGGGATGGGTCTGTCGCTGTATAACACTGGGGTACAGTACTGGTGGGGGCGGGTCTGTCACTGTTTAACACTGGGTTACAGTACTGGTGGGGATGGGTCTGTCACTGTATAACACTGGGGTAGAATAATGGTGGGGACGGGTCTGTCAGTGTATAACACTGGGTTACAGTACTGGTGGGGATGGTCTGTCACTGTATAACACTGGGGTACAGTACTGGTGGGGACAGGTCTGTCAGTGTATAACACTGGGTTACAGTACTGGTGGGGACGGGTCTGTCACTGTATAACACTGGGGTACAATACTCGGGATGGGCCTGTCACTGTATAACACTGGGGTACAGTACTGGTGGGGACAGGTCTGTCACTGTATAATACTGGGGTAAAGTACTGGTGGGGACGGGACTGTCACTGTATAACACTGGCGTACAGTACTGGTGGGGACGGGTCTGTCACTGTATAACACTGGGGTACAGTACTGGTGGGGACGGGTCTGTCTCTGTATAACACTGGGGTACAGGACTGGTGGGGACGGGTCTGTCTCTGTATAACACTGGGGTACAGTATTGGTGGGGACAGGTCTGTCACTGTATAACACTGGATACAATAATGGTGGGGTCGGGTCTGTCTCTGTATAACACTAGGGTACAGTACTGGTGGGGACGGGTCTGTCCCTGTATAACACGGGTACAGTACTGGTGTGGACGGGTCTGTCACTGTATAAAACTCGGGTACAGTACTGGTGGGGACAGGTCTGTCACTGTATAACACTGGGGTACAGTACTGGTGGGGACTGGTCTGTCACTGTATAACACGGGTACAGTACTGGTGTGGATGGGTCTGTCACTGTATAATACTGGGGTACTGTAATGTTGAGGACGGGTCTGTCACTGTATAACACTGGGTTACAGTACTGGTGGGGATGGGTCTGTCACTGTATAACACTGGGGTACAATACTCGGGATGGGTCTGTCACTGTATAACACTGGGGTACAGTACTCGGGATGGGTCTGTCACTGTATAAAACTGGGGTACTGTACTGTTGGGGACGGGTCTGTCTCTGTATAACCCTGGGGTACAGTACTGGTAGGGACTGGTCTGTCTCTGTATAACACTAGGGTACAGTACTGGTGGGGACGGGTCTTCTAAGTATAACACTGGGGTACAATACTGGTGTGGACGGGTCTGTCACTGTATAACACTGGGGTACAGTACTGGTGGGGACGGGTCTGTCAGTGTATAACACTGGGTTACAGTACTGGTGGGGACGGGTCTGTCACTGTATAACACTGGGGTACAATACTCGGGATGGGTCTGTCACTGTATAACACTGGGGTACAGTACTGGTGGGGACAGGTCTGTCACTGTATAATACTGGGGTAAAGTACTGGTGGGGACGGGACTGTCACTGTATAACACTGGGGTACAGTACTGGTGGGGACGGGTCTGTCACTGTATAACACTGGGGTACAGTACTGGTGTGGACGGGTCTGTCACTGTATAACACTGGGGTACTGTACTGGTGTGGACGGGTCTGTCTCTGTACAACACTGGTGTACAGTACTGGTGGGGATGGGTCTGTCACTGTATAACACGGGTACAGTACTGGTGGGGATGGGTCTGTCACTGTATAACACTGGGGTACAATACTCTGGATGGGTCTGTCACTGTATAACACTCGGGTACAATACTCGGGATGGGTCTGTCACTGTATAACACTGGGGTACAGTACTGGTGGGGGCGGGTCTGTCACTGTCTAACACTGGGTTACAGTATTGGTGGGGATGGGTCTGTCACTGTATAACACTGGGGTAGAGTACTGGTGGGGAGGGGTCTGTCAGTGTATAACACTGGGTTACAGTACTGGTGGGGATGGGTCTGTCACTGTATAACACTGGGGTACAGTACTGGTGGGGACAGGTCTGTCAGTGTATAACACTGGGTTACAGTACTGGTGGGGATGGGTCTGTCAGTGTATAACACTGGGGTACAGTACTGGTGGGGACGGGTCTGTCACTGTATAACACTGGGGTACAATACTCGGGATGGGCCTGTCACTGTATAACACTGGGGTACAGTACTGGTGGGGACAGGTCTGTCACTGTATAATACTGGGGTAAAGTACTGGTGGGGACGGGACTGTCACTGTATAACACTGGGGTACAGTACTGGTGGGGACGGGTCTGTCACTGTATAACATGGGGTACAGTACTGCTGGGGACGCGTCTGTCTCTGTATAACACTGGGGTACAGGACTGGTGGGGACGGGTCTGTCTCTGTATAACACTGGGGTACAGTACTGGTGGGGATGGGTCTGTCACTGTATAACACGGGTACAGTACTGGTGGGGATGGGTCTGTCACTGTATAACACTGGGGTACAATACTCTGGATGGGTCTGTCACTGTATAACACTCGGGTACAATACTCGGGATGGGTCTGTCACTGTATAACACTGGGGTACAGTACTGGTGGGGGCGGGTCTGTCACTGTCTAACACTGGGTTACAGTACTGGTGGGGATGGGTCTGTCACTGTATAACACTGGGGTAGAATACTGGTGGGGACGGGTCTGTCAGTGTATAACACTGGGTTACAGTACTGGTGGGGATGGTCTGTCACTGTATAACACTGGGGTACAGTACTGGTGGGGACAGGTCTGTCAGTGTATAACACTGGGTTACAGTACTGGTGGGGACGGGTCTGTCACTGTATAACACTGGGGTACAATACTCGGGATGGGCCTGTCACTGTATAACACTGGGGTACAGTACTGGTGGGGACAGGTCTGTCACTGTATAATACTGGGGTAAAGTACTGGTGGGGACGGGACTGTCACTGTATAACACTGGGGTACAGTACTGGTGTGGACGGGTCTGTCACTGTATAACACTGGGGTACTGTACTGGTGTGGACGGGTCTGTCTCTGTACAACACTGGTGTACAGTACTGGTGGGGATGGGTCTGTCACTGTATAACACGGGTACAGTACTGGTGGGGATGGGTCTGTCACTGTATAACACTGGGGTACAATACTCTGGATGGGTCTGTCACTGTATAACACTCGGATACAATACTCGGGATGGGTCTGTCACTGTATAACACTGGGGTACAGTACTGGTGGGGGCGGGTCTGTCACTGTCTAACACTGGGTTACAGTATTGGTGGGGATGGGTCTGTCACTGTATAACACTGGGGTAGAGTACTGGTGGGGAGGGGTCTGTCAGTGTATAACACTGGGTTACAGTACTGGTGGGGATGGGTCTGTCACTGTATAACACTGGGGTACAGTACTGGTGGGGACAGGTCTGTCAGTGTATAACACTGGGTTACAGTACTGGTGGGGATGGGTCTGTCAGTGTATAACACTGGGGTACAGTACTGGTGGGGACGGGTCTGTCACTGTATAACACTGGGGTACAATACTCGGGATGGGCCTGTCACTGTATAACACTGGGGTACAGTACTGGTGGGGACAGGTCTGTCACTGTATAATACTGGGGTAAAGTACTGGTGGGGACGGGACTGTCACTGTATAACACTGGGGTACAGTACTGGTGGGGACGGGTCTGTCACTGTATAACATGGGGTACAGTACTGCTGGGGACGCGTCTGTCTCTGTATAACACTGGGGTACAGGACTGGTGGGGACGGGTCTGTCTCTGTATAACACTGGGGTACAGTACTGGTGGGGATGGGTCTGTCACTGTATAACACGGGTACAGTACTGGTGGGGATGGGTCTGTCACTGTATAACACTGGGGTACAATACTCTGGATGGGTCTGTCACTGTATAACACTCGGGTACAATACTCGGGATGGGTCTGTCACTGTATAACACTGGGGTACAGTACTGGTGGGGGCGGGTCTGTCACTGTCTAACACTGGGTTACAGTACTGGTGGGGATGGGTCTGTCACTGTATAACACTGGGGTAGAATACTGGTGGGGACGGGTCTGTCAGTGTATAACACTGGGTTACAGTACTGGTGGGGATGGTCTGTCACTGTATAACACTGGGGTACAGTACTGGTGGGGACAGGTCTGTCAGTGTATAACACTGGGTTACAGTACTGGTGGGGACGGGTCTGTCACTGTATAACACTGGGGTACAATACTCGGGATGGGCCTGTCACTGTATAACACTGGGGTACAGTACTGGTGGGGACAGGTCTGTCACTGTATAATACTGGGGTAAAGTACTGGTGGGGACGGGACTGTCACTGTATAACACTGGCGTACAGTACTGGTGGGGACGGGTCTGTCACTGTATAACACTGGGGTACAGTACTGGTGGGGACGGGTCTGTCTCTGTATAACACTGGGGTACAGGACTGGTGGGGACGGGTCTGTCTCTGTATAACACTAGGGTACAGTACTGGTGGGGACGGGTCTGTCACTGTATAACACGGGTACAGTACTGGTGTGGACGGGTCTGTCAATGTATAACACTGGGGTACAGTACTGGTGGGGACAGGTCTGTCACTGTATAACACTGGGGTACAGTACTGGTGGGGACTGGTCTGTCACTGTATAACACGGGTACAGTACTGGTGTGGATGGGTCTGTCACTGTATAATACTGGGGTACTGTATTGTTGAGGACGGGTCTGTCACTGTATAACACTGGGTTACAGTACTGGTGGGGATGGGTCTGTCACTGTATAACACTGGGGTACAATACTCGGGATGGGTCTGTCACTGTATAACACTGGGGTACAGTACTCGGGATGGGTCTGTCACTGTATAAAACTGGGGTACTGTACTGTTGGGGACGGGTCTGTCTCTGTATAACCCTGGGGTACAGTACTGGTAGGGACTGGTCTGTCTCTGTATAACACTAGGGTACAGTACTGGTGGGGACGGGTCTTCTCTGTATAACCCTGGGGTACAATACTGGTGTGGACGGGTCTGTCACTGTGTAACACTGGGGTACTGTACTGGTGTGGACGGGTCTGTCTCTGTACAACACTGGCGTACAGTACTGGTGGGGATGGGTCTGTCACTGTATAACACGGGTACAGTACTGGTGGGGATGGGTCTGTCACTGTATAACACTGGGGTACAATACTCTGGATGGGTCTGTCACTGTATAACACTCGGGTACAATACTCGGGATGGGTCTGTCACTGTCTAACACTGGGTTACAGTACTGGTGGGGATGGGTCTGTCACTGTATAACACTGGGGTAGAATACTGGTGGGGACGGGTCTGTCAGTGTATAACACTGGGTTACAGTACTGGTGGGGATGGTCTGTCACTGTATAACACTGGGGTACAGTACTGGTGGGGACAGGTCTGTCAGTGTATAACACTGGGTTACAGTACTGGTGGGGACGGGTCTGTCACTGTATAACACTGGGGTACAATACTCGGGATGGTCTGTCACTGTATAACACTGGGGTACAGTACTGGTGGGGACGGGTCTGTCAGTGTATAACACTGGGTTACAGTACTGGTGGGGACGGGTCTGTCACTGTATAACACTGGGGTACAATACTCGGGATGGGTCTGTCACTGTATAACACTGGGGTACAGTACTGGTGGGGACAGGTCTGTCACTGTATAATACTGGGGTAAAGTACTGGTGGGGACGGGACTGTCACTGTATAACACTGGGGTACAGTACTGGTGGGGACGGGTCTGTCACTGTATAACACTGGGGTACAGTAATGGTGGGGATGGGTCTGTCACTGTATAACACGGGTACAGTACTGGTGGGGATGGGTCTGTCACTGTATAACACTGGGGTACAATACACTGGATGGGTCTGTCACTGTATAACACTCGGGTACAATACTCGGGATGGGTCTGTCACTGTATAACACTGGGGTACAGTACTGGTGGGGGCGGGTCTGTCACTGTCTAACAATGGGTTACAGTACTGGTGGGAATGGGTCTGTCACTGTATAACACTGGGGTAGAGTACTGGTGGGGACGGGTCTGTCAGTGTATAACACTGGGTTACAGTACTGGTGGGGATGGGTCTGTCACTGTATAACACTGGGGTACAGTACTGGTGGGGACGGGTCTGTCAGTGTATAACACTGGGTTACAGTACTGGTGGGGATGGGTCTGTCACTGTATAACACTGGGGTACAGTACTGGTGGGGACGGGTCTGTCACTGTATAACACTGGGGTACAATACTCGGGATGGGCCTGTCACTGTATAACACTGGGGTACAGTACTGGTGGGGACAGGTCTGTCACTGTATAATACTGGGGTAAAGTACTGGTCGGGACGGGGACTGTCACTGTATAACACTGGGGTACAGTACTGGTGGGGACGGGTCTGTCACTGTATAACACTGGGGTACAGTACTGGTGGGGAAGGGTCTGTCTCTGTATAACACTGGGGTACAGGACTGGTGGGGACGGGTCTGTCTCTGTATAACACTGGGGTACAGTACTGGTGGGGACAGGTATGTCACTGTATAACACTGGATACAATACTGGTGGGGTCGGGTCTGTCTCTGTATAACACTAGGGTACAGTACTGGTGGGGACGGGTCTGTCACTGTATAACACGGGTACAGTACTGGTGGGGACAGGTCTGTCACTGTATAACACTGGGGTACAGTACTGGTGGGGACGGGTCTGTCTCGGTATAACACTAGGGTACAGTACTGGTGGGGACTGGTCTGTCACTGTATAACACGGGTACAGTACTGGTGTGGATGGGTCTGTCACTGTATAATACTGGGGTACTGTATTGTTGAGGACGGGTCTGTCACTGTATAACACTGGGTTACAGTACTGGTGGGGATGGGTCTGTCACTGTATAACACTGGGGTACAATACTCGGGATGGGTCTGTCACTGTAGAACACTGGGGTACAGTACTCGGGATGGGTCTGTCACTGTATAACACTGGGGTACTGTACTGTTGGGGACGGGTCTGTCTCTGTATAACCCTGGGGTACAGTACTGGTAGGGACTAGTCTGTCTCTGTATTACACTAGGGTACAGTACTGGTGGGGACGGGTCTTCTCTGTATAACACTGGGGTACAATACTGGTGTGGATGGGTATGTCACTGTATAACACTGGGGTACTGTACTGGTGTGGACGAGTCTGTCACTGTATAACACTGGGGTAGAGTACTGGTGGGGACGGGTCTGTCAGTGTATAACACTGGGTTACCGTACTGGTGGGGATGGGTCTGTCACTGTATAACACTGGGCTACAGTACTGGTGGGGACGGGTCTGTCAGTGTATAACACTGGGTTACAGTACTGGTGGGGACGGGTCTGTCACTGTATAACACTGGGGTACAATACTCGGGATGGGTCTGTCACTGTATAACACTGGGGTACAGTACTGGTGGGGACAGGTCTGTCACTGTATAATACTGGGGTAAAGTACTGGTGGGGACGGGACTGTCACTGTATAACACTGGGGTACAGTACTGGTGGGTACGGGCCTGTCACTGTATAACACTGTGGTACAGTACTGGTGTGGATGGGTCTGTCACTGTATAACACTGGGGTACTGCACTGGTGTGGACGGGTCTGTCTCTGTACAACACTGGTGTACAGTACTGGTGGGGATGGGTCTGTCACTGTATAACACGGGTACAGTACTGGTGGGGATGGGTCTGTCACTGTATAACACTGGGGTACAATACTCTGGATGGGTCTGTCACTGTATAACACTCGGGTACAATACTCGGGATGGGTCTGTCGCTGTATAACACTGGGGTACAGTACTGGTGGGGGCGGGTCTGTCACTGTCTAACACTGGGTTACAGTACTGGTGGGGATGGGTCTGTCACTGTATAACACTGGGGTAGAATACTGGTGGGGACGGGTCTGTCAGTGTATAACACTGGGTTACAGTACTGGTGGGGATGGTCTGTCACTGTATAACACTGGGGTACAGTACTGGTGGGGACAGGTCTGTCAGTGTATAACACTGGGTTACAGTACTGGTGGGGACGGGTCTGTCACTGTATAACACTGGGGTACAATACTCGGGATGGGCCTGTCACTGTATAACACTGGGGTACAGTACTGGTGGGGACAGGTCTGTCACTGTATAATACTGGGGTAAAGTACTGGTGGGGACGGGACTGTCACTGTATAACACTGGCGTACAGTACTGGTGGGGACGGGTCTGTCACTGTATAACACTGGGGTACAGTACTGGTGGGGACGGGTCTGTCTCTGTATAACACTGGGGTACAGGACTGGTGGGGACGGGTCTGTCTCTGTATAACACTGGGGTACAGTACTGGTGGGGACAGGTCTGTCACTGTATAACACTGGATACAATAATGGTGGGGTCGGGTCTGTCTCTGTATAACACTAGGGTACAGTACTGGTGGGGACGGGTCTGTCACTGTATAACACGGGTACAGTACTGGTGTGGACGGGTCTGTCACTGTATAACACTCGGGTACAGTACTGGTGGGGACAGGTCTGTCACTGTATAACACTGGGGTACAGTACTGGTGGGGACTGGTCTGTCACTGTATAACACGGGTACAGTACTGGGGTGGATGGGTCTGTCACTGTATAGTACTGGGGTACTGTATTGTTGAGGACGGGTCTGTCACTGTATAACACTGGGTTACAGTACTGGTGGGGATGGGTCTGTCACTGTATAACACTGGGGTACAATACTCGGGATGGGTCTGTCACTGTATAACACTGGGGTACAGTACTCGGGATGGGTCTGTCACTGTATAAAACTGGGGGTACTGTACTGTTGGGGACGGGTCTGTCTCTGTATAACCCTGGGGTACAGTACTGGTAGGGACTGGTCTGTCTCTGTATAACACTAGGGTACAGTACTGGTGGGGACGGGTCTTCTAAGTATAACACTGGGGTACAATACTGGTGTGGACGGGTCTGTCACTGTATAACACTGGGGTACTGTACTGGTGTGGACGGGTCTGTCACTGTATAACACTGGGGTACAGTACTGGTGGGGACGGGTCTGTCAGTGTATAACACTGGGTTACAGTACTGGTGGGGACGGGTCTGTCACTGTATAACACTGGGGTACAATACTCGGGATGGGTCTGTCACTGTATAACACTGGGGTACAGTACTGGTGGGGACAGGTCTGTCACTGTATAATACTGGGGTAAAGTACTGGTGGGGACGGGACTGTCACTGTATAACACTGGGGTACAGTACTGGTGGGGACGGGTCTGTCACTGTATAACACTGGGGTACAGTACTGGTGTGGACGGGTCTGTCACTGTATAACACTGGGGTACTGTACTGGTGTGGACGGGTCTGTCTCTGTACAACACTGGTGTACAGTACTGGTGGGGATGGGTCTGTCACTGTATAACACGGGTACAGTACTGGTGGGGATGGGTCTGTCACTGTATAACACTGGGGTACAATACTCTGGATGGGTCTGTCACTGTATAACACTCGGGTACAATACTCGGGATGGGTCTGTCACTGTATAACACTGGGGTACAGTACTGGTGGGGGCGGGTCTGTCACTGTCTAACACTGGGTTACAGTATTGGGGGGGATGGGTCTGTCACTGTATAACACTGGGGTAGAGTACTGGTGGGGAGGGGTCTGTCAGTGTATAACACTGGGTTACAGTACTGGTGGGGATGGGTCTGTCACTGTATAACACTGGGGTACAGTACTGGTGGGGACAGGTCTGTCAGTGTATAACACTGGGTTACAGTACTGGTGGGGATGGGTCTGTCAGTGTATAACACTGGGGTACAGTACTGGTGGGGACGGGTCTGTCACTGTATAACACTGGGGTACAATACTCGGGATGGGCCTGTCACTGTATAACACTGGGGTACAGTACTGGTGGGGACAGGTCTGTCACTGTATAATACTGGGGTAAAGTACTGGTGGGGACGGGACTGTCACTGTATAACACTGGGGTACAGTACTGGTGGGGACGGGTCTGTCACTGTATAACATGGGGTACAGTACTGCTGGGGACGCGTCTGTCTCTGTATAACACTGGGGTACAGGACTGGTGGGGACGGGTCTGTCTCTGTATAACACTGGGGTACAGTACTGGTGGGGATGGGTCTGTCACTGTATAACACGGGTACAGTACTGGTGGGGATGGGTCTGTCACTGTATAACACTGGGGTACAATACTCTGGATGGGTCTGTCACTGTATAACACTCGGGTACAATACTCGGGATGGGTCTGTCACTGTATAACACTGGGGTACAGTACTGGTGGGGGCGGGTCTGTCACTGTCTAACACTGGGTTACAGTACTGGTGGGGATGGGTCTGTCACTGTATAACACTGGGGTAGAATACTGGTGGGGACGGGTCTGTCAGTGTATAACACTGGGTTACAGTACTGGTGGGGATGGTCTGTCACTGTATAACACTGGGGTACAGTACTGGTGGGGACAGGTCTGTCAGTGTATAACACTGGGTTACAGTACTGGTGGGGACGGGTCTGTCACTGTATAACACTGGGGTACAATACTCGGGATGGGCCTGTCACTGTATAACACTGGGGTACAGTACTGGTGGGGACAGGTCTGTCACTGTATAATACTGGGGTAAAGTACTGGTGGGGACGGGACTGTCACTGTATAACACTGGCGTACAGTACTGGTGGGGACGGGTCTGTCACTGTATAACACTGGGGTACAGTACTGGTGGGGACGGGTCTGTCTCTGTATAACACTGGGGTACAGGACTGGTGGGGACGGGTCTGTCTCTGTATAACACTAGGGTACAGTACTGGTGGGGACGGGTCTGTCACTGTATAACACGGGTACAGTACTGGTGTGGACGGGTCTGTCACTGTATAACACTGGGGTACAGTACTGGTGGGGACAGGTCTGTCACTGTATAACACTGGGGTACAGTACTGGTGGGGACTGGTCTGTCACTGTATCACACGGGTACAGTACTGGTGTGGATGGGTCTGTCACTGTATAATACTGGGGTACTGTATTGTTGAGGACGGGTCTGTCACTGTATAACACTGGGTTACAGTACTGGTGGGGATGGGTCTGTCACTGTATAACACTGGGGTACAATACTCGGGATGGGTCTGTCACTGTATAACACTGGGGTACAGTACTCGGGATGGGTCTGTCACTGTATAAAACTGGGGTACTGTACTGTTGGGGACGGGTCTGTCTCTGTATAACCCTGGGGTACAGTACTGGTAGGGACTGGTCTGTCTCTGTATAACACTAGGGTACAGTACTGGTGGGGACGGGTCTTCTCTGTATAACACTGGGGTACAATACTGGTGTGGACGGGTCTGTCACTGTATAACACTGGGGTACTGTACTGGTGTGGACGGGTCTGTCACTGTATAACACTGGGGTACAGTACTGGTGGGGACGGGTCTGTCAGTGTATAACACTGGGTTACAGTACTGGTGGGGACGGGTCTGTCACTGTATAACACTGGGGTACAATACTCGGGATGGGTCTGTCACTGTATAACACTGGGGTACAGTACTGGTGGGGACAGGTCTGTCACTGTATAATACTGGGGTAAAGTACTGGTGGGGACGGGACTGTCACTGTATAACACTGGGGTACAGTACTGGTGGGGACGGGTCTGTCACTGTATAACACTGGGGTACAGTACTGGTGTGGACGGGTCTGTCACTGTATAACACTGGGGTACTGTACTGGTGTGGACGGGTCTGTCTCTGTACAACACTGGTGTACAGTACTGGTGGGGATGGGTCTTCACTGTATAACACGGGTACAGTACTGGTGGGGATGGGTCTGTCACTGTATAACACTGGGGTACAATACTCTGGATGGGTCTGTCACTGTATAACACTCGGGTACAATACTCGGGATGGGTCTGTCACTGTATAACACTGGGGTACAGTACTGGTGGGGGCGGGTCTGTCACTGTCTAACACTGGGTTACAGTACTGGTGGGGATGGGTCTGTCACTGTATAACACTGGGGTAGAGTACTGGTGGGGAGGGGTCTGTCAGTGTATAACACTGGGTTACAGTACTGGTGGGGATGGGTCTGTCACTGTATAACACTGGGGTACAGTACTGGGGGGGACAGGTCTGTCAGTGTATAACACTGGGTTACAGTACTGGTGGGGATGGGTCTGTCAGTGTATAACACTGGGGTACAGTACTGGTGGGGACGGGTCTGTCACTGTATAACACTGGGGTACAATACTCGGGATGGGCCTGTCACTGTATAACACTTAGGTACAGTACTGGTGGGGACAGGTCTGTCACTGTATAATACTGGGGTAAAGTACTGGTGGGGACGGGACTGTCACTGTATAACACTGGGGTACAATACTCGGGATGGGTCTGTCACTGTATAACACTGGGGTACAGTACTCGGGATGGGTCTGTCACTGTATAAAACTGGGGTACTGTACTGTTGGGGACGGGTCTGTCTCTGTATAACCCTGGGGTACAGTACTGGTAGGGACTGGTCTGTCTCTGTATAACACTAGGGTACAGTACTGGTGGGGACGGGTCTTCTAAGTATAACACTGGGGTACAATACTGGTGTGGACGGGTCTGTCACTGTATAACACTGGGGTACTGTACTGGTGTGGACGGGTCTGTCACTGTATAACACTGGGGTACAGTACTGGTGGGGACGGGTCTGTCAGTGTATAACACTGGGTTACAGTACTGGTGGGGACGGGTCTGTCACTGTATAACACTGGGGTACAATACTCGGGATGGGTCTGTCACTGTATAACACTGGGGTACAGTACTGGTGGGGACAGGTCTGTCACTGTATAATACTGGGGTAAAGTACTGGTGGGGACGGGACTGTCACTGTATAACACTGGGGTACAGTACTGGTGGGGACGGGTCTGTCACTGTATAACACTGGGGTACAGTACTGGTGTGGACGGGTCTGTCACTGTATAACACTGGGGTACTGTACTGGTGTGGACGGGTCTGTCTCTGTACAACACTGGTGTACAGTACTGGTGGGGATGGGTCTGTCACTGTATAACACGGGTACAGTACTGGTGGGGATGGGTCTGTCACTGTATAACACTGGGGTACAATACTCTGGATGGGTCTGTCACTGTATAACACTCGGGTACAATACTCGGGATGGGTCTGTCACTGTATAACACTGGGGTACAGTACTGGTGGGGGCGGGTCTGTCACTGTCTAACACTGGGTTACAGTATTGGTGGGGATGGGTCTGTCACTGTATAACACTGGGGTAGAGTACTGGTGGGGAGGGGTCTGTCAGTGTATAACACTGGGTTACAGTACTGGTGGGGATGGGTCTGTCACTGTATAACACTGGGGTACAGTACTGGTGGGGACAGGTCTGTCAGTGTATAACACTGGGTTACAGTACTGGTGGGGATGGGTCTGTCAGTGTATAACACTGGGGTACAGTACTGGTGGGGACGGGTCTGTCACTGTATAACACTGGGGTACAATACTCGGGATGGGCCTGTCACTGTATAACACTGGGGTACAGTACTGGTGGGGACAGGTCTGTCACTGTATAATACTGGGGTAAAGTACTGGTGGGGACGGGACTGTCACTGTATAACACTGGGGTACAGTACTGGTGGGGACGGGTCTGTCACTGTATAACATGGGGTACAGTACTGCTGGGGACGCGTCTGTCTCTGTATAACACTGGGGTACAGGACTGGTGGGGACGGGTCTGTCTCTGTATAACACTGGGGTACAGTACTGGTGGGGATGGGTCTGTCACTGTATAACACGGGTACAGTACTGGTGGGGATGGGTCTGTCACTGTATAACACTGGGGTACAATACTCTGGATGGGTCTGTCACTGTATAACACTCGGGTACAATACTCGGGATGGGTCTGTCACTGTATAACACTGGGGTACAGTACTGGTGGGGGCGGGTCTGTCACTGTCTAACACTGGGTTACAGTACTGGTGGGGATGGGTCTGTCACTGTATAACACTGGGGTAGAATACTGGTGGGGACGGGTCTGTCAGTGTATAACACTGGGTTACAGTACTGGTGGGGATGGTCTGTCACTGTATAACACTGGGGTACAGTACTGGTGGGGACAGGTCTGTCAGTGTATAACACTGGGTTACAGTACTGGTGGGGACGGGTCTGTCACTGTATAACACTGGGGTACAATACTCGGGATGGGCCTGTCACTGTATAACACTGGGGTACAGTACTGGTGGGGACAGGTCTGTCACTGTATAATACTGGGGTAAAGTACTGGTGGGGACGGGACTGTCACTGTATAACACTGGCGTACAGTACTGGTGGGGACGGGTCTGTCACTGTATAACACTGGGGTACAGTACTGGTGGGGACGGGTCTGTCTCTGTATAACACTGGGGTACAGGACTGGTGGGGACGGGTCTGTCTCTGTATAACACTAGGGTACAGTACTGGTGGGGACGGGTCTGTCACTGTATAACACGGGTACAGTACTGGTGTGGACGGGTCTGTCACTGTATAACACTGGGGTACAGTACTGGTGGGGACAGGTCTGTCACTGTATAACACTGGGGTACAGTACTGGTGGGGACTGGTCTGTCACTGTATAACACGGGTACAGTACTGGTGTGGATGGGTCTGTCACTGTATAATACTGGGGTACTGTATTGTTGAGGACGGGTCTGTCACTGTATAACACTGGGTTACAGTACTGGTGGGGATGGGTCTGTCACTGTATAACACTGGGGTACAATACTCGGGATGGGTCTGTCACTGTATAACACTGGGGTACAGTACTCGGGATGGGTCTGTCACTGTATAAAACTGGGGTACTGTACTGTTGGGGACGGGTCTGTCTCTGTATAACCCTGGGGTACAGTACTGGTAGGGACTGGTCTGTCTCTGTATAACACTAGGGTACAGTACTGGTGGGGACGGGTCTTCTCTGTATAACACTGGGGTACAATACTGGTGTGGACGGGTCTGTCACTGTATAACACTGGGGTACTGTACTGGTGTGGACGGGTCTGTCACTGTATAACACTGGGGTACAGTACTGGTGGGGACGGGTCTGTCAGTGTATAACACTGGGTTACAGTACTGGTGGGGACGGGTCTGTCACTGTATAACACTGGGGTACAATACTCGGGATGGGTCTGTCACTGTATAACACTGGGGTACAGTACTGGTGGGGACAGGTCTGTCACTGTATAATACTGGGGTAAAGTACTGGTGGGGACGGGACTGTCACTGTATAACACTGGGGTACAGTACTGGTGGGGACGGGTCTGTCACTGTATAACACTGGGGTACAGTACTGGTGTGGACGGGTCTGTCACTGTATAACACTGGGGTACTGTACTGGTGTGGACGGGTCTGTCTCTGTACAACACTGGTGTACAGTACTGGTGGGGATGGGTCTTCACTGTATAACACGGGTACAGTACTGGTGGGGATGGGTCTGTCACTGTATAACACTGGGGTACAATACTCTGGATGGGTCTGTCACTGTATAACACTCGGGTACAATACTCGGGATGGGTCTGTCACTGTATAACACTGGGGTACAGTACTGGTGGGGGCGGGTCTGTCACTGTCTAACACTGGGTTACAGTACTGGTGGGGATGGGTCTGTCACTGTATAACACTGGGGTAGAGTACTGGTGGGGAGGGGTCTGTCAGTGTATAACACTGGGTTACAGTACTGGTGGGGATGGGTCTGTCACTGTATAACACTGGGGTACAGTACTGGGGGGGACAGGTCTGTCAGTGTATAACACTGGGTTACAGTACTGGTGGGGATGGGTCTGTCAGTGTATAACACTGGGGTACAGTACTGGTGGGGACGGGTCTGTCACTGTATAACACTGGGGTACAATACTCGGGATGGGCCTGTCACTGTATAACACTTAGGTACAGTACTGGTGGGGACAGGTCTGTCACTGTATAATACTGGGGTAAAGTACTGGTGGGGACGGGACTGTCACTGTATAACACTGGGGTACAGTACTGGTGGGGACGGGTCTGTCACTGTATAACATGGGGTACAGTACTGCTGGGGACGCGTCTGTCTCTGTATAACACTGGGGTACAGGACTGGTGGGGACGGGTCTGTCTCTGTATAACACTGGGGTACAGTACTGGTGGGGATGGGTCTGTCACTGTATAACACGGGTACAGTACTGGTGGGGATGGGTCTGTCACTGTATAACACTGGGGTACAATACTCTGGATGGGTCTGTCACTGTATAACACTCGGGTACAATACTCGGGATGGGTCTGTCACTGTATAACACTGGGGTACAGTACTGGTGGGGGCGGGTCTGTCACTGTCTAACACTGGGTTACAGTACTGGTGGGGATGGGTCTGTCACTGTAAAACACTGGGGTACAATACTCGGGATGGGTCTCTCACTGTATAACACTGGGGTACAGTACTCGGGATGGGTCTGTCACTGTATAAAACTGGGGTACTGTACTGTTGGGGACGGGTCTGTCTCTGTATAACCCTGGGGTACAGTACTGGTAGGGACTGGTCTGTCTCTGTATAACACTAGGGTACAGTACTGGTGGGGACGGGTCTTCTAAGTATAACACTGGGGTACAATACTGGTGTGGACGGGTCTGTCACTGTATAACACTGGGGTACTGTACTGGTGTGGACGGGTCTGTCACTGTATAACACTGGGGTACAGTACTGGTGGGGACGGGTCTGTCAGTGTATAACACTGGGTTACAGTACTGGTGGGGACGGGTCTGTCACTGTATAACACTGGGGTACAATACTCGGGATGGGTCTGTCACTGTATAACACTGGGGTACAGTACTGGTGGGGACAGGTCTGTCACTGTATAATACTGGGGTAAAGTACTGGTGGGGACGGGACTGTCACTGTATAACACTGGGGTACAGTACTGGTGGGGACGGGTCTGTCACTGTATAACACTGGGGTACAGTACTGGTGTGGACGGGTCTGTCACTGTATAACACTGGGGTACTGTACTGGTGTGGACGGGTCTGTCTCTGTACAACACTGGTGTACAGTACTGGTGGGGATGGGTCTGTCACTGTATAACACGGGTACAGTACTGGTGGGGATGGGTCTGTCACTGTATAACACTGGGGTACAATACTCTGGATGGGTCTGTCACTGTATAACACTCGGGTACAATACTCGGGATGGGTCTGTCACTGTATAACACTGGGGTACAGTACTGGTGGGGGCGGGTCTGTCACTGTCTAACACTGGGTTACAGTATTGGTGGGGATGGGTCTGTCACTGTATAACACTGGGGTAGAGTACTGGTGGGGAGGGGTCTGTCAGTGTATAACACTGGGTTACAGTACTGGTGGGGATGGGTCTGTCACTGTATAACACTGGGGTACAGTACTGGTGGGGACAGGTCTGTCAGTGTATAACACTGGGTTACAGTACTGGTGGGGATGGGTCTGTCAGTGTATAACACTGGGGTACAGTACTGGTGGGGACGGGTCTGTCACTGTATAACACTGGGGTACAATACTCGGGATGGGCCTGTCACTGTATAACACTGGGGTACAGTACTGGTGGGGACAGGTCTGTCACTGTATAATACTGGGGTAAAGTACTGGTGGGGACGGGACTGTCACTGTATAACACTGGGGTACAGTACTGGTGGGGACGGGTCTGTCACTGTATAACATGGGGTACAGTACTGCTGGGGACGCGTCTGTCTCTGTATAACACTGGGGTACAGGACTGGTGTGGACGGGTCTGTCTCTGTATAACACTGGGGTACAGTACTGGTGGGGATGGGTCTGTCACTGTATAACACGGGTACAGTACTGGTGGGGATGGGTCTGTCACTGTATAACACTGGGGTACAATACTCTGGATGGGTCTGTCACTGTATAACACTCGGGTACAATACTCGGGATGGGTCTGTCACTGTATAACACTGGGGTACAGTACTGGTGGGGGCGGGTCTGTCACTGTCTAACACTGGGTTACAGTACTGGTGGGGATGGGTCTGTCACTGTATAACACTGGGGTAGAATACTGGTGGGGACGGGTCTGTCAGTGTATAACACTGGGTTACAGTACTGGTGGGGATGGTCTGTCACTGTATAACACTGGGGTACAGTACTGGTGGGGACAGGTCTGTCAGTGTATAACACTGGGTTACAGTACTGGTGGGGACGGGTCTGTCACTGTATAACACTGGGGTACAATACTCGGGATGGGCCTGTCACTGTATAACACTGGGGTACAGTACTGGTGGGGACAGGTCTGTCACTGTATAATACTGGGGTAAAGTACTGGTGGGGACGGAACTGTCACTGTATAACACTGGCGTACAGTACTGGTGGGGACGGGTCTGTCACTGTATAACACTGGGGTACAGTACTGGTGGGGACGGGTCTGTCTCTGTATAACACTGGGGTACAGGACTGGTGGGGACGGGTCTGTCTCTGTATAACACTAGGGTACAGTACTGGTGGGGACGGGTCTGTCACTGTATAACACGGGTACAGTACTGGTGTGGACGGGTCTGTCACTGTATAACACTGGGGTACAGTACTGGTGGGGACAGGTCTGTCACTGTATAACACTGGGGTACAGTACTGGTGGGGACTGGTCTGTCACTGTATAACACGGGTACAGTACTGGTGTGGATGGGTCTGTCACTGTATAATACTGGGGTACTGTATTGTTGAGGACGGGTCTGTCACTGTATAACACTGGGTTACAGTACTGGTGGGGATGGGTCTGTCACTGTATAACACTGGGGTACAATACTCGGGATGGGTCTGTCACTGTATAACACTGGGGTACAGTACTCGGGATGGGTCTGTCACTGTATAAAACTGGGGTACTGTACTGTTGGGGACGGGTCTGTCTCTGTATAACCCTGGGGTACAGTACTGGTAGGGACTGGTCTGTCTCTGTATAACACTAGGGTACAGTACTGGTGGGGACGGGTCTTCTCTGTATAACACTGGGGTACAATACTGGTGTGGACGGGTCTGTCACTGTATAACACTGGGGTACTGTACTGGTGTGGACGGGTCTGTCACTGTATAACACTGGGGTACAGTACTGGTGGGGACGGGTCTGTCAGTGTATAACACTGGGTTACAGTACTGGTGGGGACGGGTCTGTCACTGTATAACACTGGGGTACAATACTCGGGATGGGTCTGTCACTGTATAACACTGGGGTACAGTACTGGTGGGGACAGGTCTGTCACTGTATAATACTGGGGTAAAGTACTGGTGGGGACGGGACTGTCACTGTATAACACTGGGGTACAGTACTGGTGGGGACGGGTCTGTCACTGTATAACACTGGGGTACAGTACTGGTGTGGACGGGTCTGTCACTGTATAACACTGGGGTACTGTACTGGTGTGGACGGGTCTGTCTCTGTACAACACTGGTGTACAGTACTGGTGGGGATGGGTCTTCACTGTATAACACGGGTACAGTACTGGTGGGGATGGGTCTGTCACTGTATAACACTGGGGTACAATACTCTGGATGGGTCTGTCACTGTATAACACTCGGGTACAATACTCGGGATGGGTCTGTCACTGTATAACACTGGGGTACAGTACTGGTGGGGGCGGGTCTGTCACTGTCTAACACTGGGTTACAGTACTGGTGGGGATGGGTCTGTCACTGTATAACACTGGGGTAGAGTACTGGTGGGGAGGGGTCTGTCAGTGTATAACACTGGGTTACAGTACTGGTGGGGATGGGTCTGTCACTGTATAACACTGGGGTACAGTACTGGGGGGGACAGGTCTGTCAGTGTATAACACTGGGTTACAGTACTGGTGGGGATGGGTCTGTCAGTGTATAACACTGGGGTACAGTACTGGTGGGGACGGGTCTGTCACTGTATAACACTGGGGTACAATACTCGGGATGGGCCTGTCACTGTATAACACTTAGGTACAGTACTGGTGGGGACAGGTCTGTCACTGTATAATACTGGGGTAAAGTACTGGTGGGGACGGGACTGTCACTGTATAACACTGGGGTACAGTACTGGTGGGGACGGGTCTGTCACTGTATAACATGGGGTACAGTACTGCTGGGGACGCGTCTGTCTCTGTATAACACTGGGGTACAGGACTGGTGGGGACGGGTCTGTCTCTGTATAACACTGGGGTACAGTACTGGTGGGGATGGGTCTGTCACTGTATAACACGGGTACAGTACTGGTGGGGATGGGTCTGTCACTGTATAACACTGGGGTACAATACTCTGGATGGGTCTGTCACTGTATAACACTCGGGTACAATACTCGGGATGGGTCTGTCACTGTATAACACTGGGGTACAGTACTGGTGGGGGCGGGTCTGTCACTGTCTAACACTGGGTTACAGTACTGGTGGGGATGGGTCTGTCACTGTATAACACTGGGGTAGAATACTGGTGGGGACGGGTCTGTCAGTGTATAACACTGGGTTACAGTACTGGTGGGGATGGTCTGTCACTGTATAACACTGGGGTACAGTACTGGTGGGGACAGGTCTGTCAGTGTATAACACTGGGTTACAGTACTGGTGGGGACGGGTCTGTCACTGTATAACACTGGGGTACAATACTCGGGATGGGCCTGTCACTGTATAACACTGGGGTACAGTACTGGTGGGGACAGGTCTGTCACTGTATAATACTGGGGTAAAGTACTGGTGGGGACGGGACTGTCACTGTATAACACTGGCGTACAGTAGTGGTGGGGACGGGTCTGTCACTGTATAACACTGGGGTACAGTACTGGTGGGGACGGGTCTGTCTCTGTATAACACTGGGGTACAGGACTGGTGGGGACGGGTCTGTCTCTGTATAACACTAGGGTACAGTACTGGTGGGGACGGGTCTGTCACTGTATAACACGGGTACAGTACTGGTGTGGACGGGTCTGTCACTGTATAACACTGGGGTACAGTACTGGTGGGGACAGGTCTGTCACTGTATAACACTGGGGTACAGTACTGGTGGGGACTGGTCTGTCACTGTATAACACGGGTACAGTACTGGTGTGGATGGGTCTGTCACTGTATAATACTGGGGTACTGTATTGTTGAGGACGGGTCTGTCACTGTATAACACTGGGTTACAGTACTGGTGGGGATGGGTCTGTCACTGTATAACACTGGGGTACAATACTCGGGATGGGTCTGTCACTGTATAACACTGGGGTACAGTACTCGGGATGGGTCTGTCACTGTATAAAACAGGGGTACTGTACTGTTGGGGACGGGTCTGTCTCTGTATAACCCTGGGGTACAGTACTGGTAGGGACTGGTCTGTCTCTGTATAACACTAGGGTACAGTACTGGTGGGGACGGGTCCTCTCTGTATAACACTGGGGTACAATACTGGTGTGGACGGGTCTGTCACTGTATAACACTGGGGTACTGTACTGGTGTGGACGGGTCTGTCACTGTATAACACTGGGGTACAGTACTGGTGGGGACGGGTCTGTCAGTGTATAACACTGGGTTACAGTACTGGTGGGGACGGGTCTGTCACTGTATAACACTGGGGTACAATACTCGGGATGTGTCTGTCACTGTATAACACTGGGGTACAGTACTGGTGGGGACAGGTCTGTCACTGTATAATACTGGGGTAAAGTACTGGTGGGGACGGGACTGTCACTGTATAACACTGGGGTACAGTACTGGTGGGGACGGGTCTGTCACTGTATAACACTGGGGTACAGTACTGGTGTGGACGGGTCTGTCACTGTATAACACTGGGGTACTGTACTGGTGTGGACGGGTCTGTCTCTGTACAACACTGGTGTACAGTACTGGTGGGGATGGGTCTTCACTGTATAACACGGGTACAGTACTGGTGGGGATGGGTCTGTCACTGTATAACACTGGGGTACAATACTCTGGATGGGTCTGTCACTGTATAACACTCGGGTACAATACTCGGGATGGGTCTGTCACTGTATAACACTGGGGTACAGTACTGGTGGGGGCGGGTCTGTCACTGTCTAACACTGGGTTACAGTACTGGTGGGGATGGGTCTGTCACTGTATAACACTGGGGTAGAGTACTGGTGGGGAGGGGTCTGTCAGTGTATAACACTGGGTTACAGTACTGGTGGGGATTGGTCTGTCACTGTATAACACTGGGGTACAGTACTGGGGGGGACAGGTCTGTCAGTGTATAACACTGGGTTACAGTACTTGTGGGGATTGGTCTGTCAGTGTATAACACTGGGGTACAGTACTGGTGGGGACGGGTCTGTCACTGTATAACACTGGGGTACAATACTCGGGATGGGCCTGTCACTGTATAACACTGGGGTACAGTACTGGTGGGGACAGGTCTGTCACTGTATAATACTGGGGTAAAGTACTGGTGGGGACGGGACTGTCACTGTATAACACTGGGGTACAGTACTGGTGGGGACGGGTCTGTCACTGTATAACATGGGGTACAGTACTGCTGGGGACGCGTCTGTCTCTGTATAACACTGGGGTACAGGACTGGTGGGGACGGGTCTGTCTCTGTATAACACTGGGGTACAGTACTGGTGGGGATGGGTCTGTCACTGTATAACACGGGTACAGTACTGGTGGGGATGGGTCTGTCACTGTATAACACTGGGGTACAATACTCTGGATGGGTCTGTCACTGTATAACACTCGGGTACAATACTCGGGATGGGTCTGTCACTGTATAACACTGGGGTACAGTACTGGTGGGGGCGGGTCTGTCACTGTCTAACACTGGGTTACAGTACTGGTGGGGATGGGTCTGTCACTGTATAACACTGGGGTAGAATACTGGTGGGGACGGGTCTGTCAGTGTATAACACTGGGTTACAGTACTGGTGGGGATGGTCTGTCACTGTATAACACTGGGGTACAGTACTGGTGGGGACAGGTCTGTCAGTGTATAACACTGGGTTACAGTACTGGTGGGGACGGGTCTGTCACTGTATAACACTGGGGTACAATACTCGGGATGGGCCTGTCACTGTATAACACTGGGGTACAGTACTGGTGGGGACAGGTCTGTCACTGTATAATACTGGGGTAAAGTACTGGTGGGGACGGAACTGTCACTGTATAACACTGGCGTACAGTACTGGTGGGGACGGGTCTGTCACTGTATAACACTGGGGTACAGTACTGGTGGGGACGGGTCTGTCTCTGTATAACACTGGGGTACAGGACTGGTGGGGACGGGTCTGTCTCTGTATAACACTAGGGTACAGTACTGGTGGGGACGGGTCTGTCACTGTATAACACGGGTACAGTACTGGTGTGGACGGGTCTGTCACTGTATAACACTGGGGTACAGTACTGGTGGGGACAGGTCTGTCACTGTATAACACTGGGGTACAGTACTGGTGGGGACTGGTCTGTCACTGTATAACACGGGTACAGTACTGGTGTGGATGGGTCTGTCACTGTATAATACTGGGGTACTGTATTGTTGAGGACGGGTCTGTCACTGTATAACACTGGGTTACAGTACTGGTGGGGATGGGTCTGTCACTGTATAACACTGGGGTACAATACTCGGGATGGGTCTGTCACTGTATAACACTGGGGTACAGTACTCGGGATGGGTCTGTCACTGTATAAAACAGGGGTACTGTACTGTTGGGGACGGGTCTGTCTCTGTATAACCCTGGGGTACAGTACTGGTAGGGACTGGTCTGTCTCTGTATAACACTAGGGTACAGTACTGGTGGGGACGGGTCCTCTCTGTATAACACTGGGGTACAATACTGGTGTGGACGGGTCTGTCACTGTATAACACTGGGGTACTGTACTGGTGTGGACGGGTCTGTCACTGTATAACACTGGGGTACAGTACTGGTGGGGACGGGTCTGTCAGTGTATAACACTGGGTTACAGTACTGGTGGGGACGGGTCTGTCACTGTATAACACTGGGGTACAATACTCGGGATGGGTCTGTCACTGTATAACACTGGGGTACAGTACTGGTGGGGACAGGTCTGTCACTGTATAATACTGGGGTAAAGTACTGGTGGGGACGGGACTGTCACTGTATAACACTGGGGTACAGTACTGGTGGGGACGGGTCTGTCACTGTATAACACTGGGGTACAGTACTGGTGTGGACGGGTCTGTCACTGTATAACACTGGGGTACTGTACTGGTGTGGACGGGTCTGTCTCTGTACAACACTGGTGTACAGTACTGGTGGGGATGGGTCTTCACTGTATAACACGGGTACAGTACTGGTGGGGATGGGTCTGTCACTGTATAACACTGGGGTACAATACTCTGGATGGGTCTGTCACTGTATAACACTCGGGTACAATACTCGGGATGGGTCTGTCACTGTATAACACTGGGGTACAGTACTGGTGGGGGCGGGTCTGTCACTGTCTAACACTGGGTTACAGTATTGGTGGGGATGGGTCTGTCACTGTATAACACTGGGGTAGAGTACTGGTGGGGAGGGGTCTGTCAGTGTATAACACTGGGTTACAGTACTGGTGGGGATGGGTCTGTCACTGTATAACACTGGGGTACAGTACTGGTGGGGACAGGTCTGTCAGTGTATAACACTGGGTTACAGTACTGGTGGGGATGGGTCTGTCAGTGTATAACACTGGGGTACAGTACTGGTGGGGACGGGTCTGTCACTGTATAACACTGGGGTACAATACTCGGGATGGGCCTGTCACTGTATAACACTGGGGTACAGTACTGGTGGGGACAGGTCTGTCACTGTATAATACTGGGGTAAAGTACTGGTGGGGACGGGACTGTCACTGTATAACACTGGGGTACAGTACTGGTGGGGACGGGTCTGTCACTGTATAACACTGGGGTACAGTACTGCTGGGGACGCGTCTGTCTCTGTATAACACTGGGGTACAGGACTGGTGGGGACGGGTCTGTCTCTGTATAACACTGGGGTACAGTACTGGTGGGGACAGGTCTGTCACTGTATAACACTGGATACAATACTGGTGGTGTCGGGTCTGTCTCTGTATAACACTAGGGTACAGTACTGGTGGGGACGGGTCTGTCACTGTATAACACGGGTACAGTACTGGTGGGGACAGGTCTGTCACTGTATAACACTGGGGTACAGTACTTTTGGGGACGGGTCTGTCTCGGTATAACACTAGGGTACAGTACTGGTGGGGAGTGGTCTGTCACTGTATAACACGGGTACAGTACTGGTGTGGATGGGTCTGTCACTGTATAATACTGGGGTACTGTATTGTTGAGGACGGGTCTGTCACTGTATAACACTGGGTTACAGTACTGGTGGGGATGGGTCTGTCACTGTATAACACTGGGGTACAATACTCGGGATGGGTCTGTCACTGTATAACACTGGGGTACAGTACTCGGGATGGGTCTGTCACTGTATAACACTGGGGTACTGTACTGTTGGGGACGGGTCTGTCTCTGTATAACCCTGGGGTACAGTACTGGTAGGGACTGGTCTGTCTCTGTATAACACTAGGGTACAGTACTGGTGGGGACGGGTCTTCTCTGTATAACACTGGGGTACAATACTGGTGTGGACGGGTCTGTCACTGTATAACACTGGGTTACTGTACTGGTGTGGACGGGTCTGTCACTGTATAACACTGGGGTAGAGTACTGGTGGGGATGGGTCTGTCAGTGTATAACACTGGGTTACCGTACTGGTGGGGATGGGTCTGTCACTGTATAACACTGGGGTACAGTACTGGTGGGGACGGGTCTGTCAGTGTATAACACTGGGTTACAGTACTGGTGGGGACGGGTCTGTCACTGTATAACACTGGGGTACAATACTCGGGATGGGTCTGTCACTGTATAACACTGGGGTACAGTACTGGTGGGGACAGGTCTGTCACTGTATAATACTGGGGTAAAGTACTGGTGGGGACGGGACTGTCACTGTATAACACTGGGGTACAGTACTGGTGGGGACGGGTCTGTCACTGTATAACACTGGGGTACAGTACTGGTGTGGACGGGTCTGTCACTGTATAACACTGGGGTACTGTACTGGTGTGGACGGGTCTGTCTCTGTACAACACTGGTGTACAGTACTGGTGGGGATGGGTCTGCACTGTATAAAACGGGTACAGAACTGGTGGGGATGGGTCTGTCACTGTATAACACTGGGGTACAATACTCTGGATGGGTCTGTCACTGTATAACACTCGGGTACAATACTCGGGATGGGTCTGTCACTGTATAACACTGGGGTACAGTACTGGTGGGGGCGGGTCTGTCACTGTCTAACACTGGGTTACAGTACTGGTGGCGATGGGTCTGTCACTGTATAACACTGGGGTAGAGTACTGGTGGGGACGGGTCTGTCAGTGTATAACACTGGGTTACAGTACTGGTGGGGATGGTCTGTCACTGTATAACACTGGGGTACAGTACTGGTGGGGACGCGTCTGTCTCTGTATAACACTGGGGTACAGGACTGGTGGGGACGGGTCTGTCTCTGTATAACACTGGGGTACAGTACTGGTGGGGACAGGTCTGTCACTGTATAACACTGGATACAATACTGGTGGTGTCGGGTCTGTCTCTGTATAACACTAGGGTACAGTACTGGTGGGGACGGGTCTGTCACTGTATAACACGGGTACAGTACTGGTGGGGACAGGTCTGTCACTGTATAACACTGGGGTACAGTACTGTTGGGGACGGGTCTGTCTCGGTATAACACTAGGGTACAGTACTGGTGGGGAGTGGTCTGTCACTGTATAACACGGGTACAGTACTGGTGTGGATGGGTCTGTCACTGTATAATACTGGGGTACTGTATTGTTGAGGACGGGTCTGTCACTGTATAACACTGGGTTACAGTACTGGTGGGGATGGGTCTGTCACTGTATAACACTGGGGTACAATACTCGGGATGGGTCTGTCACTGTATAACACTGGGGTACAGTACTCGGGATGGGTCTGTCACTGTATAACACTGGGGTACTGTACTGTTGGGGACGGGTCTGTCTCTGTATAACCCTGGGGTACAGTACTGGTAGGGACTGGTCTGTCTCTGTATAACATTAGGGTACAGTACTGGTGGGGACGGGTCTTCTCTGTATAACACTGGGGTACAATACTGGTGTGGACGGGTCTGTCACTGTATAACACTGGGGTACTGTACTGGTGTGGACGGGTCTGTCACTGTATAACACTGGGGTAGAGTACTGGTGGGGATGGGTCTGTCAGTGTATAACACTGGGTTACCGTACTGGTGGGGATGGGTCTGTCACTGTATAACACTGGGGTACAGTACTGGTGGGGAAGGGTCTGTCAGTGTATAACACTGGGTTACAGTACTGGTGGGGACGGGTCTGTCACTGTATAACACTGGGGTACAATACTCGGGATGGGTCTGTCACTGTATAACACTGGGGTACAGTACTGGTGGGGACAGGTCTGTCACTGTATAATACTGGGGTAAAGTACTGGAGGGGACGGGACTGTCACTGTATAACACTGGGGTACAGTACTGGTGGGGACGGGTCTGTCACTGTATAACACTGGGGTACAGTACTGGTGTGGACGGGTCTGTCACTGTATAACACTGGGGTACTGTACTGGTGTGGACGGGTCTGTCTCTGTACAACACTGGTGTACAGTACTGGTGGGGATGGGTCTGTCACTGTATAACACGGGTACAGAACTGGTGGGGATGGGTCTGTCACTGTATAACACTGGGGTACAATACTCTGGATGGGTCTGTCACTGTATAACACTCGGGTACAATACTCGGGATGGGTCTGTCACTGTATAACACTGGGGTACAGTACTGGTGGGGGCCGGTCTGTCACTGTCTAACACTGGGTTACAGTACTGGTGGCGATGGGTCTGTCACTGTATAACACTGGGGTAGAGTACTGGTGGGGACGGGTCTGTCAGTGTATAACACTGGGTTTCAGTACTGGTGGGGATGGTCTGTCACTGTATAACACTGGGGTACAGTACTGGTGGGGACAGGTCTGTCAGTGTATAACACTGGGTTACAGTACTGGTGGGGATGGGTCTGTCACTGTATAACACTGGGGTACAGTACTGGTGGGGACGGGTCTGTCACTGTATAACACTGGGGTACAATACTCGGGATGGGCCTGTCACTGTATAACACTGGGTTACAGTACTGGTGGGGACAGGTCTGTCGCTGTATAACACTGGGGTACAGTACTCGGGATGTGTCTGTCACTGTATAACACTGGGGTACTGTACTGTTGGGGACGGGTCTGTCTCTGTATAACCCTGGGGTACAGTACTGGTGGGGACTGGTCTGTCTCTGTATAACACTAGGGTACAGTACTGGTGGGGACGGGTCTTCTCTGTATAACACTGGGGTACAATACTGGTGTGGACGGGTCTGTCACTGTATAACACTGGGGTACTGTACTGGTGTGGACGGGTCTGTCACTGTATAACACTGGGGTACAGTACTGGTGGGGACGGGTCTGTCAGTGTATAACACTGGGTTACAGTACTGGTGGGGACGGGTCTGTCACTGTATAACACTGGGGTACAATACTCGGGATGGGTCTGTCACTGTATAACACTGGGGTACAGTACTGTTGGGGACAGGTCTGTCACTGTATAATACTGGGGTAAAGTACTGGTGGGGACGGGACTGTCACTGTATAACACTGGGGTACAGTACTGGTGGGGACGGGTCTGTCACTGTATAACACTGGGGTACAGTACTGGTGTGGACGGGTCTGTCACTGTATAACACTGGGGTACTGTACTGGTGTGGACAGGTCTGTCTCTGTACAACACTGGTGTACAGTACTGGTGGGGATGGGTCTGTCACTGTATAACACGGGTACAGTACTGGTGGGGATGGGTCTGTCACTGTATAACACTGGGGTACAATACTCTGGATGGGTCTGTCACTGTATAACACTCGGGTACAATACTCGGGATGGGTCTGTCACTGTATAACACTGGGGTACAGTACTGGTGGGGGCGGGTCTGTCACTGTCTAACACTGGGTTACAGTACTGGTGGGGATGGGTCTGTCACTGTATAACACTGGGGTAGAGTACTGGAGGGGAGGGGTCTGTCAGTGTATAACACTGGGTTACAGTACTGGTGGGGATGGGTCTGTCACTGTATAACACTGGGGTACAGTACTGGTGGGGACAGGTCTGTCAGTGTATAACACTGGATACAATACTGGTGGTGTCGGGTCTGTCTCTGTATAACACTAGGGTACAGTACTGGTGGGGACGGGTCTGTCACTGTATAACACGGGTACAGTACTGGTGGGGACAGGTCTGTCACTGTATAACACTGGGGTACAGTACTGTTGGGGACGGGTCTGTCTCGGTATAACACTAGGGTACAGTACTGGTGGGGACAGGTCTGTCACTGTATAACACTGGATACAATACTGGTGGTGTCGGGTCTGTCTCTGTATAACACTAGGGTACAGTACTGGTGGGGACGGGTCTGTCACTGTATAACACGGGTACAGTACTGGTGGGGACAGGTCTGTCACTGTATAACACTGGGGTACAGTACTGTTGGGGACGGGTCTGTCTCGGTATAACACTAGGGTACAGTACTGGTGGGGAGTGGTCTGTCACTGTATAACACGGGTACAGTACTGGTGTGGATGGGTCTGTCACTGTATAATACTGGGGTACTGTATTGTTGAGGACGGGTCTGTCACTGTATAACACTGGGTTACAGTACTTTTGGGGATGGGTCTGTCACTGTATAACACTGGGGTACAATACTCGGGATGGGTCTGTCACTGTATAACACTGGGGTACAGTACTCGGGATGGGTCTGTCACTGTATAACACTGGGGTACTGTACTGTTGGGGACGGGTCTGTCTCTGTATAACCCTGGGGTACAGTACTGGTAGGGACTGGTCTGTCTCTGTATAACAGTAGGGTACAGTACTGGTGGGGACGGGTCTTCTCTGTATAACACTGGGGTACAATACTGGTGTGGACGGGTCTGTCACTGTATAACACTGGGGTACTGGACTGGTGTGGACGGGTCTGTCACTGTATAACACTGGGGTAGAGTACTGGTGGGGATGGGTCTGTCAGTGTATAACACTGGGTTACCGTACTGGTGGGGATGGGTCTGTCACTGTATAACACTGGGGTACAGTACTGGTGGGGAAGGGTCTGTCAGTGTATAACACTGGGTTACAGTACTGGTGGGGACGGGTCTGTCACTGTATAACACTGGGGTACAATACTCGGGATGGGTCTGTCACTGTATAACACTGGGGTACAGTACTGGTGGGGACAGGTCTGTCACTGTATAATACTGGGGTAAAGTACTGGAGGGGACGGGACTGTCACTGTATAACACTGGGGTACAGTACTGGTGGGGACGGGTCTGTCACTGTATAACACTAGGGTACAGTACTGGTGTGGACGGGTCTGTCACTGTATAACACTGGGGTACTGTACTGGTGTGGACGGGTCTGTCTCTGTACAACACTGGTGTACAGTACTGGTGGGGATGGGTCTGTCACTGTATAACACGGGTACAGAACTGGTGGGGATGGGTCTGTCACTGTATAACACTGGGGTACAATACTCTGGATGGGTCTGTCACTGTATAACACTCGGGTACAATACTCGGGATGGGTCTGTCACTGTATAACACTGGGGTACAGTACTGGTGGGGGCCGGTCTGTCACTGTCTAACACTGGGTTACAGTACTGGTGGCGATGGGTCTGTCACTGTATAACACTGGGGTAGAGTACTGGTGGGGACGGGTCTGTCAGTGTATAACACTGGGTTACAGTACTGGTGGGGATGGTCTGTCACTGTATAACACTGGGGTACAGTACTGGTGGGGACAGGTCTGTCAGTGTATAACACTGGGTTACAGTACTGGTGGGGATGGGTCTGTCACTGTATAACACTGGGGTACAGTACTGGTGGGGACGGGTCTGTCACTGTATAACACTGGGGTACAATACTCGGGATGGGCCTGTCACTGTATAACACTGGGTTACAGTACTGGTGGGGACAGGTCTGTCGCTGTATAACACTGGGGTACAGTACTCGGGATGTGTCTGTCACTGTATAACACTGGGGTACTGTACTGTTGGGGACGGGTCTGTCTCTGTATAACCCTGGGGTACAGTACTGGTGGGGACTGGTCTGTCTCTGTATAACACTAGGGTACAGTACTGGTGGGGACGGGTCTTCTCTGTATAACACTGGGGTACAATACTGGTGTGGACGGGTCTGTCACTGTATAACACTGGGGTACTGTACTGGTGTGGACGGGTCTGTCACTGTATAACACTGGGGTACAGTACTGGTGGGGACGGGTCTGTCAGTGTATAACACTGGGTTACAGTACTGGTGGGGACGGGTCTGTCACTGTATAACACTGGGGTACAATACTCGGGATGGGTCTGTCACTGTATAACACTGGGGTACAGTACTGTTGGGGACAGGTCTGTCACTGTATAATACTGGGGTAAAGTACTGGTGGGGACGGGACTGTCACTGTATAACACTGGGGTACAGTACTGGTGGGGACGGGTCTGTCACTGTATAACACTGGGTTACAGTACTGGTGTGGACGGGTCTGTCACTGTATAACACTGTGGTACTGTACTGGTGTGGACGGGTCTGTCTCTGTACAACACTGGTGTACAGTACTGGTGGGGATGGGTCTGTCACTGTATAACACGGGTACAGTACTGGTGGGGATGGGTCTGTCACTGTATAACACTGGGGTACAATACTCTGGATGGGTCTGTCACTGTATAACACTCGGGTACAATACTCGGGATGGGTCTGTCACTGTATAACACTGGGGTACAGTACTGGTGGGGGCGGGTCTGTCACTGTCTAACACTGGGTTACAGTACTGGTGGGGATGGGTCTGTCACTGTATAACACTGGGGTAGAGTACTGGAGGGGAGGGGTCTGTCAGTGTATAACACTGGGTTACAGTACTGGTGGGGATGGGTCTGTCACTGTATAACACTGGGGTACAGTACTGGTGGGGACAGGTCTGTCAGTGTATAACACTGGGTTACAGTACTGGTGGGGATGGGTCTGTCAGTGTATAACACTGGGGTACAGTACTGGTGGGGACGGGTCTGTCACTGTATAACACTGGGGTACAATACTCGGGATGGGCCTGTCACTGTATAACACTGGGGTACAGTACTGGTGGGGACAGGTCTGTCACTGTATAATACTGGGGTAAAGTACTGGTGGGGACGGGACTGTCACTGTATAACACTGGGGTACAGTACTGGTGGGGACGGGTCTGTCACTGTATAACACTGGGGTACAGTACTGCTGGGGACGCGTCTGTCTCTGTATAACACTGGGGTACAGGACTGGTGGGGACGGGTCTGTCTCTGTATAACACTGGGGTACAGTACTGGTGGGGACAGGTCTGTCACTGTATAACACTGGATACAATACTGGTGGTGTCGGGTCTGTCTCTGTATAACACTAGGGTACAGTACTGGTGGGGACGGGTCTGTCACTGTATAACACGGGTACAGTACTGGTGGGGACAGGTCTGTCACTGTATAACACTGGGGTACAGTACTGGTGGGGACGGGTCTGTCTCGGTATAACACTAGGGTACAGTACTGGTGGGGAGTGGTCTGTCACTGTATAACACGGGTACAGTACTGGTGTGGATGGGTCTGTCACTGTATAATACTGGGGTACTGTATTGTTGAGGACGGGTCTGTCACTGTATAACACTGGGTTACAGTACTGGTGGGGATGGGTCTGTCACTGTATAACACTGGGGTACAATACTCGGGATGGGTCTGTCACTGTATAACACTGGGGTACAGTACTCGGGATGGGTCTGTCACTGTATAACACTGGGGTACTGTACTGTTGGGGACGGGTCTGTCTCTGTATAACCCTGGGGTACAGTACTGGTAGGGACTGGTCTGTCTCTGTATAACACTAGGGTACAGTACTGGTGGGGACGGGTCTTCTCTGTATAACACTGGGGTACAATACTGGTGTGGACGGGTCTGTCACTGTATAACACTGGGGTACTGTACTGGTGTGGACGGGTCTGTCACTGTATAACACTGGGGTAGAGTACTGGTGGGGATGGGTCTGTCAGTGTATAACACTGGGTTACCGTACTGGTGGGGATGGGTCTGTCACTGTATAACACTGGGGTACAGTACTGGTGGGGACGGGTCTGTCAGTGTATAACACTGGGTTACAGTACTGGTGGGGACGGGTCTGTCACTGTATAACACTGGGGTACAATACTCGGGATGGGTCTGTCACTGTATAACACTGGGGTACAGTACTGGTGGGGACAGGTCTGTCACTGTATAATACTGGGGTAAAGTACTGGTGGGGACGGGACTGTCACTGTATAACACTGGGGTACAGTACTGGTGGGGACGGGTCTGTCACTGTATAACACTGGGGTACAGTACTGGTGTGGACGGGTCTCTCACTGTATAACACTGGGGTACTGTACTGGTGTGGACGGGTCTGTCTCTGTACAACACTGGTGTACAGTACTGGTGGGGATGACCCTGTCACTGTATAACACGGGTACAGAACTGGTGGGGATGGGTCTGTCACTGTATAACACTGGGGTACAATACTCTGGATGGGTCTGTCACTGTATAACACTCGGGTACAATACTCGGGATGGGTCTGTCACTGTATAACACTGGGGTACAGTACTGGTGGGGGCGGGTCTGTCACTGTCTAACACTGGGTTACAGTACTGGTGGCGATGGGTCTGTCACTGTATAACACTGGGGTAGAGTACTGGTGGGGACGGGTCTGTCAGTGTATAACACTGGGTTACAGTACTGGTGGGGATGGTCTGTCACTGTATAACACTGGGGTACAGTACTGGTGGGGACAGGTCTGTCAGTGTATAACACTGGGTTACAGTACTGGTGGGGATGGGTCTGTCACTGTATAACACTGGGGTACAGTACTGGTGGGGACGGGTCTGTCACTGTATAACACTGGGGTACAATACTCGGGATGGGCCTGTCACTGTATAACACTGGGTTACAGTACTGGTGGGGACAGGTCTGTCGCTGTATAACACTGGGGTACAGTACTCGGGATGTGTCTGTCACTGTATAACACTGGGGTACTGTACTGTTGAGGACGGGTCTGTCTCTGTATAACCCTGGGGTACAGTACTGGTGGGGACTGGTCTGTCTCTGTATAACACTAGGGTACAGTACTGGTGGGGACGGGTCTTCTCTGTATAACACTGGGGTACAATACTGGTGTGGACGGGTCTGTCACTGTATAACACTGGGGTACTGTACTGGTGTGGACGGGTCTCTCACTGTATAACACTGGAGTAGAGTACTGGTGGGGAAGGGTCTGTCACTGTATAACACTGGGTTACCGTACTGGTGGGGATGGGTCTGTCACTGTATAACACTGGGGTAGAGTATTGGTTGGGACGGGTCTGTCAGTGTATAACACTGGGTTACCGTACTGGTGGCGATGGGTCTGTCACTGTATAACACTGGGGTACAGTACTGGTGGGGACGGGTCTGTCAGTGTATAACACTGGGTTACAGTACTGGTGGGGACGGGTCTGTCACTGTATAACACTGGGGTACAATACTCGGGATGGGTCTGTCACTGTATAACACTGGGGTACAGTACTGGTGGGGACAGGTCTGTCACTGTATAATACTGGGGTAAAGTACTGGTGGGGACGGGACTGTCACTGTATAACACTGGGGTACAGTACTGGTGGGGACGGGTCTGTCACTGTATAACACTGGGGTACAGTACTGGTGGGGATGGGTCTGTCACTGTATAACACGGGTACAGTACTGGTGGGGATGGGTCTGTCACTGTATAACACTGGGGTACAATACACTGGATGGGTCTGTCACTGTATAACACTCAGGTACAATACTCGTGATGGGTCTGTCACTGAATAACACTGGGGTACAGTACTGGTGGGGGCGGGTCTGTCACTGTCTAACAATGGGTTACAGTACTGGTGGGGATGGGTCTGTCACTGTATAACACTGGGGTAGAGTACTGGTGGGGACGGGTCTGTCAGTGTATAACACTGGGTTACAGTACTGGTGGGGATGGGTCTGTCACTGTATAACACTGCGGTACAGTACTGGTGGGGACGGGTCTGTCAGTGTATAACATTGGGTTACAGTACTGGTGGGGATGGGTCTGTCACTGTATAACACTGGGGTACAGTACTGGTGGGGACGGGTCTGTCACTGTATAACACTGGGGTACAATACTCGGGATGGGCCTGTCACTGTATAACACTGGGGTACAGTACTGGTGGGGACAGGTCTGTCACTGTATAATACTGGGGTAAAGTACTGGTCGGGACGGGACTGTCACTGTATAACACTGGGGTACAGTACTGGTGGGGACGGGTCTGTCACTGTATAACACTGGGGTACAGTACTGGTGGGGAAGGGTCTGTCTCTGTATAACACTGGGGTACAGGACTGGTGGGGACGGGTCTGTCTCTGTATAACACTGGGGTACAGTACTGGTGGGGACAGGTCTGTCACTGTATAACACTGGATACAATACTGGTGGGGTCGGGTCTGTCTCTGTATAACACTAGGGTACAGTACTGGTGGGGACGGGTCTGTCACTGTATAACACGGGTACAGTACTGGTGGGGACAGGTCTGTCACTGTATAACACTGGGGTACAGTACTGGTGGGGACGGGTCTGTCTCGGTATAACACTAGGGTACAGTACTGGTGGGGACTGGTCTGTCACTGTATAACACGGGTACAGTACTGGTGTGGATGGGTCTGTCACTGTATAATACTGGGGTACTGTATTGTTGAGGACGGGTCTGTCACTGTATAACACTGGGTTACAGTACTGGTGGGGATGGGTCTGTCACTGTATAACACTGGGGTACAATACTCGGGATGGGTCTGTCACTGTAGAACACTGGGGTACAGTACTCGGGATGGGTCTGTCACTGTATAACACTGGGGTACTGTACTGTTGGGGACGGGTCTGTCTCTGTATAACCCTGGGGTACAGTACTGGTAGGGACTAGTCTGTCTCTGTATAACACTAGGGTACAGTACTGGTGGGGACGGGTCTTCTCTGAATAACACTGGGGTACAATACTGGTGTGGATGGGTCTGTCACTGTATAACACTGGGGTACTGTACTGGTGTGGACGGGTCTGTCTCTGTACAACACTGGTGTACAGTACTGGTGGGGATGGGTCTGTCACTGTATAACACGGGTACAGAACTGGTGGGGATGGGTCTGTCACTGTATAACACTTGGGTACAATACTCTGGATGGGTCTGTCACTGTATAACACTCGGGTACAATCCTCGGGATGGGTCTGTCACTGTATAACAATGGGGTACAGTACTGGTGGGGGCGGGTCTGTCACTGTCTAACACTGGGTTACAGTACTGGTGGCGATGGGTCTGTCACTGTATAATACTGGGGTAGAGTACTGGTGGGGACGGGTCTGTCAGTGTATAACACTGGGTTACAGTACTGGTGGGGATGGTCTGTCACTGTATAACACTGGGGTACAGTACTGGTGGGGACAGGTCTGTCAGTGTATAACACTGGGTTACAGTACTGGTGGGGATGGGTCTGTCACTGTATAACACTGGGGTACAGTACTGGTGGGGACGGGTCTGTCACTGTATAACACTGGGGTACAATACTCGGGATGGGCCTGTCACTGTATAACACTGGGTTACAGTACTGGTGGGGACAGGTCTGTCGCTGTATAACACTGGGGTACAGTACTCGGGATGTGTCTGTCACTGTATAACACTGGGGTACTGTACTGTTGGGGACGGGTCTGTCTCTGTATAACCCTGGGGTACAGTACTGGTGGGGACTGGTCTGTCTCTGTATAACACTAGGGTACAGTACTGGTGGGGACGGGTCTTCTCTGTATAACACTGGGGTACAATACTGGTGTGGACGGGTCTGTCACTGTATAACACTGGGGTACTGTACTGGTGTGGACGGGTCTGTCACTGTATAACACTGGGGTACAGTACTGGTGGGGACGGGTCTGTCAGTGTATAACACTGGGTTACAGTACTGGTGGGGACGGGTCTGTCACTGTATAACACTGGGGTACAATACTCGGGATGGGTCTGTCACTGTATAACACTGGGGTACAGTACTGTTGGGGACAGGTCTGTCACTGTATAATACTGGGGTAAAGTACTGGTGGGGACGGGACTGTCACTGTATAACACTGGGGTACAGTACTGGTGGGGACGGGTCTGTCACTGTATAACACTGGGGTACATTACTGGTGTGGACGGGTCTGTCACTGTATAACACTGGGGTACTGTACTGGTGTGGACGGGTCTGTCTCTGTACAACACTGGTGTACAGTACTGGTGGGGATGGGTCTGTCACTGTATAACAAGGGTACAGTACTGGTGGGGATGGGTCTGTCACTGTATAACACTGGGGTACAATACTCTGGATGGGTCTGTCACTGTATAACACTCGGGTACAATACTCGGGATGGGTCTGTCACTGTATAACACTGGGGTACAGTACTGGTGGGGACGCGTCTGTCTCTGTATAACACTGGGGTACAGGACTGGTGGGGACGGGTCTGTCTCTGTATAACACTGGGGTACAGTACTGGTGGGGACAGGTCTGTCACTGTATAACACTGGATACAATACTGGTGGTGTCGGGTCTGTCTCTGTATAACACTAGGGTACAGTACTGGTGGGGACGGGTCTGTCACTGTATAACACGGGTACAGTACTGGTGGGGACAGGTCTGTCACTGTATAACACTGGGGTACAGTACTGGTGGGGACGGGTCTGTCTCGGTATAACACTAGGGTACAGTACTGGTGGGGAGTGGTCTGTCACTGTATAACACGGGTACAGTACTGGTGTGGATGGGTCTGTCACTGTATAATACTGGGGTACTGTATTGTTGAGGACGGGTCTGTCACTGTATAACACTGGGTTACAGTACTGGTGGGGATGGGTCTGTCACTGTATAACACTGGGGTACAATACTCGGGATGGGTCTGTCACTGTATAACACTGGGGTACAGTACTCGGGATGCGTCTGTCACTGTATAACACTGGGGTACTGTACTGTTGGGGACGGGTCTGTCTCTGTATAACCCTGGGGTACAGTACTGGTAGGGACTGGTCTGTCTCTGTATAACACTAGGGTACAGTACTGGTGGGGACGGGTCTTCTCTGTATAACACTGGGGTACAATACTGGTGTGGACGGGTCTGTCACTGTATAACACTGGGGTACTGTACTGGTGTGGACGGGTCTGTCACTGTATAACACTGGGGTAGAGTACTGGTGGGGATGGGTCTGTCAGTGTATAACACTGGGTTACCGTACTGGTGGGGATGGGTCTGACACTGTATAACACTGGGGTACAGTACTGGTGGGGACGGGTCTGTCAGTGTATAACACTGGGTTACAGTACTGGTGGGGACGGGTCTGTCACTGTATAACACTGGGGTACAATACTCGGGATGGGTCTGTCACTGTATAACACTGGGGTACAGTACTGGTGGGGACAGGTCTGTCACTGTATAATACTGGGGTAAAGTACTGGTGGGGACGGGACTGTCACTGTATAACACTGGGGTACAGTACTGGTGGGGACGGGTCTGTCACTGTATAACACTGGGGTACAGTACTGGTGTGGACGGGTCTCTCACTGTATAACACTGGGGTACTGTACTGGTGTGGACGGGTCTGTCTCTGTACAACACTGGTGTACAGTACTGGTGGGGATGACCCTGTCACTGTATAACACGGGTACAGAACTGGTGGGGATGGGTCTGTCACTGTATAACACTGGGGTACAATACTCTGGATGGGTCTGTCACTGTATAACACTCGGGTACAATACTCGGGATGGGTCTGTCACTGTATAACACTGGGGTACAGTACTGGTGGGGGCGGGTCTGTCACTGTCTAACACTGGGTTACAGTACTGGTGGCGATGGGTCTGTCACTGTATAACACTGGGGTAGAGTACTGGTGGGGACGGGTCTGTCAGTGTATAACACTGGGTTACAGTACTGGTGGGGATGGTCTGTCACTGTATAACACTGGGGTACAGTACTGGTGGGGACAGGTCTGTCAGTGTATAACACTGGGTTACAGTACTGGTGGGGATGGGTCTGTCACTGTATAACACTGGGGTACAGTACTGGTGGGGACGGGTCTGTCACTGTATAACACTGGGGTACAATACTCGGGATGGGCCTGTCACTGTATAACACTGGGTTACAGTACTGGTGGGGACAGGTCTGTCGCTGTATAACACTGGGGTACAGTACTCGGGATGTGTCTGTCAC
This sequence comes from Isurus oxyrinchus, assembly GCA_026770705.1. Lineage (NCBI taxonomy): Eukaryota > Metazoa > Chordata > Chondrichthyes > Lamniformes > Lamnidae > Isurus > Isurus oxyrinchus. The sequence continues at coordinate 225,000 of JANJGN010000512.1, read as the reverse complement.
TGTATAACACTGGGGTACTGTACTGTTGGGGACGGGTCTGTCTCTGTATAACCCTGGGGTACAGTACTGGTGGTGACTGGTCTGTCTCTGTATAACACTAGGGTACAGTACTGGTGGGGACGGGTCTTCTCTGTATAACACTGGGGTACAATACTGGTGTGGACGGGTCTGTCACTGTATAACACTGGGGTACTGTACTGGTGTGGACGGGTCTCTCACTGTATAACACTGGAGTAGAGTACTGGTGGGGACGGGTCTGTCACTGTATAACACTGGGTTACCGTACTGGTGGGGATGGGTCTGTCACTGTATAACACTGGGGTAGAGTATTGGTTGGGACGGGTCTGTCAGTGTATAACACTGGGTTACCGTACTGGTGGCGATGGGTCTGTCACTGTATAACACTGGGGTACAGTACTGGTGGGGACGGGTCTGTCAGTGTATAACACTGGGTTACAGTACTGGTGGGGACGGGTCTGTCACTGTATAACACTGGGGTACAATACTCGGGATGGGTCTGTCACTGTATAACACTGGGGTACAGTACTGGTGGGGACAGGTCTGTCACTGTATAATACTGGGGTAAAGTACTGGTGGGGACGGGACTGTCACTGTATAACACTGGGGTACAGTACTGGTGGGGACGGGTCTGTCACTGTATAACACTGGGGTACAGTACTGGTGGGGATGGGTCTGTCACTGTATAACACGGGTACAGTACTGGTGGGGATGGGTCTGTCACTGTATAACACTGGGGTACAATACACTGGATGGGTCTGTCACTGTATAACACTCAGGTACAATACTCGTGATGGGTCTGTCACTGAATAACACTGGGGTACAGTACTGGTGGGGGCGGGTCTGTCACTGTCTAACAATGGGTTACAGTACTGGTGGGGATGGGTCTGTCACTGTATAACACTGGGGTAGAGTACTGGTGGGGACGGGTCTGTCAGTGTATAACACTGGGTTACAGTACTGGTGGGGATGGGTCTGTCACTGTATAACACTGGGGTACAGTACTGGTGGGGACGGGTCTGTCAGTGTATAACATTGGGTTACAGTACTGGTGGGGATGGGTCTGTCACTGTATAACACTGGGGTACAGTACTGGTGGGGACGGGTCTGTCACTGTATAACACTGGGGTACAATACTCGGGATGGGCCTGTCACTGTATAACACTGGGGTACAGTACTGGTGGGGATAGGTCTGTCACTGTATAATACTGGGGTAAAGTACTGGTCGGGACGGGACTGTCACTGTATAACACTGGGGTACAGTACTGGTGGGGACGGGTCTGTCACTGTATAACACTGGGGTACAGTACTGGTGGGGAAGGGTCTGTCTCTGTATAACACTGGGGTACAGGACTGGTGGGGACGGGTCTGTCTCTGTATAACACTGGGGTACAGTACTGGTGGGGACAGGTCTGTCACTGTATAACACTGGATACAATACTGGTGGGGTCGGGTCTGTCTCTGTATAACACTAGGGTACAGTACTGGTGGGGACGGGTCTGTCACTGTATAACACGGGTACAGTACTGGTGGGGACAGGTCTGTCACTGTATAACACTGGGGTACAGTACTGGTGGGGACGGGTCTGTCTCGGTATAACACTAGGGTACAGTACTGGTGGGGACTGGTCTGTCACTGTATAACACGGGTACAGTACTGGTGTGGATGGGTCTGTCACTGTATAATACTGGGGTACTGTATTGTTGAGGACGGGTCTGTCACTGTATAACACTGGGTTACAGTACTGGTGGGGATGGGTCTGTCACTGTATAACACTGGGGTACAATACTCGGGATGGGTCTGTCACTGTAGAACACTGGGGTACAGTACTCGGGATGGGTCTGTCACTGTATAACACTGGGGTACTGTACTGTTGGGGACGGGTCTGTCTCTGTATAACCCTGGGGTACAGTACTGGTAGGGACTAGTCTGTCTCTGTATAACACTAGGGTACAGTACTGGTGGGGACGGGTCTTCTCTGAATAACACTGGGGTACAATACTGGTGTGGATGGGTCTGTCACTGTATAACACTGGGGTACTGTACTGGTGTGGACGGGTCTGTCTCTGTACAACACTGGTGTACAGTACTGGTGGGGATGGGTCTGTCACTGTATAACACGGGTACAGAACTGGTGGGGATGGGTCTGTCACTGTATAACACTTGGGTACAATACTCTGGATGGGTCTGTCACTGTATAACACTCGGGTACAATACTCGGGATGGGTCTGTCACTGTATAACAATGGGGTACAGTACTGGTGGGGGCGGGTCTGTCACTGTCTAACACTGGGTTACAGTACTGGTGGCGATGGGTCTGTCACTGTATAACACTGGGGTAGAGTACTGGTGGGGACGGGTCTGTCAGTGTATAACACTGGGTTACAGTACTGGTGGGGATGGTCTGTCACTGTATAACACTGGGGTACAGTACTGGTGGGGACAGGTCTGTCAGTGTATAACACTGGGTTACAGTACTGGTGGGGATGGGTCTGTCACTGTATAACACTGGGGTACAGTACTGGTGGGGACGGGTCTGTCACTGTATAACACTGGGGTACAATACTCGGGATGGGCCTGTCACTGTATAACACTGGGTTACAGTACTGGTGGGGACAGGTCTGTCGCTGTATAACACTGGGGTACAGTACTCGGGATGTGTCTGTCACTGTATAACACTGGGGTACTGTACTGTTGGGGACGGGTCTGTCTCTGTATAACCCTGGGGTACAGTACTGGTGGGGACTGGTCTGTCTCTGTATAACACTAGGGTACAGTACTGGTGGGGACGGGTCTTCTCTGTATAACACTGGGGTACAATACTGGTGTGGACGGGTCTGTCGCTGTATAACACTGGGGTACTGTACTGGTGTGGACGGGTCTGTCACTGTATAACACTGGGGTACAGTACTGGTGGGGACGGGTCTGTCAGTGTATAACACTGGGTTACAGTACTGGTGGGGACGGGTCTGTCACTGTATAACACTGGGGTACAATACTCGGGATGGGTCTGTCACTGTATAACACTGGGGTACAGTACTGTTGGGGACAGGTCTGTCACTGTATAATACTGGGGTAAAGTACTGGTGGGGACGGGACTGTCACTGTATAACACTGGGGTACAGTACTGGTGGGGACGGGTCTGTCACTGTATAACACTGGGGTACAGTACTGGTGTGGACGGGTCTGTCACTGTATAACACTGGGGTACTGTACTGGTGTGGACGGGTCTGTCTCTGTACAACACTGGTGTACAGTACTGGTGGGGATGGGTCTGTCACTGTATAACAAGGGTACAGTACTGGTGGGGATGGGTCTGTCACTGTATAACACTGGGGTACAATACTCTGGATGGCTCTGTCACTGTATAACACTCGGGTACAATACTCGGGATGGGTCTGTCACTGTATAACACTGGGGTACAGTACTGGTGGGGGCGGGTCTGTCACTGTCTAACACTGGGTTACAGTACTGGTGGGGATGGGTCTGTCACTGTATAACACTGGGGTAGAGTACTGGAGGGGAGGGGTCTGTCAGTGTATAACACTGGGTTACAGTACTGGTGGGGATGGGTCTGTCACTGTATAACACTGGGGTACAGTACTGGTGGGGACAGGTCTGTCAGTGTATAACACTGGGTTACAGTACTGGTGGGGATGGGTCTGTCAGTGTATAACACTGGGGTACAGTACTGGTGGGGACGGGTCTGTCACTGTATAACACTGGGGTACAATACTCGGGATGGGCCTGTCACTGTATAACACTGGGGTACAGTACTGGTGGGGACAGGTCTGTCACTGTATAATACTGGGGTAAAGTACTGGTGCGGACGGGACTGTCACTGTATAACACGGGTACAGTACTGGTGTGGATGGGTCTGTCACTGTATAATACTGGGGTACTTTATTGTTGAGGACGGGTCTGTTACTGTATAACACTGGGTTACAGTACTGGTGGGGATGGGTCTGTCACTGTATAACACTGGGGTACAATACTCGGGATGGGTCTGTCACTGTATAACACTGGGGTACAGTACTCGGGATGGGTCTGTCACTGTATAACACTGGGGTACTGTACTGTTGGGGACGGGTCTGTCTCTGTATAACCCTGGGGTACAGTACTGGTAGGGACTGGTCTGTCTCTGTATAAAACTAGGGTACAGTACTGGTGGGGACGGGTCTTCTCTGTATAACACTGGGGTACAATACTGGTGTGGACGGGTCTGTCACTGTATAACACTGGGGTACTGTACTGGTGTGGACGGGTCTGTCACTGTATAACACTGGGGTAGAGTACTGGTGGGGATGGGTCTGTCAGTGTATAACACTGGGTTACCGTACTGGTGGGGATGGGTCTGTCACTGTATAACACTGGGGTACAGTACTGGTGGGGACGGGTCTGTCAGTGTATAACACTGGGTTACAGTACTGGTGGGGACGGGTCTGTCACTGTATAACACTGGGGTACAATACTCGGGATGGGTCTGTCACTGTATAACACTGGGGTACAGTACTGGTGGGGACAGGTCTGTCACTGTATAATACTGGGGTAAAGTACTGGTGGGGACGGGACTGTCACTGTATAACACTGGGGTACAGTACTGGTGGGGACGGGTCTGTCGCTGTATAACACTGGGGTACAGTACTGGTGTGGACGGGTCTCTCACTGTATAACACTGGGGTACTGTACTGGTGTGGACGGGTCTGTCTCTGTACAACACTGGTGTACAGTACTGGTGGGGATGACCCTGTCACTGTATAACACGGGTACAGAACTGGTGGGGATGGGTCTGTCACTGTATAACACTGGGGTACAATACTCTGGATGGGTCTGTCACTGTATAACACTCGGGTACAATACTCGGGATGGGTCTGTCACTGTATAACACTGGGGTACAGTACTGGTGGGGGCGGGTCTGTCACTGTCTAACACTGGGTTACAGTACTGGTGGCGATGGGTCTGTCACTGTATAACACTGGGGTAGAGTACTGGTGGGGACGGGTCTGTCAGTGTATAACACTGGGTTACAGTACTGGTGGGGATGGTCTGTCACTGTATAACACTGGGGTACAGTACTGGTGGGGACAGGTCTGTCAGTGTATAACACTGGGTTACAGTACTGGTGGGGATGGGTCTGTCAGTGTATAACACTGGGTTACAGTACTGGTGGGGATGGGTCTGTCACTGTATAACACTGGGGTACAGTACTGGTGGGGACGGGTCTGTCACTGTATAACACTGGGGTACAATACTCGGGATGGGCCTGTCACTGTATAACACTGGGTTACAGTACTGGTGGGGACAGGTCTGTCGCTGTATAACACTGGGGTACAGTACTCGGGATGTGTCTGTCACTGTATAACACTGGGGTACTGTACTGTTGGGGACGGGTCTGTCTCTGTATAACCCTGGGGTACAGTACTGGTGGGGACTGGTCTGTCTCTGTATAACACTAGGGTACAGTACTGGTGGGGACGGGTCTTCTCTGTATAACACTGGGGTACAATACTGGTGTGGACGGGTCTGTCACTGTATAACACTGGGGTACTGTACTGGTGTGGACGGGTCTCTCACTGTATAACACTGGAGTAGAGTACTGGTGGGGACGGGTCTGTCACTGTATAACACTGGGTTACCGTACTGGTGGGGATGGGTCTGTCACTGTATAACACTGGGGTAGAGTATTGGTTGGGACGGGTCTGTCAGTGCATAACACTGGGTTACCGTACTGGTGGCGATGGGTCTGTCACTGTATAACACTGGGGTACAGTACTGGTGGGGACGGGTCTGTCAGTGTATAACACTGGGTTACAGTACTGGTGGGGACGGCTCTGTCACTGTATAACACTGGGGTACAATACTCGGGATGGGTCTGTCACTGTATAACACTGGGGTACAGTACTGGTGGGGACAGGTCTGTCACTGTATAATACTGGGGTAAAGTACTGGTGGGGACGGGACTGTCACTGTATAACACTGGGGTACAGTACTGGTGGGGACGGGTCTGTCACTGTATAACACTGGGGTACAGTACTGGTGGGGATGGGTCTGTCACTGTATAACACGGGTACAGTACTGGTGGGGATGGGTCTGTCACTGTATAACACTGGGGTACAATACACTGGATGGGTCTGTCACTGTATAACACTCAGGTACAATACTCGTGATGGGTCTGTCACTGAATAACACTGGGGTACAGTACTGGTGGGGGCGGGTCTGTCACTGTCTAACAATGGGTTACAGTACTGGTGGGGATGGGTCTGTCACTGTATAACACTGGGGTAGAGTACTGGTGGGGACGGGTCTGTCAGTGTATAACACTGGGTTACAGTACTGGTGGGGATGGGTCTGTCACTGTATAACACTGGGGTACAGTACTGGTGGGGACGGGTCTGTCAGTGTATAACATTGGGTTACAGTACTGGTGGGGATGGGTCTGTCACTGTATAACACTGGGGTACAGTACTGGTGGGGACGGGTCTGTCACTGTATAACACTGGGGTACAATACTCGGGATGGGCCTGTCACTGTATAACACTGGGGTACAGTACTGGTGGGGACAGGTCTGTCACTGTATAATACTGGGGTAAAGTACTGGTCGGGACGGGACTGTCACTGTATAACACTGGAGTACAGTACTGGTGGGGACGGGTCTGTCACTGTATAACACTGGGGTACAGTACTGGTGGGGAAGGGTCTGTCTCTGTATAACACTGGGGTACAGGACTGGTGGGGACGGGTCTGTCTCTGTATAACACTGGGGTACAGTACTGGTGGGGACAGGTCTGTCACTGTATAACACTGGATACAATACTGGTGGGGTCGGGTCTGTCTCTGTATAACACTAGGGTACAGTACTGGTGGGGACGGGTCTGTCACTGTATAACACGGGTACAGTACTGGTGGGGACAGGTCTGTCACTGTATAACACTGGGGTACAGTACTGGTGGGGACGGGTCTGTCTCGGTATAACACTAGGGTACAGTACTGGTGGGGACTGGTCTGTCACTGTATAACACGGGTACAGTACTGGTGTGGATGGGTCTGTCACTGTATAATACTGGGGTACTGTATTGTTGAGGACGGGTCTGTCACTGTATAACACTGGGTTACAGTACTGGTGGGGATGGGTCTGTCTCTGTATAACACTGGGGTACAGTACTGGTGGGGACAGGTCTGTCACTGTATAACACTGGATACAATACTGGTGGGGTCGGGTCTGTCTCTGTATAACACTAGGGTACAGTACTGGTGGGGACGGGTCTGTCACTGTATAACACGGGTACAGTACTGGTGGGGACAGGTCTGTCACTGTATAACACTGGGGTACAGTACTGGTGGGGACGGGTCTGTCTCGGTATAACACTAGGGTACAGTACTGGTGGGGACTGGTCTGTCACTGTATAACACGGGTACAGTACTGGTGTGGATGGGTCTGTCACTGTATAATACTGGGGTACTGTATTGTTGAGGACGGGTCTGTCACTGTATAACACTGGGTTACAGTACTGGTGGGGATGGGTCTGTCACTGTATAACACTGGGGTACAATACTCGGGATGGGTCTGTCACTGTAGAACACTGGGGTACAGTACTCGGGATGGGTCTGTCACTGTATAACACTGGGGTACTGTACTGTTGGGGACGGGTCTGTCTCTGTATAACCCTGGGGTACAGTACTGGTAGGGACTAGTCTGTCTCTGTATAACACTAGGGTACAGTACTGGTGGGGACGGGTCTTCTCTGAATAACACTGGGGTACAATACTGGTGTGGATGGGTCTGTCACTGTATAACACTGGGGTACTGTACTGGTGTGGACGGGTCTGTCTCTGTACAACACTGGTGTACAGTACTGGTGGGGATGGGTCTGTCACTGTATAACACGGGTACAGAACTGGTGGGGATGGGTCTGTCACTGTATAACACTTGGGTACAATACTCTGGATGGGTCTGTCACTGTATAACACTCGGGTACAATACTCGGGATGGGTCTGTCACTGTATAACAATGGGGTACAGTACTGGTGGGGGCGGGTCTGTCACTGTCTAACACTGGGTTACAGTACTGGTGGCGATGGGTCTGTCACTGTATAACACTGGGGTAGAGTACTGGTGGGGACGGGTCTGTCAGTGTATAACACTGGGTTACAGTACTGGTGGGGATGGTCTGTCACTGTATAACACTGGGGTACAGTACTGGTGGGGACAGGTCTGTCAGTGTATAACACTGGGTTACAGTACTGGTGGGGATGGGTCTGTCACTGTATAACACTGGGGTACAGTACTGGTGGGGACGGGTCTGTCACTGTATAACACTGGGGTACAATACTCGGGATGGGCCTGTCACTGTATAACACTGGGTTACAGTACTGGTGGGGACAGGTCTGTCGCTGTATAACACTGGGGTACAGTACTCGGGATGTGTCTGTCACTGTATAACACTGGGGTACTGTACTGTTGGGGACGGGTCTGTCTCTGTATAACCCTGGGGTACAGTACTGGTGGGGACTGGTCTGTCTCTGTATAACACTAGGGTACAGTACTGGTGGGGACGGGTCTTCTCTGTATAACACTGGGGTACAATACTGGTGTGGACGGGTCTGTCACTGTATAACACTGGGGTACTGTACTGGTGTGGACGGGTCTGTCACTGTATAACACTGGGGTACAGTACTGGTGGGGACGGGTCTGTCAGTGTATAACACTGGGTTACAGTACTGGTGGGGACGGGTCTGTCACTGTATAACACTGGGGTACAATACTCGGGATGGGTCTGTCACTGTATAACACTCGGGTACAATACTCGGGATGGGTCTGTCACTGTATAACACTGGGGTACAGTACTGGTGGGGACGCGTCTGTCTCTGTATAACACTGGGGTACAGGACTGGTGGGGACGGGTCTGTCTCTGTATAACACTGGGGTACAGTACTGGTGGGGACAGGTCTGTCACTGTATAACACTGGATACAATACTGGTGGTGTCGGGTCTGTCTCTGTATAACACTAGGGTACAGTACTGGTGGGGACGGGTCTGTCACTGTATAACACGGGTACAGTACTGGTGGGGACAGGTCTGTCACTGTATAACACTGGGGTACAGTACTGGTGGGGACGGGTCTGTCTCGGTATAACACTAGGGTACAGTACTGGTGGGGAGTGGTCTGTCACTGTATAACACGGGTACAGTACTGGTGTGGATGGGTCTGTCACTGTATAATACTGGGGTACTGTATTGTTGAGGACGGGTCTGTCACTGTATAACACTGGGTTACAGTACTGGTGGGGATGGGTCTGTCACTGTATAACACTGGGGTACAATACTCGGGATGGGTCTGTCACTGTATAACACTGGGGTACAGTACTCGGGATGGGTCTGTCACTGTATAACACTGGGGTACTGTACTGTTGGGGACGGGTCTGTCTCTGTATAACCCTGGGGTACAGTACTGGTAGGGACTGGTCTGTCTCTGTATAACACTAGGGTACAGTACTGGTGGGGACGGGTCTTCTCTGTATAACACTGGGGTACAATACTGGTGTGGACGGGTCTGTCACTGTATAACACTGGGGTACTGTACTGGTGTGGACGGGTCTGTCACTGTATAACACTGGGGTAGAGTACTGGTGGGGATGGGTCTGTCAGTGTATAACACTGGGTTACCGTACTGGTGGGGATGGGTCTGTCACTGTATAACACTGGGGTACAGTACTGGTGGGGACGGGTCTGTCAGTGTATAACACTGGGTTACAGTACTGGTGGGGACGGGTCTGTCACTGTATAACACTGGGGTACAATACTCGGGATGGGTCTGTCACTGTATAACACTGGGGTACAGTACTGGTGGGGACAGGTCTGTCACTGTATAATACTGGGGTAAAGTACTGGTGGGGACGGGACTGTCACTGTATAACACTGGGGTACAGTACTGGTGGGGACGGGTCTGTCACTGTATAACACTGGGGTACAGTACTGGTGTGGACGGGTCTCTCACTGTATAACACTGGGGTACTGTACTGGTGTGGACGGGTCTGTCTCTGTACAACACTGGTGTACAGTACTGGTGGGGATGACCCTGTCACTGTATAACACGGGTACAGAACTGGTGGGGATGGGTCTGTCACTGTATAACACTGGGGTACAATACTCTGGATGGGTCTGTCACTGTATAACACTCGGGTACAATACTCGGGATGGGTCTGTCACTGTATAACACTGGGGTACAGTACTGGTGGGGGCGGGTCTGTCACTGTCTAACACTGGGTTACAGTACTGGTGGCGATGGGTCTGTCACTGTATAACACTGGGGTAGAGTACTGGTGGGGACGGGTCTGTCAGTGTATAACACTGGGTTACAGTACTGGTGGGGATGGTCTGTCACTGTATAACACTGGGGTACAGTACTGGTGGGGACAGGTCTGTCAGTGTATAACACTGGGTTACAGTACTGGTGGGGATGGGTCTGTCACTGTATAACACTGGGGTACAGTACTGGTGGGGACGGGTCTGTCACTGTATAACACTGGGGTACAATACTCGGGATGGGCCTGTCACTGTATAACACTGGGTTACAGTACTGGTGGGGACAGGTCTGTCGCTGTATAACACTGGGGTACAGTACTCGGGATGTGTCTGTCACTGTATAACACTGGGGTACTGTACTGTTGGGGACGGGTCTGTCTCTGTATAACCCTGGGGTACAGTACTGGTGGGGACTGGTCTGTCTCTGTATAACACTAGGGTACAGTACTGGTGGGGACGGGTCTTCTCTGTATAACACTGGGGTACAATACTGGTGTGGACGGGTCTGTCACTGTATAACACTGGGGTACTGTACTGGTGTGGACGGGTCTCTCACTGTATAACACTGGAGTAGAGTACTGGTGGGGACGGGTCTGTCACTGTATAACACTGGGTTACCGTACTGGTGGGGATGGGTCTGTCACTGTATAACACTGGGGTAGAGTATTGGTTGGGACGGGTCTGTCAGTGTATAACACTGGGTTACCGTACTGGTGGCGATGGGTCTGTCACTGTATAACACTGTGGTACAGTACTGGTGGGGACGGGTCTGTCAGTGTATAACACTGGGTTACAGTACTGGTGGGGACGGGTCTGTCACTGTATAACACTGGGGTACAATACTCGGGATGGGTCTGTCACTGTATAACACTGGGGTACAATACACTGGATGGGTCTGTCACTGTATAACACTCAGGTACAATACTCGTGATGGGTCTGTCACTGAATAACACTGGGGTACAGTACTGGTGGGGGCGGGTCTGTCACTGTCTAACAATGGGTTACAGTACTGGTGGGGATGGGTCTGTCACTGTATAACACTGGGGTAGAGTACTGGTGGGGACGGGTCTGTCAGTGTATAACACTGGGTTACAGTACTGGTGGGGATGGGTCTGTCACTGTATAACACTGGGGTACAGTACTGGTGGGGACGGGTCTGTCAGTGTATAACATTGGGTTACAGTACTGGTGGGGATGGGTCTGTCACTGTATAACACTGGGGTACAGTACTGGTGGGGACGGGTCTGTCACTGTATAACACTGGGGTACAATACTCGGGATGGGCCTGTCACTGTATAACACTGGGGTACAGTACTGGTGGGGACAGGTCTGTCACTGTATAATACTGGGGTAAAGTACTGGTCGGGACGGGACTGTCACTGTATAACACTGGGGTACAGTACTGGTGGGGACGGGTCTGTCACTGTATAACACTGGGGTACAGTACTGGTGGGGAAGGGTCTGTCTCTGTATAACACTGGGGTACAGGACTGGTGGGGACGGGTCTGTCTCTGTATAACACTGGGGTACAGTACTGGTGGGGACAGGTCTGTCACTGTATAACACTGGATACAATACTGGTGGGGTCGGGTCTGTCTCTGTATAACACTAGGGTACAGTACTGGTGGGGACGGGTCTGTCACTGTATAACACGGGTACAGTACTGGTGGGGACAGGTCTGTCACTGTATAACACTGGGGTACAGTACTGGTGGGGACGGGTCTGTCTCGGTATAACACTAGGGTACAGTACTGGTGGGGACTGGTCTGTCACTGTATAACACGGGTACAGTACTGGTGTGGATGGGTCTGTCACTGTATAATACTGGGGTACTGTATTGTTGAGGACGGGTCTGTCACTGTATAACACTGGGTTACAGTACTGGTGGGGATGGGTCTGTCACTGTATAACACTGGGGTACAATACTCGGGATGGGTCTGTCACTGTAGAACACTGGGGTACAGTACTCGGGATGGGTCTGTCACTGTATAACACTGGGGTACTGTACTGTTGGGGACGGGTCTGTCTCTGTATAACCCTGGGGTACAGTACTGGTAGGGACTAGTCTGTCTCTGTATAACACTAGGGTACAGTACTGGTGGGGACGGGTCTTCTCTGAATAACACTGGGGTACAATACTGGTGTGGATGGGTCTGTCACTGTATAACACTGGGGTACTGTACTGGTGTGGACGGGTCTGTCTCTGTACAACACTGGTGTACAGTACTGGTGGGGATGGGTCTGTCACTGTATAACACGGGTACAGAACTGGTGGGGATGGGTCTGTCACTGTATAACACTTGGGTACAATACTCTGGATGGGTCTGTCACTGTATAACACTCGGGTACAATACTCGGGATGGGTCTGTCACTGTATAACAATGGGGTACAGTACTGGTGGGGGCGGGTCTGTCACTGTCTAACACTGGGTTACAGTACTGGTGGCGATGGGTCTGTCACTGTATAACACTGGGGTAGAGTACTGGTGGGGACGGGTCTGTCAGTGTATAACACTGGGTTACAGTACTGGTGGGGATGGTCTGTCACTGTATAACACTGGGGTACAGTACTGGTGGGGACAGGTCTGTCAGTGTATAACACTGGGTTACAGTACTGGTGGGGATGGGTCTGTCACTGTATAACACTGGGGTACAGTACTTGTGGGGACAGGTCTGTCACTGTATAACACTGGGGTACAATACTCGGGATGGGCCTGTCACTGTATAACACTGGGTTACAGTACTGGTGGGGACAGGTCTGTCGCTGTATAACACTGGGGTACAGTACTCGGGATGTGTCTGTCACTGTATAACACTGGGGTACTGTACTGTTGGGGACGGGTCTGTCTCTGTATAACCCTGGGGTACAGTACTGGTGGGGACTGGTCTGTCTCTGTATAACACTAGGGTACAGTACTGGTGGGGACGGGTCTTCTCTGTATAACACTGGGGTACAATACTGGTGTGGACGGGTCTGTCACTGTATAACACTGGGGTACTGTACTGGTGTGGACGGGTCTGTCACTGTATAACACTGGGGTACAGTACTGGTGGGGACGGGTCTGTCAGTGTATAACACTGGGTTACAGTACTGGTGGGGACGGGTCTGTCACTGTATAACACTGGGGTACAATACTCGGGATGGGTCTGTCACTGTATAACACTGGGGTACAGTACTGTTGGGGACAGGTCTGTCACTGTATAATACTGGGGTAAAGTACTGGTGGGGACGGGACTGTCACTGTATAACACTGGGGTACAGTACTGGTGGGGACGGGTCTGTCACTGTATAACACTGGGGTACAGTACTGGTGTGGACGGGTCTGTCACTGTATAACACTGGGGTACTGTACTGGTGTGGACGGGTCTGTCTCTGTACAACACTGGTGTACAGTACTGGTGGGGATGGGTCTGTCACTGTATAACAAGGGTACAGTACTGGTGGGGATGGGTCTGTCACTGTATAACACTGGGGTACAATACTCTGGATGGGTCTGTCACTGTATAACACTCGGGTACAATACTCGGGATGGGTCTGTCACTGTATAACACTGGGGTACAGTACTGGTGGGGGCGGGTCTGTCACTGTCTAACACTGGGTTACAGTACTGGTGGGGATGGGTCTGTCACTGTATAACACTGGGGTAGAGTACTGGAGGGGAGGGGTCTGTCAGTGTATAACACTGGGTTACAGTACTGGTGGGGATGGGTCTGTCACTGTATAACACTGGGGTACAGTACTGGTGGGGACAGGTCTGTCAGTGTATAACACTGGGTTACAGTACTGGTGGGGATGGGTCTGTCAGTGTATAACACTGGGGTACAGTACTGGTGGGGACGGGTCTGTCACTGTATAACACTGGGGTACAATACTCGGGATGGGTCTGTCACTGTATAACACTGGGGTACAGTACTGGTGGGGGCGGGTCTGTCACTGTCTAACACTGGGTTACAGTACTGGTGGGGATGGGTCTGTCACTGTATAACACTGGGGTAGAGTACTGGAGGGGAGGGGTCTGTCAGTGTATAACACTGGGTTACAGTACTGGTGGGGATGGGTCTGTCACTGTATAACACTGGGGTACAGTACTGGTGGGGACAGGTCTGTCAGTGTATAACACTGGGTTACAGTACTGGTGGGGATGGGTCTGTCAGTGTATAACACTGGGGTACAGTACTGGTGGGGACGGGTCTGTCACTGTATAACACTGGGGTACAATACTCGGGATGGGCCTGTCACTGTATAACACTGGGGTACAGTACTGGTGGGGACAGGTCTGTCACTGTATAATACTGGGGTAAAGTACTGGTGCGGACGGGACTGTCACTGTATAACACTGGGGTACAGTACTGGTGGGGACGGGTCTGTCACTGTATAACACTGGGGTACAGTACTGCTGGGGACGCGTCTGTCTCTGTATAACACTGGGGTACAGGACTGGTGGGGACGGGTCTGTCTCTGTATAACACTGGGGTACAGTACTGGTAGGGACAGGTCTGTCACTGTATAACACTGGATACAATACTGGTGGTGTCGGGTCTGTCTCTGTATAACACTAGGGTACAGTACTGGTGGGGACGGGTCTGTCACTGTATAACACGGGTACAGTACTGGTGGGGACAGGTCTGTCACTGTATAACACTGGGGTACAGTACTGGTGGGGACGGGTCTGTCTCGGTATAACACTAGGGTACAGTACTGGTGGGGAGTGGGCTGTCACTGTATAACACGGGTACAGTACTGGTGTGGATGGGTCTGTCACTGTATAATACTGGGGTACTGTATTGTTGTGACGGGTCTGTCACTGTATAACACTGGGTTACAGTACTGGTGGGGATGGGTCTGTCACTGTATAACACTGGGGTACAATACTCGGGATGGGTCTGTCACTGTATAACACTGGGGTACAGTACTCGGGATGGGTCTGTCACTGTATAACACTGGGGTACTGTACTGTTGGGGACGGGTCTGTCTCTGTATAACCCTGGGGTACAGTACTGGTAGGGACTGGTCTGTCTCTGTATAACACTAGGGTACAGTACTGGTGGGGACGGGTCTTCTCTGTATAACACTGGGGTACAATACTGGTGTGGACGGGTCTGTCACTGTATAACACTGGGGTACTGTACTGGTGTGGACGGGTCTGTCACTGTATAACACTGGGGTAGAGTACTGGTGGGGATGGGTCTGTCAGTGTATAACACTGGGTTACCGTACTGGTGGGGATGGGTCTGTCACTGTATAACACTGGGGTACAGTACTGGTGGGGACGGGTCTGTCAGTGTATAACACTGGGTTACAGTACTGGTGGGGACGGGTCTGTCACTGTATAACACTGGGGTACAATACTCGGGATGGGTCTGTCACTGTATAACACTGGGGTACAGTACTGGTGGGGACAGGTCTGTCACTGTATAATACTGGGGTAAAGTACTGGTGGGGACGGGACTGTCACTGTATAACACTGGGGTACAGTACTGGTGGGGACGGGTCTGTCACTGTATAACACTGGGGTACAGTACTGGTGTGGACGGGTCTGTCACTGTATAACACTGGGGTACTGTACTGGTGTGGACGGGTCTGTCTCTGTACAACACTGGTGTACAGTACTGGTGGGGATGGGTCTGTCACTGTATAACACGGGTACAGAACTGGTGGGGATGGGTCTGTCACTGTATAACACTGGGGTACAATACTCTGGATGGGTCTGTCACTGTATAACACTCGGGTACAATACTCGGGATGGGTCTGTCACTGTATAACACTGGGGTACAGTACTGGTGGGGGCGGGTCTGTCACTGTCTAACACTGGGTTACAGTACTGGTGGCGATGGGTCTGTCACTGTATAACACTGGGGTAGAGTACTGGTGGGGACGGGTCTGTCAGTGTATAACACTGGGTTACAGTACTGGTGGGGATGGTCTGTCACTGTATAACACTGGGGTACAGTACTGGTGGGGACAGGTCTGTCAGTGTATAACACTGGGTTACAGTACTGGTGGGGATGGGTCTGTCACTGTATAACACTGGGGTACAGTACTGGTGGGGACGGGTCTGTCACTGTATAACACTGGGGTACAATACTCGGGATGGGCCTGTCACTGTATAACACTGGGGTACTGTACTGTTGGGGACGGGTCTGTCTCTGTATAACCCTGGGGTACAGTACTGGTGGGGACTGGTCTGTCTCTGTATAACACTAGGGTACAGTACTGGTGGGGACGGGTCTTCTCTGTATAACACTGGGGTACAATACTGGTGTGGACGGGTCTGTCACTGTATAACACTGGGGTACTGTACTGGTGTGGACGGGTCTCTCACTGTATAACACTGGAGTAGAGTACTGGTGGGGACGGGTCTGTCACTGTATAACACTGGGTTACCGTACTGGTGGGGATGGGTCTGTCACTGTATAACACTGGGGTAGAGTATTGGTTGGGACGGGTCTGTCAGTGTATAACACTGGGTTACCGTACTGGTGGCGATGGGTCTGTCACTGTATAACACTGGGGTACAGTACTGGTGGGGACGGGTCTGTCAGTGTATAACACTGGGTTACAGTACTGGTGGGGACGGGTCTGTCACTGTATAACACTGGGGTACAATACTCGGGATGGGTCTGTCACTGTATAACACTGGGGTACAGTACTGGTGGGGACAGGTCTGTCACTGTATAATACTGGGGTAAAGTACTGGTGGGGACGGGACTGTCACTGTATAACACTGGGGTACAGTACTGGTGGGGACGGGTCTGTCACTGTATAACACTGGGGTACAGTACTGGTGGGGTTGGGTCTGTCACTGTATAACACGGGTACAGTACTGGTGGGGATGGGTCTGTCACTGTATAACACTGGGGTACAATACACTGGATGGGTCTGTCACTGTATAACACTCAGGTACAATACTCGTGATGGGTCTGTCACTGAATAACACTGGGGTACAGTACTGGTGGGGGCGGGTCTGTCACTGTCTAACAATGGGTTACAGTACTGGTGGGGACGGGTCTGTCAGTGTATAACACTGGGTTACAGTACTGGTGGGGATGGGTCTGTCACTGTATAACACTGGGGTACAGTACTGGTGGGGACGGGTCTGTCAGTGTATAACATTGGGTTACAGTACTGGTGGGGATGGGTCTGTCACTGTATAACACTGGGGTACAGTACTGGTGGGGACGGGTCTGTCACTGAATAACACTGGGGTACAATACTCGGGATGGGCCTGTCACTGTATAACACTGGGGTACAGTACTGGTGGGGACAGGTCTGTCACTGTATAATACTGGGGTAAAGTACTGGTCGGGACGGGACTGTCTCTGTATAACACTGGGGTACAGTACTGGTGGGGACGGGTCTGTCACTGTATAACACTGGGGTACAGTACTGGTGGGGAAGGGTCTGTCTCTGTATAACACTGGGGTACAGGACTGGTGGGGCGGGTCTGTCTCTGTATAACACTGGGGTACAGTACTGGTGGGGACATGTATGTCACTGTATAACACTGGATACAATACTGGTGGGGTCGGGTCTGTCTCTGTATAACACTAGGGTACAGTACTGGTGGGGACGGGTCTGTCACTGTATAACACGGGTACAGTACTGGTGGGGACAGGTCTGTCACTGTATAACACTGGGGTACAGTACTGGTGGGGACGGGTCTGTCTCGGTATAACACTAGGGTACAGTACTGGTGGGGACTGGTCTGTCACTGTATAACACGGGTACAGTACTGGTGTGGATGGGTCTGTCACTGTATAATACTGGGGTACTGTATTGTTGAGGACGGGTCTGTCACTGTATAACACTGGGTTACAGTACTGGTGGGGATGGGTCTGTCACTGTATAACACTGGGGTACAATACTCGGGATGGGTCTGTCACTGTAGAACACTGGGGTACAGTACTCGGGATGGGTCTGTCACTGTATAACACTGGGGTACTGTACTGTTGGGGACGGGTCTGTCTCTGTATAACCCTGGGGTACAGTACTGGTAGGGACTAGTCTGTCTCTGTATAACACTAGGGTACAGTACTGGTGGGGACGGGTCTTCTCTGTATAACACTGGGGTACAATACTGGTGTGGATGGGTCTGTCACTGTATAACACTGGGGTACTGTACTGGTGTGGACGCGTCTCTCACTGTATAACACTGGGGTAGAGTACTGGTGGGGACGGGTCTGTCAGTGTATAACACTGGGTTACCGTACTGGTGGGGATGGGTCTGTCACTGTATAACACTGGGCTACAGTACTGGTGGGGAAAGGTCTGTCAGTGTATAACACTGGGTTACAGTACTGGTGGGGACGGGTCTGTCACTGTATAACACTGGGGTACAATACTCGGGATGGGTCTGTCACTGTATAACACTGGGGTACTGCACTGGTGTGCACGGGTCTGTCTCTGTACAACACTGGTGTACAGTACTGGTGGGGATGGGTCTGTCACTGTATAACACGGGTACAGTACTGGTGGGGATGGGTCTGTCACTGTATAACACTGGGGTACAATACTCTGGATGGGTCTGTCACTGTATAACACTCGGGTACAATACTCGGGATGGGTCTGTCACTGTATAACACTGGGGTACAGTACTGGTGGGGGCGGGTCTGTCACTGTCTAACACTGGGTTACAGTACTGGTGGGGATGGGTCTGTCACTGTATAACACTGGGGTAGAATACTGGTGGGGACGGGTCTGTCAGTGTATAACACTGGGTTACAGTACTGGTGGGGATGGTCTGTCACTGTATAACACTGGGGTACAGTACTGGTGGGGACAGGTCTGTCAGTGTATAACACTGGGTTACAGTACTGGTGGGGACGGGTCTGTCACTGTATAACACTGGGGTACAATACTCGGGATGGGCCTGTCACTGTATAACACTGGGGTACAGTACTGGTGGGGACAGGTCTGTCACTGTATAATACTGGGGTAAAGTACTGGTGGGGACGGGACTGTCACTGTATAACACTGGGTTACAGTACTGGTGGGGACGGGTCTTTCACTGTATAACACTGGGGTACAATACTCGGGATGGGTCTGTCACTGTATAACACTGGGGTACTGCACTGGTGTGCACGGGTCTGTCTCTGTACAACACTGGTGTACAGTACTGGTGGGGATGGGTCTGTCACTGTATAACACGGGTACAGTACTGGTGGGGATGGGTCTGTCACTGTATAACACTGGGGTACAATACTCTGGATGGGTCTGTCACTGTATAACACTCGGGTACAATACTCGGGATGGGTCTGTCACTGTATAACACTGGGGTACAGTACTGGTGGGGGCGGGTCTGTCACTGTCTAACACTGGGTTACAGTACTGGTGGGGATGGGTCTGTCACTGTATAACACTGGGGTAGAATACTGGTGGGGACGGGTCTGTCAGTGTATAACACTGGGTTACAGTACTGGTGGGGATGGTCTGTCACTGTATAACACTGGGGTACAGTACTGGTGGGGACAGGTCTGTCAGTGTATAACACTGGGTTACAGTACTGGTGGGGACGGGTCTGTCACTGTATAACACTGGGGTACAATACTCGGGATGGGCCTGTCACTGTATAACACTGGGGTACAGTACTGGTGGGGACAGGTCTGTCACTGTATAATACTGGGGTAAAGTACTGGTGGGGACGGGACTGTCACTGTATAACACTGGGGTACAGTACTGGTGGGGACGGGTCTGTCACTGTATAACACTGGGGTACAGTACTGGTGGGGACGGGTCTGTCTCTGTATAACACTGGGGTACAGGACTGGTGGGGACGGGTCTGTCTCTGTATAACACTGGGGTACAGTACTGGTGGGGACAGGTCTGTCACTGTATAACACTGGATACAATAATGGTGGGGTCGGGTCTCTCTCTGTATAACACTAGGGTACAGTACTGGTGGGGACGGGTCTGTCACTGTATAACACGGGTACAGTACTGGTGGGGATGGGTCTGTCACTGTATAACACTGGGGTACTGTACTGTTGAGGACGGTTCTGTCACTGTATAACACTGGGTTGCAGTACTGGTGGGGATGGGTCTGTCACTGTATAACACTGGGGTACTGTACTGTTGAGGACGGGTCTGTCACTGTATAACACTGGGTTGCAGTACTGGTGGGGATGGGTCTGTCACTGTATAACACTGGGGTACAATACTCGGGATGGGTCTGTCACTGTATAACACTGGGGTACAATACTCGGGATGGGTCTGTCACTGTATAACACTGGGGTACAATACACGTGATGGGTCTGTCACTGTATAACACTGGAGTACAGTAATGGTGGGGACGGGTCTGTCACTGTGTAACACTGGGTTACAGTACTGGTGGGGATGGGTCTGTCACTGTATAACACTGGGGTACAGTACAGGTGGGGACGTGTCTGTCACTGTATAACAATGGGTTACAGTACTGGTGGGAATGGGTGTGTCAGTGTATAACACTGGGGTACAGGACTGGTGGGGACGGGTCTGTCAGTGTATAACACTGGGGTACAGTACTGGTGGGGATGCGTCTGTCACTGTATTACACTGGGGTACAGTACTGGTGGGGACGGGTCTGTCACTGTATAACACTGGGGTACAATACTCGGGATGGGTCTGTCACTGTATAACACTGGGGTACAGTACTGGTGGGGACAGATCTGTCACTGTATAACACTGGGGTACAGTACTGGTGGGGACGGGACTTTTACTGTATAACACTGGGGTACAATACTGGTGGGGACGGGTCTGTCACTGTATAACACTGGGGTACAGTACTGGTGTGGACGGGTCTGTCACTGTATAACACTGGGGTACAGTACTGGTGGGGACAGGTCTGTCACTGTATAACACTGTGGTACAGTACTGGTGGGGACGGGTCTGTCTCGGTATAACACTAGGGTACAGTACTGGTGGGGACTGGTCTGTCACTGTATAACACGGGTACAGTACAGGTGTGGATGGGTCTGTCACTGTATAATACTGGGGTACTGTATTGTTGAGGACGGGTCTGTCACTGTATAACACTGGGTTACAGTACTGGTGGGGATGGGTCTGTCACTGTATAACACTGGGGTACAATACTCGGAATGGGTCTGTCACTGTATAACACTGGGGTACAGTACTCGGGATGGGTCTGTCACTGTATAACACTGGGGTACTGTACTGTTGGGGACGGGTCTGT
The DNA here is from genome assembly GCA_026770705.1 of Isurus oxyrinchus. Taxonomy (NCBI): domain Eukaryota; kingdom Metazoa; phylum Chordata; class Chondrichthyes; order Lamniformes; family Lamnidae; genus Isurus; species Isurus oxyrinchus. The sequence goes on along the minus strand of JANJGN010000512.1, from coordinate 203,514 downwards.
CTCTGTGTAACCCTGGGGTAGAGTACTGGTGGGGACTGGTCTGTCTCTGTATAACACTAGGGTACAGTACTGGTGGGGACGGGTCTTCTCTGTATAACACTGGGGTACAATACTGGTGTGGACGGGTCTGTCACTGTATAACACTGGGGTACTGTACTGGTGTGGACGGGTCTCTCACTGTATAACACTGGAGTAGAGTACTGGTGGGGACGGGTCTGTAACTGTATAACACTGGGTTACCGTACTGGTGGGGATGGGTTTGTCACTGTATAACACTGGGGTAGAGTACTGGTGGGGACGGGTCTGTCAGTGTATAACACTGGGTTACCGTACTGGTGGCGATGGGTCTGTCACTGTATAACACTGGGGTACACTACTGGTGGGGAAGGGTCGGTCAGTGTATAACACTGGGTTACAGTACTGGTGGGGACGGGTCTGTCACTGTATAACACTGGGGTACAATACTTGGGATGGGTCTGTCACTGTATAACACTGGGGTACAGTACTGGTGGGGACAGGTCTGTCACTGTATAATACTGGGGTAAAGTACTGGTGGGGACGGGACTGTCACTGTATAACACTGGGGTACAGTACTGGTGGGGACGGGTCTGTCACTGTATAACACTGGGGTACAGTACTGGTGGGGATGGGTCTGTCACTGTATAACACGGATACAGTACTGGTGGGGATGGGTCTGTCACTGTATAACACTGGGGTACAATACACTGGATGGGTCTGTCACTGTATAACACTCGGGTACAATACTCGGGATGGGTCTGTCACTGTATAACACTGGGATACAGTACTGGTGGGGGCGGGTCTGTCACTGTCTAACACTGGGTTACAGTACTGGTGGGGATGGGTCTGTCACTGTATAACACTGGGGTAGAGTACTGGTGGGGACGGGTCTGTCAGTGTATAACACTGGGTTACAGTACTGGTGGGGATGGGTCTGTCACTGTATAACACTGGGGTACAGTACTGGTGGGGACGGGTCTGTCACTGTATAACACTGGGGTACAGTACTGGTGGGGACGGGTCTGTCAGTGTATAACACTGGGTTACAGTACTGGTGGGGATGGGTCTGTCACTGTATAACACTGGGGTACAGTACTGGTGGGGACGGGTCTGTCACTGTATAACACTGGGGTACAATACTCGGGATGGGCCTGTCACTGTATAACACTGGGGTACAGTACTGGTGGGGACAGGTCTGTCACTGTATAATACTGGGGTAAATTACTGGTGGGGACGGGACTGTCACTGTGTAACACTGGGGTACAGTACTGGTGGGGACGGGTATGTCACTGTATAACACTGGGGTACAGTACTGGTGGGGAAGGGTCTGTCTCTGTATAACACTGGGGTACAGGACTGGTGGGGACGGGTCTGTCTCTGTATAACACTGGGGTACAGTACTGGTGGGGACAGGTATGTCACTGTATAACACTGGATACAATACTGGTGGGGTCGGGTCTGTCTCTGTATAACACTAGGGTACAGTACTGGTGGGGACGGGTCGGTCACTGTATAACACGGGTACAGTACTGGTGGGGACAGGTCTGTCACTGTATAACACTGGGGTACAGTACTGGTGGGGACGGGTCTGTCTCGGTATTACACTAGGGTACAGTACTGGTGGGCCGGGTCTTCTCTGTATAACACTGGGGTACAATACTGGTGTGGACGGGTCTGTCACTGTATAACACTGGGGTACTGTACTGGTGTGGACGGGTCTGTCACTGTATAACACTGGAGTAGAGTACTGGTGGGGACGGGTCTGTCAGTGTATAACACTGGGTTACCGTACTGGTGGGGATGGGTCTGTCACTGTATAACACTGGGGTACAGTAGTGGTGGGGACGGGTCTGTCAGTGTATAACACTGGTGTACAGTACTGGTGGGGACGGGTCTGTCACTGTATAACACTGGGGTACAGTACTGGTGGGGACAGGTCTGTCACTGTATAATACTGGGGCAAAGTACTGGTGGGGACGGGACTGTCACTGTATAACACTGGGGTACAGTACTGGTGGGGACGGGTCTGTCACTGTATAACACTGGGGTACAGTACTGGTGGGGATGGGTCTGTCACTGTATAACACGGATACAGTACTGGTGGGGATGGGTCTGTCACTGTATAACACTGGGGTACAATACACTGGATGGGTCTGTCACTGTATAACACTCGGGTACAATACTCGGGATGGGTCTGTCACTGTATAACACTGGGGTACAGTAATGGTGGGGGCGGGTCTGTCACTGTCTAACACTGGGTTACAGTACTGGTGGGGATGGGTCTGTCACTGTATAACACTGGGGTAGAGTACTGGTGGGGACGGGTCTGTCAGTGTATAACACTGGGTTACAGTACTGGTGGGGATGGGTCTGTCACTGTATAACACTGGGGTACAGTACTGGTGGGGACGGGTCTGTCAGTGTATAACACTGGGTTACAGTACTGGTGGGGATGGGTCTGTCACTGTATAACACTGGGGTACAGTACTGGTGGGGACGGGTCTGTCACTGTATAACACTGGGGTACAATACTCGGGATGGGCCTGTCACTGTATAACACTGGGGTACAGTACTAGTGGGGACAGGTCTGTCACTGTATAATACTGGGGTAAATTACTGGTGGGGACGGGACTGTCACTGTGTAACACTGGGGTACAGTACTGGTGGGGACGGGTATGTCACTGCAAACACTGGGGTACTGTACTGGTGGGGAAGGGTCTGTCTCTGTATAACACTGGGGTACAGGACTGGTTGGGACGGGTCTGTCTCTGTATAACACTGGGGTACAGTACTGGTGGGGACAGGTATGTCACTGTATAACACTGGATACAATACTGGTGGGGTCGGGTCTGTCTCTGTATAACACTAGGGTACAGTACTGGTGGGGACGGGTCGGTCACTGTATAACATGGGTACAGTACTGGTGGGGACAGGTCTGTCACTGTATAACACTGGGGTACAGTACTGGTGGGGACGGGTCTGTCTCGGTATAACACTAGGGTACAGTACTGGTGGGGACTGGTCTGTCACTGTATAACACGGGTACAGTACTGGTGTGGATGGGTCTGTCACTGTATAATACTGGGGTACTGTATTGTTGAGGACGGGTTTGTCACTGTATAACACTGGGTTACAGTACTGGTGGGGATGGGTCTGTCACTGTATAACACTGGGGTACAATACTCGGGATGGGTCTGTCACTGTATAACACTGGGGTACAGTACTCGGGATGGGTCTGTCACTGTATAACACTGGGGTACTGTACTGTTGGGGACGGGTCTGTCTCTGTATAACCCTGGGGTACAGTACTGGTAGGGACTGGTCTGTCTCTGTATAACACTAGGGTACAGTACTGGTGGGGACGGGTCTTCTCTGTATAACACTGGGGTACAATACTGGTGTGGACGGGTCTGTCACTGTATAACACTGGGGTACTGTACTGGTGTGGACGGGTCTGTCACTGTATAACACTGGGGTAGAGTACTGGTGGGGACGGGTCTGTCAGTGTATAACACTGGGTTACTGTACTGGTGGGGATGGGTCTGTCACTGTATAACACTGGGCTACAGTACTGGTGGGGATGGGTCTGTCAGTGTATAACACTGGGTTACAGTACTGGTGGGGACGGGTCTGTCACTGTATAACACTGGGGTACAATACTCGGGATGGGTCTGTCACTGTTTAACACTGGGGTACAGTTCTGGTGGGGACAGGTCTGTCACTGTATAATACTGCGGTAAAGTACTGGTGGGGACGGGACTGTCACTGTATAACACTGGGGTACAGTACTGGTGGGTACGGTTCTGTCACTGTATAACACTGGGGTACAGTACTGGTGTGGATGGGTCTGTCACTGTATAACACTGGGGTACTGCACTGGTGTGGACGGGTCTGTCTCTGTACAACACTGGTGTACAGTACTGGTGGGGATGGGTCTGTCACTGTATAACACGGGTACAGTACTGGTGGGGATGGGTCTGTCACTGTATAACACTGGGGTACAGTACTGGTGGGGGCGGGTCTGTCACTGTCTAACACTGGGTTACAGTACTGGTGGGGATGGGTCTGTCACTGTATAACACTTGGGTAGAATACTGGTGGGGACGGGTCTGTCAGTGTATAACACTGGGTTACAGTACTGGTGGGGATGGTCTGTCACTGTATAACACTGGGGTACTGTACTGGGGGGACGGGACTGTTACTGTATAACACTGGGGTACAGTACTGGTGGGGACAGATCTGTCACTGTATAAAACTGGGGTACAGTACTGGTGGGGACAGGACTGTTACTGTATAACACTGGGGTACAATACTGGTGGGGACGGGTCTGTCACTGTATAACACTGGGTCACAGTACTGTTGTGGACGGGTCTGTCACTGTATAACACTGGGGTACAGTACTGGTGGGGACAGGTCTGTCACTGTATAACTCTGGGGTACAGTACTGGTGGGGACGGGTCTGTCTCGGTATAACACTAGGGTACAGTACTGGTGGGGACTGTTCTGTCACTGTATAACACGGGTACAGTACTGGTGTGGATGGGTCTGTCACTGTATAATACTGGGGTACTGTATTGTTGAGGACGGGTCTGTCACTGTATAACACTGGGTTACAGTACTGGTGGGGATGGGTCTGTCACTGTATAACACTGGGGTACAATACTCGGGATGGGTCTGTCACTGTATAACACTGGGGTACAGTACTCGGGATGGGTCTGCAACTGTATAACACTGGGGTACTGTTCTGTTGGGGACGGATCTGTCTCTGTATAACCCTGGGGTACAGGACTGGTGTGGACTGGTCTGTCTCTGTATAACACTAGGGTACAGTACTGGTGGGGACGGGTCTTCTCTGTATAACACTGGTGTACAATACTGGTGTGGACGGGTCTGTCACTGTATAACACTGGTGTACTGTACTGGTGTGGACGGGTCTGTCACTGTATAACACTGGGGTACTGAACTGGTGGGGACGGGTCTGTCACTGTATAACACTGGGGTACAGTACTGGTGGGGACGGGTCTGTCTCTGTATAACACTGGGGTACAGGACTGGTGGGGACGGGTCTGTCTCTGTATAACACTGGGGTACAGTACTCGTGGGGACAGGTCTGTCACTGTATAACACTGGATACAATAATGGTGGGGTCGGGTCTGTCTCTGTATAACACTAGGGTACAGTACTGGTGGGGACGGGTCTGTCACTGTATAACACGGGTACAGTACTGGTGGGGATGGGTCTGTCACTGTATAACACTGGGGTACTGTACTGTTGAGGACGGTTCTGTCACTGTATAACACTGGGTTGCAGTACTGGTGGGGATGGGTCTGTCACTGTATAACACTGGGGTACTGTACTGTTGAGGACGGGTCTGTCACTGTATAACACTGGGTTGCAGTACTGGTGGGGATGGGTCTGTCACTGTATAACACTGGGGTACAATACTCGGGATGGGTCTGTCACTGTATAACACTGGGGTACAATACTCGGGATGGGTCTGTCACTGTATAACACTGGGGTACAATACTCGTGATGGGTCTGTCACTGTATAACACTGGGGTACAGTAATGGTGGGGACGGGTCTGTCACTGTGTAACACTGGGTTACAGTACTGGTGGGGATGGGTCTGTCACTGTATAACACTGGGGTACAGTACAGGTGGGGACGGGTCTGTCACTGTATAACAATGGGTTACAGTACTGGTGGGAATGGGTGTGTCAGTGTATAACACTGGGGTACAGGACTGGTGGGGACGGGTCTGTCAGTGTATAACACTGGGGTACAGTATTGGTGGGGATGGGTCTGTCACTGTATTACACTGGGGTACAGTACTGGTGGGGACGGGTCTGTCACTGTATAACACTGGGGTACAATACTCGGGATGGGTCTGTCACTGTATAACACTGGGGTACAGTACTGGTGGGGACAGATCTGTCACTGTATAACACTGGGGTACAGTACTGGTGGGGACGGGACTTTTACTGTATAACACTGGGGTACAATACTGGTGGGGACCGGTCTGTCACTGTATAACACTGGGGTACAGTACTGGTGTGGACGGGTCTGTCACTGTATAACACTGGGGTACAGTACTGGTGGGGACTGGTCTGTCACTGTATAACACTGGGGTACAGTACTGGTGGGGACGGGTCTGTCTCGGTATAACACTAGGGTACAGTACTGGTGGGGACTGGTCTGTCACTGTATAACACGGGTACAGTACTGGTGTGGATGGGTCTGTCACTGTATAATACTGGGGTACTGTATTGTTGAGGACGGGTCTGTCACTGTATAACACTGGGTTACAGTACTGGTGGGGATGGGTCTGTCACTGTATAACACTGGGGTACAATACTCGGGATGGGTCTGTCACTGTATAACACTGGGGTACAGTACTCGGGATGGGTCTGTCACTGTATAACACTGGGGTACTGTACTGTTGGGGACGGGTCTGTCTCTGTATAACCCTGGGGTACAGTACTGGTGGGGACTGGTCTGTCTCTGTATAACACTAGGGTACAGTACTGGTGGGGACGGGTCTTCTCTGTATAACACTGGGGTACAATACTGGTGTGGACGGGTCTGTCACTGTATAACACTGGGGTACTGTACTGGTGTGGACGGGTCTGTCACTGTATAACAATGGAGTAGAGTACTGGTGGGGACGGGTCTGTCAGTGTATAACACTGGGTTACCGTTCTGGTGGGGATGGGTCTGTCACTGTATAACACTGGGGTACAGTAGTGGTGGGGACGGTTCTGTCAGTGTATAACACTGGTGTACAGTACTGGTGGGGACGGGTCTGTCACTGTATAACACTGGGGTACAATACTCGGGATGGGTCTGTCACTGTATAACTCTGGGGTACAGGACTGGTGGGGACAGGTCTGTTACGGTATAATACTGGGGTAATGTACTGGTGGGGACGGGACAGTCACTGTATAACACTGGGGTACAGTACTGGTGGGGACGGGTCTGTCACTGTATAACACTGGGGTACAGTACTGGTGTGGACGGGTCTGTCTCTGTATAACACTGGGGTACAGGACTGGTGGGGACGGGTCTGTCTCTGTATAACACTGGGGTACAGTACTGGTGGGGACAGGTCTGTCACTGTATAACACTTAATACAATACTGGTGGGGTCGGTTCTGTCTCTGTATAACACTAGGGTACAGGACTGGTGGGGACGGGTCTGTCACTGTATAACACGGGTACAGTACTGGTGGGGATGGGTCTGTCACTGTATAACACTGGGGTACTGTACTGTTGAGGACGGTTCTGTCACTGTATAACACTGGGTTGCAGTACTGGTGGGGATGGGTCTGTCACTGTAGAACACTGGGGTACTGTACTGTTGAGGACGGGTCTGTCACTGTATAACACTGGGTTGCAGTACTGGTGGGGATGGGTCTGTCACTGTATAACACTGGGGTACAATACTCGGGATGGGTCTGTCACTGTATAACACTGGGGTACAATACTCGGGATGGGTCTGTCACTGTATAACACTGGGGTACAATACTCGTGATGGGTCTGTCACTGTATAACACTGGGGTACAGTAATGGTGGGGACGGGTCTGTCACTGTGTAACACTGGGTTACAGTACTGGTGGGGATGGGTCTGTCACTGTATAACACTGGGGTACAGTACAGGTGGGGACGGGTCTGTCACTGTATAAAAATGGGTTAACGTACTGGTGGGAATGGGTGTGTCAGTGTATAACACTGGGGTACAGGACTGTTGGGGACGGGTCTGTCAGTGTATAACACTGGGGTACAGTACTGGTGGGGATGGGACTGTCACTGTATTACACTGGGGTACAGTACTGGTGGGGACGGGTCTGTCACTGTATAACACTGGGGTACAATACTCGGGATGGGTCTGTCACTGTATAACACTGGGGTACAGTACTGGTGCGACAGGTCTGTCACTGTATAACACTGGGGTACAATACTCGGGATGGGTCTGTCACTGTATGACACTGGGGTACAGTACTGGTGGGGACGGGACTGTTACTGAATAACACTGGGGTACAGTACTGGTGGGGACAGATCTGTCACTGTATAACACTGGGGTACAGTACTGGTGGGGACAGGACTGTTACTGTATAACACTGGGGTACAATACTGGTGGGGTCGGGTCTGTCACTGTATAACTCTGGGGTACAGTACTGGTGTGGACGGGTCTGTCACTGTATAACACTGGGGTACAGTACTGGTGGGGACAGGTCTGTCACTGTATAACACTGGGGTACAGTACTGGTGGGGACGGGTCTGTCTCGGTATAACACTAGGGTACAGTACTGGTGGGGACTGGTCTGTCACTGTATAACACGGGTACAGTACTGGTGTGGATGGGTCTGTCACTGTATAATACTGGGGTACTGTATTGTTGAGGACGGGTCTGTCACTGTATAATACTGGGTTACAGTACTGGTGGGGATGGGTCTGTCACTGTATAACACTGGGGTACAATACTCGGGATGGGTCTGTCACTGTATAACACTGGGGTACAGTACTCGGGATGGGTCTGCAACTGTATAACACTGGGGTACTGTACTGTTGGGGACGGGTCTGTCTCTGTATAACCCTGGGGTACAGGACTGGTGGGGACTGGTCTGTCTCTGTATAACACTAGGGTACAGTACTGGTGGGGACGGGTCTTCTCTGTATAACACTGGGGTACAATACTGGTGTGGACGGGTCTGTCACTGTATAAAACTGGTGTACTGTACTGGTGTGGACGGGTCTGTCACTGTATAACACTGGGGTACTGTACTGGTGGGGATGGGTCTGTCACTGTATAACACTGGGGTACAGTACTGGTGGGGACGGGTCTGTCACTGTATAACACTGGGGTACAATACTCGGGATGGGCCTGTCACTGTATAACACTGGGGTACAGTACTGGTGGGGACAGGTCTGTCACTGTATAATACTGGGGTAAAGTACTGGTGGGGACGGGACTGTCACTGTATAACACTGGCGTACAGTACTGGTGGGGACGGGTCTGTCACTGTATAACACTGGGGTACAGTACTGGTGGGGACGGGTCTGTCTCTGTATAACACTGGGGTACAGGACTGGTGGGGACGGGTCTGTCTCTGTATAACACTGGGGTACAGTACTGGTGGGGACAGGTCTGTCTCTGTATAACACTGGATACAATAATGGTGGGGTCGGGTCTGTCTCTGTATAACACTAGGGTACAGTACAGGTGGGGACGGGTCTGTCACTGTATAACACGGGTACAGTACTGGTGGGGATGGGTCTGTCACTGTATAACACTGCGGTACTGTACTGTTGAGGACGGTTCTGTCACTGTATAACACTGGGTTGCAGTACTGGTGGGGATGGGTCTGTCACTGTATAACACTGGGGTACTGTACTGTTGAGGACGGGTCTGTCACTGTATAACACTGGGTTGCAGTACTCGTGGGGATGGGTCTGTCACTGTATAACACTGGGGTACAATACTCGGGATGGGTCTGTCACTGTATAACACTGGGGTACAATACTCGGGATGGGTCTGCCACTGTATAACACTGGAGTACAATACTGGTGATGGGTCTGTCACTGTATAACACTGGGGTACAGAAATGGTGGGGACGGGTCTGTCACTGTGTAACACTGGGTTACAGTACATGGTGGGGATGGGTCTGTCACTGTATAACACTGGGGTACAGTACAGGTGGGGACGGGTCTGTCACTGTATAACAATGGGTTACAGTACTGGTGGGAATGGGTGTGTCAGTGTATAACACTGGGTTACAGGACTGGTGGGGACGGGTCTGTCAGTGTATAACACTGGGGTACAGTACTGGTGGGGATGGGACTGTCACTGTATTACACTGGGGTACAGTACTGGTGGGGACGGGTCTGTCACTGTATAACACTGGGGTACAATACTCGGGATGGGTCTTTCACTGTATAACACTGGGGTACAGTACTGGTGCGACAGGTCTGTCACTGTATAACACTGGGGTACAATACTCGGGATGGGTCTGTCACTGTATAACACTGGGGTACAGTACTGGTGGGGACGGGACTGTTACTGAATAACACTGGGGTACAGTACTGGTGGGGACAGATCTGTCACTGTATAACACTGGGGTACAGTACTGGTGGGGACAGGACTGTTACTGTATAACACTGGGGTACAATACTGGTGGGGTCGGGTCTGTCACTGTATAACACTGGGGTACAGTACTGGTGTGGACGGGTCTGTCACTGTATAACACTGGGGTACAGTACTGGTGGGGACAGGTCTGTCACTGTATAACACTGGGGTACAGTACTGGTGGGGACGGGTCTGTCTCGGTATAACACTAGGGTACAGTACTGGTGGGGACTGGTCTGTCACTGTCTAACACGGGTACAGTACTGGTGTGGATGGGTCTGTCACTGTATAATACTGGGGTACTGTATTGTTGAGGACGGGTCTGTCACTGTATAACACTGGGTTACAGTACTGGTGGGGATGGGTCTGTCACTGTATAACACTGGGGTACAATACTCGGGATGGGTCTGTCACTGTATAACACTGGGGTACAGTACTCGGGATGGGTCTGCAACTGTATAACACTGGGGTCCTGTACTGTTGGGGACGGGTCTGTCTCTGTATAACCCTGGGGTACAGGACTGGTGGGGACTGGTCTGTCTCTGTATAACACGAGGGTACAGTACTGGTGGGGACGGGTCTTCTCTGTATAACACTGGGGTACAATACTGGTGTGGACGGGTCTGTCACTGTATAAAACTGGTGTACTGTACTGGTGTGGACGGGTCTGTCACTGTATAACACTGGGGTACTGTACTGGTGGGGATGGGTCTGTCACTGTATAACACTGGGGTACAGTACTGGTGGGGACGGGTCTGTCACTGTATAACACTGGGGTACAATACTCGGGATGGGCCTGTCACTGTATAACACTGGGGTACAGTACTGGTGGGGACAGGTCTGTCACTGTATAATACTGGGGTAAAGTGCTGGTGGGGACGGGACTGTCACTGTATAACACTGGCGTACAGTACTGGTGGGGACGGGTCTGTCACTGTATAACACTGGGGTACAGTACTGGTGGGGACGGGTCTGTCTCTGTATAACACTGGGGTACAGGACTGGTGGGGACGGGTCTGTCTCTGTATAACACTGGGGTACAGTACTGGTGGGGACAGGTCTGTCACTGTATAACACTGGATACAATAATGGTGGGGTCGGGTCTGTCTCTGTATAACACTAGGGTACAGTACTGGTGGGGACGGGTCTGTCACTGTATAACACGGGTACAGTACTGGTGGGGATGGGTCTGTCACTGTATAACACTGGGGTACTGTACTGTTGAGGACGGTTCTGTCACTGTATAACACTGGGTTGCAGTACTGGTGGGGATGGGTCTGTCACTGTATAACACTGGGGTACTGTACTGTTGAGGACGGGTCTGTCACTGTATAACACTGGGTTGCAGTACTGGTGGGGATGGGTCTGTCACTGTGTAACACTGGGTTACAGTACTGGTGGGGATGGGTCTGTCACTGTATAACACTGGGGAACAGTACAGGTGGGGACGGGTCTGTCACTGTATAACAATGGGTTACAGTACTGGTGGGAATGGGTGTGTCAGTGTATAACACTGGGTTACAGGACTGGTGGGGACGGGTCTGTCAGTGTATAACACTGGGGTACTGTACTGGTGGGGATGGGTCTGTCACTGTATTACACTGGGGTACAGTACTGGTGGGGACGGGTCTGTCACTGTATAACACTGGGGTACAATACTCGGGATGGGTCTGTCACTGTATAACACTGGGGTACAGTACTGGTGGGGACAGATCTGTCACTGTATAACACTGGGGTACAGTACTGGTGGGGACGGGACTTTTACTGTATAACACTGGGGTACAATACTGGTGGGGACGGGTCTGTCACTGTATAACACTGGGGTACAGTACTGGTGCGACAGGTCTGTCACTGTATAACACTGGGGTACAATACTCGGGATGGGTCTGTCACTGTATGACACTGGGGTACAGTACTGGTGGGGACGGGACTGTTACTGAATAACACTGGGGTACAGTACTGGTGGGGACAGATCTGTCACTGTATAACACTGGGGTACAGTACTGGTGGGGACAGGACTGTTACTGTATAACACTGGGGTACAATACTGGTGGGGTCGGGTCTGTCACTGTATAACTCTGGGGTACAGTACTGGTGTGGACGGGTCTGTCACTGTATAACACTGGGGTACAGTACTGGTGGGGACAGGTCTGTCACTGTATAACACTGGGGTACAGTACTGGTGGGGACGGGTCTGTCTCGGTATAACACTAGGGTACAGTACTGGTGGGGACTGGTCTGTCACTGTATAACACGGGTACAGTACTGGTGTGGATGGGTCTGTCACTGTATAATACTGGGGTACTGTATTGTTGAGGACGGGTCTGTCACTGTATAATACTGGGTTACAGTACTGGTGGGGATGGGTCTGTCACTGTATAACACTGGGGTACAATACTCGGGATGGGTCTGTCACTGTATAACACTGGGGTACAGTACTCGGGATGGGTCTGCAACTGTATAACACTGGGGTACTGTACTGTTGGGGACGGGTCTGTCTCTGTATAACCCTGGGGTACAGGACTGGTGGGGACTGGTCTGTCTCTGTATAACACTAGGGTACAGTACTGGTGGGGACGGGTCTTCTCTGTATAACACTGGGGTACAATACTGGTGTGGACGGGTCTGTCACTGTATAAAACTGGTGTACTGTACTGGTGTGGACGGGTCTGTCACTGTATAACACTGGGGTACTGTACTGGTGGGGATGGGTCTGTCACTGTATAACACTGGGGTACAGTACTGGTGGGGACGGGTCTGTCACTGTATAACACTGGGGTACAATACTCGGGATGGGCCTGTCACTGTATAACACTGGGGTACAGTACTGGTGGGGACAGGTCTGTCACTGTATAATACTGGGGTAAAGTACTGGTGGGGACGGGACTGTCACTGTATAACACTGGCGTACAGTACTGGTGGGGACGGGTCTGTCACTGTATAACACTGGGGTACAGTACTGGTGGGGACGGGTCTGTCTCTGTATAACACTGGGGTACAGGACTGGTGGGGACGGGTCTGTCTCTGTATAACACTGGGGTACAGTACTGGTGGGGACAGGTCTGTCTCTGTATAACACTGGATACAATAATGGTGGGGTCGGGTCTGTCTCTGTATAACACTAGGGTACAGTACAGGTGGGGACGGGTCTGTCACTGTATAACACGGGTACAGTACTGGTGGGGATGGGTCTGTCACTGTATAACACTGCGGTACTGTACTGTTGAGGACGGTTCTGTCACTGTATAACACTGGGTTGCAGTACTGGTGGGGATGGGTCTGTCACTGTATAACACTGGGGTACTGTACTGTTGAGGACGGGTCTGTCACTGTATAACACTGGGTTGCAGTACTCGTGGGGATGGGTCTGTCACTGTATAACACTGGGGTACAATACTCGGGATGGGTCTGTCACTGTATAACACTGGGGTACAATACTCGGGATGGGTCTGCCACTGTATAACACTGGAGTACAATACTGGTGATGGGTCTGTCACTGTATAACACTGGGGTACAGAAATGGTGGGGACGGGTCTGTCACTGTGTAACACTGGGTTACAGTACATGGTGGGGATGGGTCTGTCACTGTATAACACTGGGGTACAGTACAGGTGGGGACGGGTCTGTCACTGTATAACAATGGGTTACAGTACTGGTGGGAATGGGTGTGTCAGTGTATAACACTGGGTTACAGGACTGGTGGGGACGGGTCTGTCAGTGTATAACACTGGGGTACAGTACTGGTGGGGATGGGACTGTCACTGTATTACACTGGGGTACAGTACTGGTGGGGACGGGTCTGTCACTGTATAACACTGGGGTACAATACTCGGGATGGGTCTTTCACTGTATAACACTGGGGTACAGTACTGGTGCGACAGGTCTGTCACTGTATAACACTGGGGTACAATACTCGGGATGGGTCTGTCACTGTATAACACTGGGGTACAGTACTGGTGGGGACGGGACTGTTACTGAATAACACTGGGGTACAGTACTGGTGGGGACAGATCTGTCACTGTATAACACTGGGGTACAGTACTGGTGGGGACAGGACTGTTACTGTATAACACTGGGGTACAATACTGGTGGGGTCGGGTCTGTCACTGTATAACACTGGGGTACAGTACTGGTGTGGACGGGTCTGTCACTGTATAACACTGGGGTACAGTACTGGTGGGGACAGGTCTGTCACTGTATAACACTGGGGTACAGTACTGGTGGGGACGGGTCTGTCTCGGTATAACACTAGGGTACAGTACTGGTGGGGACTGGTCTGTCACTGTCTAACACGGGTACAGTACTGGTGTGGATGGGTCTGTCACTGTATAATACTGGGGTACTGTATTGTTGAGGACGGGTCTGTCACTGTATAACACTGGGTTACAGTACTGGTGGGGATGGGTCTGTCACTGTATAACACTGGGGTACAATACTCGGGATGGGTCTGTCACTGTATAACACTGGGGTACAGTACTCGGGATGGGTCTGCAACTGTATAACACTGGGGTCCTGTACTGTTGGGGACGGGTCTGTCTCTGTATAACCCTGGGGTACAGGACTGGTGGGGACTGGTCTGTCTCTGTATAACACGAGGGTACAGTACTGGTGGGGACGGGTCTTCTCTGTATAACACTGGGGTACAATACTGGTGTGGACGGGTCTGTCACTGTATAAAACTGGTGTACTGTACTGGTGTGGACGGGTCTGTCACTGTATAACACTGGGGTACTGTACTGGTGGGGATGGGTCTGTCACTGTATAACACTGGGGTACAGTACTGGTGGGGACGGGTCTGTCACTGTATAACACTGGGGTACAATACTCGGGATGGGCCTGTCACTGTATAACACTGGGGTACAGTACTGGTGGGGACAGGTCTGTCACTGTATAATACTGGGGTAAAGTGCTGGTGGGGACGGGACTGTCACTGTATAACACTGGCGTACAGTACTGGTGGGGACGGGTCTGTCACTGTATAACACTGGGGTACAGTACTGGTGGGGACGGGTCTGTCTCTGTATAACACTGGGGTACAGGACTGGTGGGGACGGGTCTGTCTCTGTATAACACTGGGGTACAGTACTGGTGGGGACAGGTCTGTCACTGTATAACACTGGATACAATAATGGTGGGGTCGGGTCTGTCTCTGTATAACACTAGGGTACAGTACTGGTGGGGACGGGTCTGTCACTGTATAACACGGGTACAGTACTGGTGGGGATGGGTCTGTCACTGTATAACACTGGGGTACTGTACTGTTGAGGACGGTTCTGTCACTGTATAACACTGGGTTGCAGTACTGGTGGGGATGGGTCTGTCACTGTATAACACTGGGGTACTGTACTGTTGAGGACGGGTCTGTCACTGTATAACACTGGGTTGCAGTACTGGTGGGGATGGGTCTGTCACTGTGTAACACTGGGTTACAGTACTGGTGGGGATGGGTCTGTCACTGTATAACACTGGGGAACAGTACAGGTGGGGACGGGTCTGTCACTGTATAACAATGGGTTACAGTACTGGTGGGAATGGGTGTGTCAGTGTATAACACTGGGTTACAGGACTGGTGGGGACGGGTCTGTCAGTGTATAACACTGGGGTACTGTACTGGTGGGGATGGGTCTGTCACTGTATTACACTGGGGTACAGTACTGGTGGGGACGGGTCTGTCACTGTATAACACTGGGGTACAATACTCGGGATGGGTCTGTCACTGTATAACACTGGGGTACAGTACTGGTGGGGACAGATCTGTCACTGTATAACACTGGGGTACAGTACTGGTGGGGACGGGACTTTTACTGTATAACACTGGGGTACAATACTGGTGGGGACGGGTCTGTCACTGTATAACACTGGGGTACAGTACTGGTGTGGACGGTTATGTCACTGTATAACACTGGGGTACAGTACTGGTGGGGACTTGTCTGTCACTGTATAACACTGGGGTACAGTACTGGTGGGGACGGGTCTGTCTCGGTATAACACTAGGGTACAGTACTGGTGGGGACTGGTCTGTCACTGTATAACACGGGTACAGTACTGGTGTGGATGGGTCTGTCACTGTATAATACTGGGGTACTGTATTGTTGAGGACGGGTCTGTCACTGTATAACACTGGGTTACAGTACTGGTGGGGATGGGTCTGTCACTGTATAACACTGGGGTACAATACTCGGGATTTGTCTGTCACTGTATAACACTGGGGTACAGTACTCGGGATGGGTCTGTCACTGTATTACACTGGGGTACTGTACTGTTGGGGACGGGTCTGTCTCTGTATAACCCTGGGGTACAGTACTGGTGGGGACTGGTCTGTCTCTGTATAACACTAGGGTACAGTACTGGTGGGGACGGGTCTTCTCTGTATAACACTGGGGTACAATACTGGTGTGGACGGGTCTGTCACTGTATAACACTGGGGTACTGTACTGGTGTGGACGGGTCTGTCACTGTATAACACTGGAGTAGAGTACTGGTGGGGACGGGTCTGTCAGTGTATAACACTGGGTTACCGTACTGGTGGGGATGGGTCTGTCACTGTATAACACTGGGGTAGAATACTGGTCGGGACGGGTCTGTCAGTGTATAACACTGGGTTACAGTACTGGTGGGGATGGTCTGTCACTGTATAACACTGGGGTACAGTACTGGTGGGGACAGGTCTGTCAGTGTATAACACTGGGTTACAGTACTGGTGGGGATGGGTCTGTCACTGTATAACACTGGAGTACAGTACTGGTGGGGACGGGTCTGTCACTGTATAACACTGGGGTACAATACTCGGGATGGGCCTTTCACTGTATAACACTGGGGTACAGTACTGGTGGGGACAGGTCTGTCACTGTTTAATACTGGGGTAAAGTACTGGTGGGGACGGGACTGTCACTGTATAACACTGGCGTACAGTACTGGTGGGGACGGGTCTGTCACTGTATAACACTGGGGTACAGTACTGGTGGGGACGGGTCTGTCTCTGTATAACTCTGGGGTACAGGACTGGTGGGGACGGGTCTGTCTCTGTATAACACTGGGGTACAGTACTGGTGGGGACAGGTCTGTCACTGTATAACACTGGATACAATAATGGTGGGGTCGGGTCTGTCTCTGTATAACACTAGGGTACAGTACTGGTGGGGACGGGTCTGTCACTGTATAACACGGGTACTGTACTGGTGGGGATGGGTCTGTCACTGTATAACACTGGGGTACTGTACTGTTGAGGACGGTTCTGTCACTGTATAACACTGGGTTGCAGTACTGGTGGGGATGGGTCTGTCTCTGTATAACACTGAGGTACTGTACTGTTGAGGACGGGTCTGTCACTGTATAACACTGGGTTGCAGTACTGGTGGGGATGGGTCTGTCACTGTATAACACTGGGGTACAATACTCGGGATGGGTCTGTCACTGTATAACACTGGGGTACAATACTCGGGATGGGTCTGTCACTGTATAACACTGGGGTACAATACTCGTGATGGGTCTGTCACTGTATAACACTGGGGTACAGTAATGGTGGGGACGGGTCTGTCACTGTGTAACACTGGGTTACAGTACTGGTGGGGATTGGTCTGTCACTGTATAACACTGGGGTACAGTACAGGTGGGGACGGGTCTGTCACTGTATAACAATGGGTTACAGTACTGGTGGGAATGGGTGTGTCAGTGTATAACACTGGGGTACAGGACTGGTGGGGACGGGTCTGTCAGTGTATAACACTGGGGTAAAGTACTGGTGGGGATGGGTCTGTCACTGTATTACACTGGGGTACAGTACTGGTGGGGACGGGTCTGTCACTGTATAACACTGGGGTACAATACTCGGGATGGGTCTGTCACTGTATAACACTGGGGTACAGTACTGGTGGGGACAGATCTGTCACTGTATAACACTGGGGTACAGTACTGGTGGGGACGGGACTTTTACTGAATAACACTGGGGTACAATACTGGTGGGGACGGGTCTGTCACTGTATAACACTAGGGTACAGTACTGGTGGGGACAGGTCTGTCACTGTATAACACTGGGGTACAGTACTGGTGGGGACGGGTCTGTCTCGGTATAACACTAGGGTACAGTACTGGTGGGGACTGGTCTGTCACTGTATAACACGGGTACAGTACTGGTGTGGATGGGTCTGTCACTGTATAATACTGGGGTACTGTATTGTTGAGGACGGGTCTGTCACTGTATAACACTGGGTTACAGTACTGGTGGGGATGGGTCTGTCACCGTATAACACTGGGGTACAATACTCGGGATGGGTCTGTCACTGTATAACACTGGGGTACAGTAATGGTGGGGACGGGTCTGTCACTGTGTAACACTGGGTTACAGTACTGGTGGGGATTGGTCTGTCACTGTATAACACTGGGGTACAGTACAGGTGGGGACGGGTCTGTCACTGTATAACAATGGGTTACAGTACTGGTGGGAATGGGTGTGTCAGTGTATAACACTGGGGTACAGGACTGGTGGGGACGGGTCTGTCAGTGTATAACACTGGGGTAAAGTACTGGTGGGGATGGGTCTGTCACTGTATTACACTGGGGTACAGTACTGGTGGGGACGGGTCTGTCACTGTATAACACTGGGGTACAATACTCGGGATGGGTCTGTCACTGTATAACACTGGGGTACAGTACTGGTGGGGACAGATCTGTCACTGTATAACACTGGGGTACAGTACTGGTGGGGACGGGACTTTTACTGAATAACACTGGGGTACAATACTGGTGGGGACGGGTCTGTCACTGTATAACACTAGGGTACAGTACTGGTGGGGACAGGTCTGTCACTGTATAACACTGGGGTACAGTACTGGTGGGGACGGGTCTGTCTCGGTATAACACTAGGGTACAGTACTGGTGGGGACTGGTCTGTCACTGTATAACACGGGTACAGTACTGGTGTGGATGGGTCTGTCACTGTATAATACTGGGGTACTGTATTGTTGAGGACGGGTCTGTCACTGTATAACACTGGGTTACAGTACTGGTGGGGATGGGTCTGTCACCGTATAACACTGGGGTACAATACTCGGGATGGGTCTGTCACTGTATAACACTGGGGTACAGTACTCGGGATGGGTCTGTCACTGTATAACACTGGGGTACGGTACTGTTGGGGACGGGTCTGTCTCTGCATAACCCTGGGGTACAGTACTGGTGGGGACTGGTCTGTCTCTGTATAACACTAGGGTACAGTACTGGTGGGGACGGGTCTTCTCTGTATAACACTGGGGTACAATACTGGTGTGGACGGGTCTGTCAGTGTATAACACTGGGGTTCTGTGCTGGTGTGGACGGGTCTGTCACTGTATAACACTGGAGTAGAGTACTGGTGGGGACGGGTCTGTCAGTGTATAACACTGGGTTACGGTAATGGTGGGGATGGGTCTGTCACTGTATAACACTGGGGTACAGTTGTGGTGGGGACGGGTCTGTCAGTGTATAACACTGGTGTACAGTACTTGTGGGGACGGGTCTGTCACTGTATAACACTGGGGTACAATACTCGGGATGGGTCTGTCACTGTATAACACTGGGGTACAGGACTGGTGGGGACAGGTCTGTCACTGTATAATACTGGGGTAAAGTACTGGTGGGGACGGGACTGTCACTGTATAACACTGGGGTACAGTACTGGTGGGGACGGGTCTGTCACTGTATAACACTGGGGTACAGTACTGGTGGGGACGGGTCTGTCTCTGTATAACACTGGGGTACAGGACTGGTGGGGACGGGTCTGTCTCTGTATAACACTGGGGTACAGTACTGGTGGGGACAGGTCTGTCACTGTATAACACTGGATACAATACTGGTGGGGTCGGTTCTGTCTCTGTATAACACTAGGGTACAGTACTGGTGGGGACGGGTCTGTCACTGTATAACACGGGTACAGTACTGGTGGGGATGGGTCTGTCACTGTATAACACTGGGGTACTGTACTGTTGAGGATGGGTCTGTCACTGTATAACACTGGGTTGCAGTACTGGTGGGGATGGGTCTGTCACTGTATAACACTGGGGTACAATACTCGGGATGGGTCTGTCACTGTATAACACTGGGGTACAATACTCGGGATGGGTCGGTCACTGTATAACACTGGGGTACAATACTCGTGATGGGTCTGTCACTGTATAACACTGGGGTACAGTAATGGTGGGGACGGGTCTGTCACTGTGTAACACTGGGTTACAGTACTGGTGGGGATGGGTCTGTCACTGTATAACACTGGGGTACAGTACAGGTGGGGACGGGTCTGTCACTGTATAACAATGGGTTACAGTACTGGTGGGAATGGGTGTGTCAGTGTATAACACTGGGGTACAGGACTGGTGGGGACGGGTCTGTCAGTGTATAACACTGGGGTACAGTACTGGTGGGGATGGGACTGTCCCTGTATTACACTGGGGTACAGTACTGGTGGGGACGGGTCTGTCACTCTACAACACTGGGGTACAATACTCGGGATGTGTCTGTCACTGTATAACACTGGGGTACAGTACTGGTGGGACAGGTCTGTCACTGTATAACACTGGGGTACAATACTCGGGATGGGTCTGTCACTGTATAACACTGGGGTACAGTACTGGTGGGGACGGGACTGTTACTGTATAACACTGGGGTACAGTACTGGTGGGGACAGATCTGTCACTGTATAACACTGGGGTACAGTACTGGTGGGGACAGGACTGTTACTGTATAACACTGGGGTACAATACTGGTGGGGACGGGTCTGTCACTGTATAACACTGGGGTACAGTACTGCTGTGGACGGGTCTGTCACTGTATAACACTGGGGTACAGTACTGGTGGGGACAGGTCTGTCACTGTATAACACTGGGGTACAGTACTGGTGGGGACGGGTCTGTCTCGGTATAACACTAGGGTACAGTACTGGTGGGGACTGGTCTGTCACTGTATAACACGGGTACAGTACTGGTGTGGATGGGTCTGTCACTGTATAATACTGGGGTACTGTATTGTTGAGGAGGGTCTGTGACTGTATAACACTGGGTTACAGTACTGGTGGGGATGGGTCTGTCACTGTATAACACTGGGGTACAATACTCGGGATGGGTCTGTCACTGTATAACACTGGGGTACAGTACTCGGGATGGGTCTGCAACTGTATAACACTGGGGTACTGTACTGTTGGGGACGGGTCTGTCTCTGTATAACCCTGGGGTACAGTACTGGTGGGGACTGGTCTGTCTCTGTATAACACTAGGGTACAGTACTGGTGGGGATGGTTCTTCTCTGTATAACACTGGGTTACAATACTGGTGTGGACGGGTCTGTCACTGTATAACACTGGTGTACTGTACTGGTGTGGACGGGACTGTCACTGTATAACACTGGGGTACTGTACTGGTGGGGACGGGTCTGTCAGTGTATAACACTGGGTTACCGTACTGGTGGGGATTGGTCTCTCACTGTATAACACTGGGTTACAGTACTGGTGGGGATGGGTCTCTCACTGTATAACACTGGGTTACAGTACTGGTGGGGATGGTCTGTCACTATATAACACTGGGGTACAGTACTGGTGGGGACAGGTCTGTCAGTGTATAACACTGGGTTACAGTACTGGTGGGGATGGGTCTGTCACTGTATAACACTGGAGTACAGTACTGGTGGGGACGGGTCTGTCACTGTATAACACTGGGGTACAATACTCGGGATGGGCCTGTCACTGTATAACACTGGGGTACAGTACTGGTGGGGACAGGTCTGTCACTGTATAATACTGGGGTAAAGTACTGGTGGGGACGGGACTGTCACTGTATAACACTGGCGTACAGTACTGGTGGGGACGGGTCTGTCACTGTATAACACTGGGGTACAGTACTGGTGGGGACGGGTCTGTCTCTGTATAACACTGGGGTACAGGACTGGTGGGGACGGGTCTGTCTCTGTATAACACTGGGGTACAGTACTGGTGGGGACAGGTCTGTCACTGTATAACACTGGATACAATAATGGTGGGGTCAGGTCTGTCTCTGTATAACACTAGGGTACAGTACTGGTGGGGACGGGTCTGTCACTGTATAACACGGGTACAGTACTGGTGGGGATGGGTCTGTCACTGTATAACACTGGGGTACTGTACTGTTGAGGACGGTTCTGTCACTGTATAACACTGGGTTGCAGTACTGGTGGGGATGGGTCTGTCTCTGTATAACACTGGGGTACTGTACTGTTGAGGACGGGTCTGTCACTGTATAACACTGGGTTGCAGTACTGGTGGGGATGGGTCTGTCACTGTATAACACTGGGGTACAATACTCGGGATGGGTCTGTCACTGTATAACACTGGGGTACAATACTCGGGATGGGTCTGTCACTGTATAACACTGGGGTACAATACTCGTGATGGGTCTGTCACTGTATAACACTGGGGTACAGTAATGGTGGGGACGGGTCTGTCACTGTGTAACACTGGGTTACAGTACTGGTGGGGATGGGTCTGTCACTGTATAACACTGGGGTACAGTACAGGTGGGGACGGGTCTGTCACTGTATAACAATGGGTTACAGTACTGGTGGGAATGGGTGTGTCAGTGTATAACACTGGGGTACAGGACTGGTGGGGACGGGTCTGTCAGTGTATAACACTGGGGTACAGTACTGGTGGGGACAGATCTGTCACTGTATAACACTGGGGTACAGTACTGGTGGGGACGGGACTTTTACTGAATAACACTGCGGTACAATACTGGTGGGGACGGGTCTGTCACTGTATAACACTGGGGTACAGTACTGGTGGGGACAGGTCTGTCACTGTATAACACTGGGGTACAGTACTGGTGGGGACGGGTCTGTCTCGGTATAACACTAGGGTACAGTACTGGTGGGGACTGGTCTGTCACTGTATAACACGGGTACAGTACTGGTGTGGATGGGTCTGTCACTGTATAATACTGGGGTACTGTATTGTTGAGGACGGGTCTGTCACTGTATAACACTGGGTTACAGTACTGGTGGGGATGGGTCTGTCACTGTATAACACTGGGGTACAATACTCGGGATGGGTCTGTCACTGTATAACACTGGGGTACTGTACTCGGGATAGGTCTGTCACTGTATAACACTGGGGTACGCTACTGTTGGGGACGGGTCTGTCTCTGCATAACCCTGGGGTACAGTACTGGTGGGGACTGGTCTGTCTCTGTATAACACTAGGGTACAGTTCTGGTGGGGACGGGTCTTCTCTGTATAACACTGGGGTACAATACTGGTGTGGACGGGTCTGTCACTGTATAACACTGGGGTTCTGTGCTGGTGTGGACGGGTCTGTCACTGTATAACACTGGAGTAGAGTACTGGTGGGGACGGGTCTGTCAGTGTATAACACTGGGTTACCGTAATGGTGGGGATGGGTCTGTCACTGTATAACACTGGGGAACAGTAGTGGTGGGGACGGGTCTGTCAGTGTATAACACTGGTGTACAGTACTTGTGGGGACGGGTCTGTCACTGTATAAAACTGGGGTACAATACTCGGGATGGGTCTGTCACTGTATAACACTGGAGTACAGGACTGGTGGGGACAGGTCTGTCACTGTATAATACTGGGGTAAAGTACTGGTGGGGACGGGACTGTCACTGTATAACACTGGGTTACAGTACTGGTGGGGACGGGTCTGTCACTGTATAACACTGGGGTACAGTACTGGTGGGGACGGGTCTGTCTCTGTATAACACTGGGGTACAGGACTGGTGGGGACGGGTCTGTCTCTGTATAACACTGGGGTACAGTACTGGTGGGGACAGGTCTGTCACTGTATAACACTGGATACAATACTGGTGGGGTCGGTTCTGTCTCTGTATAACACTAGGGTACAGTACTGGTGGGGACGGGTCTGTCACTGTATAACACGGGTACAGTACTGGTGGGGATGGGTCTGTCACTGTATAACACTGGGGTACTGTACTGTTGAGGACGGTTCTGTCACTGTATAACACTGGGTTGCAGTACTGGTGGGGATGGGTCTGTCACTCTATAACACTGGGGTACAATACTCGGGATGTGTCTGTCACTGTATAACACTGGGGTACAGTACTGGTGGGACAGGTCTGTCACTGTATAACACTGGGGTACAATACTCGGGATGGGTCTGACACTGTATAACACTGGGGTACAGTACTGGTGGGGACGGGACTGTTAATGTATAACACTGGGGTACAGTACTGGTGGGGACAGATCTGTCACTGTATAACACTGGGGTACAGTACTGGTGGGGACAGGACTGTTACTGTATAACACTGGGGTACAATACTGGTGGGGACGGGTCTGTCACTGTATAACACTGGGGTACAGTACTGCTGTGGACGGGTCTGTCACTGTATAACACTGGGGTACAGTACTGGTGGGGACAGGTCTGTCACTGTATAACACTGGGGTACAGTACTGGTGGGGACGGGTCTGTCTCGGTATAACACTAGGGTACAGTACTGGTGGGGACTGGTCTGTCACTGTATAACACGGGTACAGTACTGGTGTGGATGGGTCTGTCACTGTATAATACTGGGGTACTGTATTGTTGAGGACGGGTCTGTCACTGTATAACACTGGGTTACAGTACTGGTGGGGATGGGTCTGTCACTGTATAACACTGGGGTACAATACTCGGGATGGGTCTGTCACTGTATAACACTGGGGTACAGTACTCGGGATGGGTCTGCAACTGTATAACACTGGGGTACTGTACTGTTGGGGACGGGTCTGTCTCTGTATAACACTGGGGTACAGTACTGGTGGGGACGGGTCTGTCACTGTATAACACTGGGGTACAGTACTGGTGGGGACGGGTCTGTCTCTGTATAACACTGGGGTACAGGACTGGTGGGGACGGGTCTGTCTCTGTATAACACTGGATACAATACTGGTGGGGTCGGTTCTGTCTCTGTATAACACTAGGGTACAGTACTGGT
This sequence comes from Isurus oxyrinchus, assembly GCA_026770705.1. NCBI lineage: Eukaryota > Metazoa > Chordata > Chondrichthyes > Lamniformes > Lamnidae > Isurus > Isurus oxyrinchus. The sequence continues at coordinate 178,426 of JANJGN010000512.1, read as the reverse complement.
GGGGATGGGTCTGTCACTGTATAACACTGGGGTACTGTACTGTTGAGGACGGTTCTGTCACTGTATAACACTGGGTTGCAGTACTGGTGGGGATGGGTCTGTCACTGTATAACACTGGGGTACTGTACTGTTGAGGATGGGTCTGTCACTGTATAACACTGGGTTGCAGTACTGGTGGGGATGGGTCTGTCACTGTATAATACTGGGGTACAATACTCGGGATGGGTCTGTCACTGTATAACACTGGGGTACAATACTCGGGATGGGTCGGTCACTGTATAACACTGGGGTACAATACTCGTGATGGGTCTGTCACTGTATAACACTGGGGTACACTAATGGTGGGGACGGGTCTGTCACTGTGTAACACTGGGTTACAGTACTGGTGGGGATGGGTCTGTCACTGTATAACACTGGGGTACAGTACAGGTGGGGACGGGTCTGTCACTGTATAACAATGGGTTACAGTACTGGTGGGAATGGGTGTGTCAGTGTATAACACTGGGGTACAGGACTGGTGGGGACGGGTCTGTCAGTGTATAACACTGGGGTATAGTACTGGTGGGGATGGGACTGTCCCTGTATTACACTGGGGTACAGTACTGGTGGGGACGGGTCTGTCACTCTATAACACTGGGGTACAATACTCGGGATGTGTCTGTCACTGTATAACACTGGGGTACAGTACTGGTGGGACAGGTCTGTCACTGTATAACACTGGGGTACAATACTCGGGATGGGTCTGTCACTGTATAACACTGGGGTACAGTACTGGTGGGGACGGGACTGTTACTGTATAACACTGGGGTACAGTACTGGTGGGGACAGATCTGTCACTGTATAACACTGGGGTACAGTACTGGTGGGGACAGGACTGTTACTGTATAACACTGGGGTACAATACTGGTGGGGACGGGTCTGTCACTGTATAACACTGGGGTACAGTACTGCTGTGGACGGGTCTGTCACTGTATAACACTGGGGTACAGTACTGGTGGGGACAGGTCTGTCACTGTATAACACTGGGGTACAGTACTGGTGGGGACGGGTCTGTCTCGGTATAACACTAGGGTACAGTACTGGTGGGGACTGGTCTGTCACTGTATAACACGGGTACAGTACTGGTGTGGATGGGTCTGTCACTGTATAATACTGGGGTACTGTATTGTTGAGGACGGGTCTGTCACTGTATAACACTGGGTTACAGTACTGGTGGGGATGGGTCTGTCACTGTATAACACTGGGGTACAATACTCGGGATGGGTCTGTCACTGTATAACACTGGGGTACAGTACTCGGGATGGGTCTGCAACTGTATAACACTGGGGTACTGTACTGTTGGGGACGGGTCTGTCTCTGTATAACACTGGGGTACAGTACTGGTGGGGACGGGTCTGTCACTGTATAACACTGGGGTACAGTACTGGTGGGGACGGGTCTGTCTCTGTATAACACTGGGGTACAGGACTGGTGGGGACGGGTCTGTCTCTGTATAACACTGGATACAATACTGGTGGGGTCGGTTCTGTCTCTGTATAACACTGGGGTACAGTACTGGTGGGGACGGGTCTGTCACTGTATAACACGGGTACAGTACTGGTGGGGATGGGTCTGTCACTGTATAACACTGGGGTACTGTACTGTTGAGGACGGTTCTGTCACTGTATAACACTGGGTTGCAGTACTGGTGGGGATGGGTCTGTCACTGTATAACACTGGGGTACTGTACTGTTGAGGATGGGTCTGTCACTGTATAACACTGGGTTGCAGTACTGGTGGGGATGGGTCTGTCAATGTATAACACTGGGGTACAATACTCGGGAGGGGTCTGTCACTGTATAACACTGGGGTACAATACTCGGGATGGGTCGGTCACTGTATAACACTGGGGTACAATACTCGTGATGGGTCTGTCACTGTATAACACTGGGGTACACTAATGGTGGGGACGGGTCTGTCACTGTGTAACACTGGGTTACAGTACTGGTGGGGATGGGTCTGTCACTGTATAACACTGGGGTACAGTACAGGTGGGGACGGGTCTGTCACTGTATAACAATGGGTTACAGTACTGGTGGGAATGGGTGTGTCAGTGTATAACACTGGGGTACAGGACTGGTGGGGACGGGTCTGTCAGTGTATAACACTGGGGTACAGTACTGGTGGGGATGGGACTGTCCCTGTATTACACAGGGGTACAGTACTGGTGGGGACGGGTCTGTCACTCTATAACACTGGGGTACAATACTCGGGATGTGTCTGTCACTGTATAACACTGGGGTACAGTACTGGTGGGACAGGTCTGTCACTGTATAACACTGGGGTACAATACTCGGGATGGGTCTGTCACTGTATAACACTGGGGTACAGTACTGGTGGGGACGGGACTGTTACTGTATAACACTGGGGTACAGTACTGGTGGGGACAGATCTGTCACTGTATAACACTGGGGTACAGTACTGGTGGGGACAGGACTGTTACTGTATAACACTGGGGTACAATACTGGTGGGGACGGGTCTGTCACTGTATAACACTGGGGTACAGTACTGCTGTGGACGGGTCTGTCACTGTATAACACTGGGGTACAGTACTGGTGGGGACAGGTCTGTCAGTGTATAACACTGGGGTACAGTACTGGTGGGGACGGGTCTGTCTCGGTATAACACTAGGGTACAGTACTGGTGGGGACTGGTCTGTCACTGTATAACACGGGTACAGTACTGGTGTGGATGGGTCTGTCACTGTATAATACTGGGGTACTGTATTGTTGAGGAGGGTCTGTCACTGTATAACACTGGGTTACAGTACTGGTGGGGATGGGTCTGTCACTGTATAACACTGGGGTACAATACTCGGGATGGGTCTGTCACTGTATAACACTGGGGTACAGTACTCGGGATGGGTCTGCAACTGTATAACACTGGGGTACTGTAATGTTGGGGACGGGTCTGTCTCTGTATAACCCTGGGGTACAGTACTGGTGGGGACTGGTCTGTCTCTGTATAACACTAGGGTACAGTACTGGTGGGGACGGGTCTTCTCTGTATAACACTGGGGTACAATACTGGTGTGGACGGGTCTGTCACTGTATAACACTGGTGTACTGTACTGGTGTGGACGGGACTGTCACTGTATAACACTGGGGTACTGTACTGGTGGGGACGGGTCTGTCAGTGTATAACACTGGGTTACCGTACTGGTGGGGATGGGTCTCTCACTGTATAACACTGGGTTACAGTACTGGTGGGGATGGGTCTCTCACTGTATAACACTGGGTTACAGTACTGGTGGGGATGGTCTGTCACTATATAACACTGGGGTACAGTACTGGTGGGGACAGGTCTGTCAGTGTATAACACTGGGTTACAGTACTGGTGGGGATGGGTCTGTCACTGTATAACACTGGAGTACAGTACTGGTGGGGACGGGTCTGTCACTGTATAACACTGGGGTACAATACTCGGGATGGGCCTGTCACTGTATAACACTGGGGTACAGTACTGGTGGGGACAGGTCTGTCACTGTATAATACTGGGGTAAAGTACTGGTGGGGACGGGACTGTCACTGTATAACACTGGCGTACAGTACTGGTGGGGACGGGTCTGTCACTGTATAACACTGGGGTACAGTACTGGTGGGGACGGGCCTGTCTCTGTATAACACTGGGGTACAGGACTGGTGGGGACGGGTCTGTCTCTGTATAACACTGGGGTACAGTACTGGTGGGGACAGGTCTGTCACTGTATAACACTGGATACAATAATGGTGGGGTCGGGTCTGTCTCTGTATAACACTAGGGTACAGTACTGGTGGGGACGGGTCTGTCACTGTATAACACGGGTACAGTACTGGTGGGGATGGGTCTGTCACTGTATAACACTGGGGTACTGTACTGTTGAGGACGGTTCTGTCACTGTATAACACTGGGTTGCAGTACTGGTGGGGATGGGTCTGTCTCTGTATAACACTGGGGTACAATACTCGGGATGGGTCTGTCACTGTATAACACTGGGGTACAATACTCGGGATGGGTCTGTCACTGTATAACACTGGGGTACAATACTCGTGATGGGTCTGTCACTGTATAACACTGGGGTACAGTAATGGTGGGGACGGGTCTGTCACTGTGTAACACTGGGTTACAGTACTGGTGGGGATGGGTCTGTCACTGTATAACACTGGGGTACAGTACAGGTGGGGACGGGTCTGTCACTGTATAACAATGGGTTACAGTACTGGTGGGAATGGGTGTGTCAGTGTATAACACTGGGGAACAGGACTGGTGGGGACGGGTCTGTCAGTGTATAACACTGGGGTACAGTACTGGTGGGGACAGATCTGTCACTGTATAACACTGGGGTACAGTACTGGTGGGGACGGGACTTTTACTGAATAACACTGGGGTACAATACTGGTGGGGACGGGTCTGTCACTGTATAACACTGGGGTACAGTACTGGTGGGGACAGGTCTGTCACTGTATAACAATGGGTTACAGTACTGGTGGGAATGGGTGTGTCAGTGTATAACACTGGGGAACAGGACTGGTGGGGACGGGTCTGTCAGTGTATAACACTGGGGTACAGTACTGGTGGGGACAGATCTGTCACTGTATAACACTGGGGTACAGTACTGTTGAGGACGGGTCTGTCACTGTATAACACTGGGTTGCAGTACTGGTGGGGATGGGTCTGTCACTGTATAACACTGGGGTACAATACTCGGGATGGGTCTGTCACTGTATAACACTGGGGTACAATACTCGGGATGGGTCGGTCACTGTATAACACTGGGGTACAATACTCGTGATGGGTCTGTCACTGTATAACACTGGGGTACAGTAATGGTGGGGACGGGTCTGTCACTGTGTAACACTGGGTTACAGTACTGGTGGGGATGGGTCTGTCACTGTATAACACTGGGGTACTGTACAGGTGGGGACGGGTCTGTCACTGTATAACAATGGGTTACAGTACTGGTGGGAATGGGTGTGTCAGTGTATAACACTGGGGTACAGGACTGGTGGGGACGGGTCTGTCAGTGTATAACACTGGGGTACAGTACTGGTGGGGATGGGACTGTCCCTGTATTACACTGGGGTACAGTACTGGTGGGGACGGGTCTGTCACTCTATAACACTGGGGTACAATACTCGGGATGTGTCTGTCACTGTATAACACTGGGGTACAGTACTGGTGGGACAGGTCTGTCACTGTATAACACTGGGGTACAATACTCGGGATGGGTCTGACACTGTATAACACTGGGGTACAGTACTGGTGGGGACGGGACTGTTAATGTATAACACTGGGGTACAGTACTGGTGGGGACAGATCTGTCACTGTATAACACTGGGGTACAGTACTGGTGGGGACAGGACTGTTACTGTATAACACTGGGGTACAATACTGGTGGGGACGGGTCTGTCACTGTATAACACTGGGGTACAGTACTGCTGTGGACGGGTCTGTCACTGTATAACACTGGGGTACAGTACTGGTGGGGACAGGTCTGTCACTGTATAACACTGGGGTACAGTACTGGTGGGGACGGGTCTGTCTCGGTATAACACTAGGGTACAGTACTGGTGGGGACTGGTCTGTCACTGTATAACACGGGTACAGTACTGGTGCGGATGGGTCTGTCACTGTATAATACTGGGGTACTGTATTGTTGAGGACGGGTCTGTCACTGTATAACACTGGGTTACAGTACTGGTGGGGATGGGTCTGTCACTGTATAACACTGGGGTACAATACTCGGGATGGGTCTGTCACTGTATAACACTGGGGTACAGTTCTCGGGATGGGTCTGCAACTGTATAACACTGGGGTACTGTACTGTTGGGGACGGGTCTGTCTCTGTATAACACTGGGGTACAGTACTGGTGGGGACGGGTCTGTCACTGTATAACACTGGGGTACAGTACTGGTGGGGACGGGTCTGTCTCTGTATAACACTGGGGTACAGGACTGGTGGGGACGGGTCTGTCTCTGTATAACACTGGATACAATACTGGTGGGGTCGGTTCTGTCTCTGTATAACACTAGGGTACAGTACTGGTGGGGATGGGTCTGTCACTGTATAACACTGGGGTACTGTACTGTTGAGGACGGTTCTGTCACTGTATAACACTGGGTTGCAGTACTGGTGGGGATGGGTCTGTCACTGTATAACACTGGGGTACTGTACTGTTGAGGATGGGTCTGTCACTGTATAACACTGGGTTGCAGTACTGGTGGGGATGGGTCTGTCACTGTATAATACTGGGGTACAATACTCGGGATGGGTCTGTCACTGTATAACACTGGGGTACAATACTCGGGATGGGTCGGTCACTGTATAACACTGGGGTACAATACTCGTGATGGGTCTGTCACTGTATAACACTGGGGTACACTAATGGTGGGGACGGGTCTGTCACTGTGTAACACTGGGTTACAGTACTGGTGGGGATGGGTCTGTCACTGTATAACACTGGGGTACAGTACAGGTGGGGACGGGTCTGTCACTGTATAACAATGGGTTACAGTACTGGTGGGAATGGGTGTGTCAGTGTATAACACTGGGGTACAGGACTGGTGGGGACGGGTCTGTCAGTGTATAACACTGGGGTATAGTACTGGTGGGGATGGGACTGTCCCTGTATTACACTGGGGTACAGTACTGGTGGGGACGGGTCTGTCACTCTATAACACTGGGGTACAATACTCGGGATGTGTCTGTCACTGTATAACACTGGGGTACAGTACTGGTGGGACAGGTCTGTCACTGTATAACACTGGGGTACAATACTCGGGATGGGTCTGTCACTGTATAACACTGGGGTACAGTACTGGTGGGGACGGGACTGTTACTGTATAACACTGGGGTACAGTACTGGTGGGGACAGATCTGTCACTGTATAACACTGGGGTACAGTACTGGTTGGGACAGGACTGTTACTGTATAACACTGGGGTACAATACTGGTGGGGACGGGTCTGTCACTGTATAACACTGGGGTACAGTACTGCTGTGGACGGGTCTGTCACTGTATAACACTGGGGTACAGTACTGGTGGGGACAGGTCTGTCACTGTATAACACTGGGGTACAGTACTGGTGGGGACGGGTCTGTCTCGGTATAACACTAGGGTACAGTACTGGTGGGGACTGGTCTGTCACTGTATAACACGGGTACAGTACTGGTGTGGATGGGTCTGTCACTGTATAATACTGGGGTACTGTATTGTTGAGGACGGGTCTGTCACTGTATAACACTGGGTTACAGTACTGGTGGGGATGGGTCTGTCACTGTATAACACTGGGGTACAATACTCGGGATGGGTCTGTCACTGTATAACACTGGGGTACAGTACTCGGGATGGGTCTGCAACTGTATAACACTGGGGTACTGTACTGTTGGGGACGGGTCTGTCTCTGTATAACACTGGGGTACAGTACTGGTGGGGACGGGTCTGTCACTGTATAACACTGGGGTACAGTACTGGTGGGGACGGGTCTGTCTCTGTATAACACTGGGGTACAGGACTGGTGGGGACGGGTCTGTCTCTGTATAACACTGGATACAATACTGGTGGGGTCGGTTCTGTCTCTGTATAACACTGGGGTACAGTACTGGTGGGGACGGGTCTGTCACTGTATAACACGGGTACAGTACTGGTGGGGATGGGTCTGTCACTGTATAACACTGGGGTACTGTACTGTTGAGGACGGTTCTGTCACTGTATAACACTGGGTTGCAGTACTGGTGGGGATGGGTCTGTCACTGTATAACACTGGGGTACTGTACTGTTGAGGATGGGTCTGTCACTGTATAACACTGGGTTGCAGTACTGGTGGGGATGGGTCTGTCAATGTATAACACTGGGGTACAATACTCGGGAGGGGTCTGTCACTGTATAACACTGGGGTACAATACTCGGGATGGGTCGGTCACTGTATAACACTGGGGTACAATACTCGTGATGGGTCTGTCACTGTATAACACTGGGGTACACTAATGGTGGGGACGGGTCTGTCACTGTGTAACACTGGGTTACAGTACTGGTGGGGATGGGTCTGTCACTGTATAACACTGGGGTACAGTACAGGTGGGGACGGGTCTGTCACTGTATAACAATGGGTTACAGTACTGGTGGGAATGGGTGTGTCAGTGTATAACACTGGGGTACAGGACTGGTGGGGACGGGTCTGTCAGTGTATAACACTGGGGTACAGTACTGGTGGGGATGGGACTGTCCCTGTATTACACAGGGGTACAGTACTGGTGGGGACGGGTCTGTCACTCTATAACACTGGGGTACAATACTCGGGATGTGTCTGTCACTGTATAACACTGGGGTACAGTACTGGTGGGACAGGTCTGTCACTGTATAACACTGGGGTACAATACTCGGGATGGGTCTGTCACTGTATAACACTGGGGTACAGTACTGGTGGGGACGGGACTGTTACTGTATAACACTGGGGTACAGTACTGGTGGGGACAGATCTGTCACTGTATAACACTGGGGTACAGTACTGGTGGGGACAGGACTGTTACTGTATAACACTGGGGTACAATACTGGTGGGGACGGGTCTGTCACTGTATAACACTGGGGTACAGTACTGCTGTGGACGGGTCTGTCACTGTATAACACTGGGGTACAGTACTGGTGGGGACAGGTCTGTCAGTGTATAACACTGGGGTACAGTACTGGTGGGGACGGGTCTGTCTCGGTATAACACTAGGGTACAGTACTGGTGGGGACTGGTCTGTCACTGTATAACACGGGTACAGTACTGGTGTGGATGGGTCTGTCACTGTATAATACTGGGGTACTGTATTGTTGAGGAGGGTCTGTCACTGTATAACACTGGGTTACAGTACTGGTGGAGATGGGTCTGTCACTGTATAACACTGGGGTACAATACTCGGGATGGGTCTGTCACTGTATAACACTGGGGTACAGTACTCGGGATGGGTCTGCAACTGTATAACACTGGGGTACTGTAATGTTGGGGACGGGTCTGTCTCTGTATAACCCTGGGGTACAGTACTGGTGGGGACTGGTCTGTCTCTGTATAACACTAGGGTACAGTACTGGTGGGGACGGGTCTTCTCTGTATAACACTGGGGTACAATACTGGTGTGGACGGGTCTGTCACTGTATAACACTGGTGTACTGTACTGGTGTGGACGGGACTGTCACTGTATAACACTGGGGTACTGTACTGGTGGGGACGGGTCTGTCAGTGTATAACACTGGGTTACCGTACTGGTGGGGATGGGTCTCTCACTGTATAACACTGGGTTACAGTACTGGTGGGGATGGGTCTCTCACTGTATAACACTGGGTTACAGTACTGGTGGGGATGGTCTGTCACTATATAACACTGGGGTACAGTACTGGTGGGGACAGGTCTGTCAGTGTATAACACTGGGTTACAGTACTGGTGGGGATGGGTCTGTCACTGTATAACACTGGAGTACAGTACTGGTGGGGACGGGTCTGTCACTGTATAACACTGGGGTACAATACTCGGGATGGGCCTGTCACTGTATAACACTGGGGTACAGTACTGGTGGGGACAGGTCTGTCACTGTATAATACTGGGGTAAAGTACTGGTGGGGACGGGACTGTCACTGTATAACACTGGCGTACAGTACTGGTGGGGACGGGTCTGTCACTGTATAACACTGGGGTACAGTACTGGTGGGGACGGGCCTGTCTCTGTATAACACTGGGGTACAGGACTGGTGGGGACGGGTCTGTCTCTGTATAACACTGGGGTACAGTACTGGTGGGGACAGGTCTGTCACTGTATAACACTGGATACAATAATGGTGGGGTCGGGTCTGTCTCTGTATAACACTAGGGTACAGTACTGGTGGGGACGGGTCTGTCACTGTATAACACGGGTACAGTACTGGTGGGGATGGGTCTGTCACTGTATAACACTGGGGTACTGTACTGTTGAGGACGGTTCTGTCACTGTATAACACTGGGTTGCAGTACTGGTGGGGATGGGTCTGTCTCTGTATAACACTGGGGTACAATACTCGGGATGGGTCTGTCACTGTATAACACTGGGGTACAATACTCGGGATGGGTCTGTCACTGTATAACACTGGGGTACAATACTCGTGATGGGTCTGTCACTGTATAACACTGGGGTACAGTAATGGTGGGGACGGGTCTGTCACTGTGTAACACTGGGTTACAGTACTGGTGGGGATGGGTCTGTCACTGTATAACACTGGGGTACAGTACAGGTGGGGACGGGTCTGTCACTGTATAACAATGGGTTACAGTACTGGTGGGAATGGGTGTGTCAGTGTATAACACTGGGGAACAGGACTGGTGGGGACGGGTCTGTCAGTGTATAACACTGGGGTACAGTACTGGTGGGGACAGATCTGTCACTGTATAACACTGGGGTACAGTACTGGTGGGGACGGGACTTTTACTGAATAACACTGGGGTACAATACTGGTGGGGACGGGTCTGTCACTGTATAACACTGGGGTACAGTACTGGTGGGGACAGGTCTGTCACTGTATAACACTGGGGTACAGTACTGGTGGGGACGGGTCTGTCTCGGTATAACACTAGGGTACAGTACTGGTGGGGACTGGTCTGTCACTGTATAACACGGGTACAGTACTGGTGTGGATGGGTCTGTCACTGTATAATACTGGGGTACTGTATTGTTGAGGACGGGTCTGTCACTGTATAACACTGGGTTACAGTACTGGTGGGGATGGGTCTGTCACTGTATAACACTGGGGTACAATACTCGGGATGGGTCTGTCACTGTATAACACTGGGGTACTGTACTCGGGATAGGTCTGTCACTGTATAACACTGGGGTACGCTACTGTTGGGGACGGGTCTGTCTCTGCATAACCCTGGGGTACAGTACTGGTGGGGACTGGTCTGTCTCTGTATAACACTAGGGTACAGTTCTGGTGGGGACGGGTCTTCTCTGTATAACACTGGGGTACAATACTGGTGTGGACGGGTCTGTCACTGTATAACACTGGGGTTCTGTGCTGGTGTGGACGGGTCTGTCACTGTATAACACTGGAGTAGAGTACTGGTGGGGACGGGTCTGTCAGTGTATAACACTGGGTTACGGTAATGGTGGGGATGGGTCTGTCACTGTATAACACTGGGGTACAGTTGTGGTGGGGACGGGTCTGTCAGTGTATAACACTGGTGTACAGTACTTGTGGGGACGGGTCTGTCACTGTATAACACTGGGGTACAATACTCGGGATGGGTCTGTCACTGTATAACACTGGGGTACAGGACTGGTGGGGACAGGTCTGTCACTGTATAATACTGGGGTAAAGTACTGGTGGGGACGGGACTGTCACTGTATAACACTGGGGTACAGTACTGGTGGGGACGGGTCTGTCACTGTATAACACTGGGGTACAGTACTGGTGGGGACGGGTCTGTCTCTGTATAACACTGGGGTACAGGACTGGTGGGGACGGGTCTGTCTCTGTATAACACTGGGGTACAGTACTGGTGGGGACAGGTCTGTCACTGTATAACACTGGATACAATACTGGTGGGGTCGGTTCTGTCTCTGTATAACACTAGGGTACAGTACTGTTGGGGACGGGTCTGTCACTGTATAACACGGGTACAGTACTGGTGGGGATGGGTCTGTCACTGTATAACACTGGGGTACTGTACTGTTGAGGACGGTTCTGTCACTGTATAACACTGGGTTGCAGTACTGGTGGGGATGGGTCTGTCACTGTATAACACTGGGGTACTGTACTGTTGAGGACGGGTCTGTCACTGTATAACACTGGGTTGCAGTACTGGTGGGGATGGGTCTGTCACTGTATAACACTGGGGTACAATACTCGGGATGGGTCTGTCACTGTATAACACTGGGGTACAATACTCGGGATAGGTCTGTCACTGTATAACACTGGGGTACGCTACTGTTGGGGACGGGTCTGTCTCTGCATAACCCTGGGGTACAGTACTGGTGGGGACTGGTCTGTCTCTGTATAACACTAGGGTACAGTTCTGGTGGGGACGGGTCTTCTCTGTATAACACTGGGGTACAATACTGGTGTGGACGGGTCTGTCACTGTATAACACTGGGGTTCTGTGCTGGTGTGGACGGGTCTGTCACTGTATAACACTGGAGTAGAGTACTGGTGGGGACGGGTCTGTCAGTGTATAACACTGGGTTACGGTAATGGTGGGGATGGGTCTGTCACTGTATAACACTGGGGTACAGTTGTGGTGGGGACGGGTCTGTCAGTGTATAACACTGGTGTACAGTACTTGTGGGGACGGGTCTGTCACTGTATAACACTGGGGTACAATACTCGGGATGGGTCTGTCACTGTATAACACTGGGGTACAGGACTGGTGGGGACAGGTCTGTCACTGTATAATACTGGGGTAAAGTACTGGTGGGGACGGGACTGTCACTGTATAACACTGGGGTACAGTACTGGTGGGGACGGGTCTGTCACTGTATAACACTGGGGTACAGTACTGGTGGGGACGGGTCTGTCTCTGTATAACACTGGGGTACAGGACTGGTGGGGACGGGTCTGTCTCTGTATAACACTGGGGTACAGTACTGGTGGGGACAGGTCTGTCACTGTATAACACTGGATACAATACTGGTGGTGTCGGTTCTGTCTCTGTATAACACTAGGGTACAGTACTGGTGGGGACGGGTCTGTCACTGTATAACACGGGTACAGTACTGGTGGGGATGGGTCTGTCACTGTATAACACTGGGGTACTGTACTGTTGAGGACGGTTCTGTCACTGTATAACACTGGGTTGCAGTACTGGTGGGGATGGGTCTGTCACTGTATAACACTGGGGTACTGTACTGTTGAGGACGGGTCTGTCACTGTATAACACTGGGTTGCAGTACTGGTGGGGATGGGTCTGTCACTGTATAACACTGGGGTACAATACTCGGGATGGGTCTGTCACTGTATAACACTGGGGTACAATACTCGGGATGGGTCGGTCACTGTATAACATTGGGGTACAATACTCGTGATGGGTCTGTCACTGTATAACACTGGGGTACAGTAATGGTGGGGACGGGTCTGTCACTGTGTAACACTGGGTTACAGTACTGGTGGGGATGGGTCTGTCACTGTATAACACTGGGGTACAGTACAGGTGGGGACGGGTCTGTCACTGTATAACAATGGGTTACAGTACTGGTGGGAATGGGTGTGTCAGTGTATAACACTGGGGTACAGGACTGGTGGGGACGGGTCTGTCAGTGTATAACACTGGGGTACAGTACTGGTGGGGATGGGACTGTCCCTGTATTACACTGGGGTACAGTACTGGTGGGGACGGGTCTGTCACTCTATAACACTGGGGTACAATACTCGGGATGTGTCTGTCACTGTATAACAAAGGGGTACAGTACTGGTGGGACAGGTCTGTCACTGTATAACACTGGGGTACAATACTCGGGATGGGTCTGTCACTGTATAACACTGGGGTACAGTACTGGTGGGGACAGGACTGTTACTGTATAACACTGGGGTACAATACTGGTGGGGACGGGTCTGTCACTGTATAACACTGGGGTACAGTACTGCTGTGGACGGGTCTGTCACTGTATAACACTGGGGTACAGTACTGGTGGGGACAGGTCTGTCACTGTATAACACTGGGGTACAGTACTGGTGGGGACGGGTCTGTCTCGGTATAACACTAGGGTACAGTACTGGTGGGGACTGGTCTGTCACTGTATAACACGGGTACAGTACTGGTGTGGATGGGTCTGTCACTGTATAATACTGGGGTACTGTATTGTTGAGGACGGGTCTGTCACTGTATAACACTGGGTTACAGTACTGGTGGGGATGGGTCTGTCACTGTATAACACTGGGGTACAATACTCGGGATGGGTCTGTCACTGTATAACACTGGGGTACAGTACTCGGGATGGGTCTGCAACTGTATAACACTGGGGTACTGTACTGTTGGGGACGGGTCTGTCTCTGTATAACCCTGGGGTACAGTACTGGTGGGGACTGGTCTGTCTCTGTATAACACTAGGGCACAGTACTGGTGGGGACGGGTCTTCTCTGTATAACACTGGGGTACAATACTGGTGTGGACGGGTCTGTCACTGTATAACACTGGTGTACTGTACTGGTGTGGACGGGTCTGTCACTGTATAACACTGGGGTACTGTACTGCTGGGGACGGGTCTGTCAGTGTATAACACTGGGTTACCGTACTGGTGGGGATGGGTCTCTCACTGTATAACACTGGGTTACAGTACTGGTGGGGACGGGTCTGTCACTGTATAACACTGGGGTACAGTACTCGGGATGGGTCTGTCACTGTATAACACTGGGGTACTGTACTGTTGGGGACGGGTCTGTCTCTGTATAACCCTGGGGTAGAGTACTGGTGTGGACTGGTCTGTCTCTGTATAACACTAGGGTACAGTACTGGTGGGGACGGGTCTTCTCTGTATAACACTGGGGTACAATACTGGTGTGGACGGGTCTGTCACTGTATAACACTGGGGTAGAATACTGGTGGGGACGGGTCTGTCAGTGTATAACACTGGGTTACAGTACTGGTGGGGATGGTCTGTCACTGTATAGCACTGGGGTACAGTACTGGTGGGGACAGGTCTGTCAGTGTATAACACTGGGTTACAGTACTGGTGGGGATGGGTCTGTCACTGTATAACACTGGAGTACAGTACTGGTGGGGACGGGTCTGTCACTGTATAACACTGGGGTACAGTACTGGTGGGGACGGGTCTGTCACTGTATAACACTGGGGTACAGTACTGGTGGGGACGGGTCTGTCTCTGTATAACACTGGGGTACAGTACTGGTGGGGACGGGTCTGTCACTGTATAACACTGGGGTACAATACTCGGGATGGGTCTGTCACTGTATAACACTGGGGTACAGTACTGGTGGGGACAGATCTGTCACTGTATAACACTGGGGTACAGTACTGGTGGGGACGGGACTTTTACTGTATAACACTGGGGTACAATACTGGTGGGGACGGGTCTGTCACTGTATAACACTGGGGTACAGTACTGGTGTGGACGGGTCTGTCTCTGTATAACACTGGGGTACAGTACTGGTGGGGACTGGTCTGTCACTGTATAACACTGGGGTACAGTACTGGTGGGGACGGGTCTGTCACTGTATAACACTGGGTTGCAGTACTGGTGGGGATGGGTCTGTCACTGTATAACACTGGGGTACTGTACTGTTGAGGACGGGTCTGTCACTGTATAACACTGGGTTGCAGTACTGGTGGGGATGGGTCTGTCACTGTATAACACTGGGGTACAATACTCGGGATGGGTCTGTCACTGTATAACACTGGGGTACAATACTCGGGATGGGTCGGTCACTGTATAACACTGGGGTACAATACTCGTGATGGGTCTGTCACTGTATAACACTGGGGTACAGTAATGGTGGGGACGGGTCTGTCACTGTGTAACACTGGGTTACAGTACTGGTGGGGATGGGTCTGTCACTGTATAACACTGGGGTACAGTACAGGTGGGGACGGGTCTGTCACTGTATAACAATGGGTTACAGTACTGGTGGGAATGGGTGTGTCAGTGTATAACACTGGGGTACAGGACTGGTGGGGATGGGTCTGTCAGTGTATAACACTGGGGTACAGTACTGGTGGGGATGGGACTGTCCCTGTATTACACTGGGGTACAGTACTGGTGGGGACGGGTCTGTCACTCTATAACACTGGGGTACAATACTCGGGATGTGTCTGTCACTGTATAACACTGGGGTACAGTACTGGTGGGACAGGTCTGTCACTGTATAACACTGGGGTACAATACTCGGGATGGGTCTGTCACTGTACAACACTGGGGTACAGTACTGGTGGGGACGGGACTGTTACTGTATAACACTGGGGTACATTACTGGTGGGGACAGATCTGTCACTGTATAACACTGGGGTACAGTACTGGTGGGGACAGGACTGTTACTGTATAACACTGGGGTACAATACTGGTGGGGACGGGTCTGTCACTGTATAACACTGGGGTACAGTACTGCTGTGGACGGGTCTGTCACTGTATAACACTGGGGTACAGTACTGGTGGGGACAGGTCTGTCACTGTATAACACTGGGGTACAGTACTGGTGGGGACGGGTCTGTCTCGATATAACACTAGGGTACAGTACTGGTGGGGACTGGTCTGTCACTGTATAACACGGGTACAGTACTGGTGTGGATGGGTCTGTCACTGTATAATACTGGGGTACTGTATTGTTGAGGACGGGTCTGTCACTGTATAACACTGGGTTACAGTACTGGTGGGGATGGGTCTGTCACTGTATAACACTGGGGTACAATACTCGGGATGGGTCTGTCACTGTATAACACTGGGGTACAGTACTCGGGATGGGTCTGCAACTGTATAACACTGGGGTACTGTACTGTTGGGGACGGGTCTGTCTCTGTATAACCCTGGGGTACAGTACTGGTGGGGACTGGTCTGTCTCTGTATAACACTAGGGTACAGTACTGGTGGGGACGGGTCTTCTCTGTATAACACTGGGGTACAATACTGGTGTGGACGGGTCTGTCACTGTATAACACTGGTGTACTGTACTGGTGTGGACGGGTCTGTCACTGTATAACACTGGGGTACTGTACTGGTGGGGACGGGTCTGTCAGTGTATAACACTGGGTTACAGTACTGGTGGGGATGGGTCTCTCACTGTATAACACTGGGTTACAGTACTGGTGGGGACGGGTCTGTCACTGTATAACACTGGGGTACAGAACTCGGGATGGGTCTGTCACTGTATAACACTGGGGTACTGTACTGTTGGGGACGGGTCTGTCTCTGTATAACCCTGGGGTAGAGTACTGGTGGGGACTGGTCTGTCTCTGTATAACACTAGGGTACAGTACTGGTGGGGACGGGTCTTCTCTGTATAACACTGGGGTACAATACTGGTGTGGACGGGTCTGTCACTGTATAACACTGGGGTACTGTACTGGTGTGGACGGGTCTGTCACTGTATAACACTGGAGTAGAGTACTGGTGGGGACGGGTCTGTCAGTGTATAACACTGGGTTACCGTACTGGTGGGGATGGGTCTGTCACTGTATAACACTGGGGTAGAATACTGGTGGGGACGGGTCTGTCAGTGTATAACACTGGGTTACAGTACTGGTGGGGATGGTCTGTCACTGTATAACACTGGGGTACAGTACTGGTGGGGACAGGTCTGTCAGTGTATAACACTGGGTTACAGTACTGGTGGGGATGGGTCTGTCACTGTATAACACTGGAGTACAGTACTGGTGGGGACGGGTCTGTCACTGTATAACACTGGGGTACAGTACTGGTGGGGACGGGTCTGTCACTGTATAACACTGGGGTACAGTACTGGTGGGGACGGGTCTGTCTCTGTATAACACTGGGGTACAGTACTGGTGGGGACGGGTCTGTCACTGTATAACACTGGGGTACAATACTCGGGATGGGTCTGTCACTGTATAACACTGGGGTACAGTACTGGTGGGGACAGATCTGTCACTGTATAACACTGGGGTACAGTACTGGTGGGGACGGGACTTTTACTGTATAACACTGGGGTACAATACTGGTGGGGACGGGTCTGTCACTGTATAACACTGGGGTACAGTACTGGTGTGGACGGGTCTGTCACTGTATAACACTGGGGTACAGTACTGGTGGGGACTGGTCTGTCACTGTATAACACTGGGGTACAGTACTGGTGGGGACGGGTCTGTCTCGGTATAACACTAGGGTACAGTACTGGTGGGGACTGTTCTGTCACTGTATAACACGGGTACAGTACTGGTGTGGATGGGTCTGTCACTGTATAATACTGGGGTACTGTATTGTTGAGGACGGGTCTGTCACTGTATAACACTGGGTTACAGTACTGGTGGGGATGGGTCTGTCACTGTATAACACTGGGGTACAATACTCGGGATGGGTCTGTCACTGTATAACACTGGGGTACAGTACTCGGGATGGGTCTGTCACTGTATAACACTGGGTTACTGTACTGTTGGGGACAGTTCTGTCTCTGTATAACACGGGTACAGTACTGGTGGGGACTGGTCTGTCTCTGTATAACACTAGGGTACAGTACTGGTGGGGACGGGTCTTCTCTGTATAACACTGGGGTACAATACTGGTGTGGACGGTTCTGTCACTGTATAACACTGGGGTAGAATATTGGTGGGGACGGGTCTGTCAGTGTATAACACTGGGTTACAGTACTGGTTGGGATGGTCTGTCACTGTATAACACTGGGGTACAGTACTGGTGGGGACAGGTCTGTCAGTGTATAACACTGGGTTACAGTACTGGTGGGGATGGGTCTGTCACTGTATAACACTGGAGTACAGTACTGGTGGGGACGGGTCTGTCACTGTATAACACTGGGGTACAATACTCGGGATGGGCCTGTCACTGTATAACACTGGGGTACAGTACTGGTGGGGACAGGTCTGTCACTGTATAATACTGGGGTAAAGTACTGGTGGGGACGGGACTGTCACTGAATAACACTGGCGTACAGTACTGGTGGGGACGGGTCTGTCACTGTATAACACTGGGGTACAGTACTGGTGGGGACGGGTCTGTCTCTGTATAACACTGGGGTACAGGACTGGTGGGGACGGGTCTGTCTCTGTATAACACTGGGGTACAGTACTGGTGGGGACAGGTCTGTCACTGTATAACACTGGATGCAATAATGGTGGGGTCGGGTCTGTCTCTGTATAACACTAGGGTACAGTACTGGTGGGGACGGGTCTGTCACTGTATAACACGGGTACAGTACTGGTGGGGATGGGTCTGTCACTGTATAACACTGGGGTACTGTACTGTTGAGGACGGTTCTGTCACTGTATAACACTGGGTTGCAGTACTGGTGGGGATGGGTCTGTCTCTGTATAACACTGGGGTACTGTACTGTTGAGGACGGGTCTGTCACTGTATAACACTGGGTTGCGGTACTGGTGGGGATGGGTCTGTCACTGTATAACACTGGGGTACAATACTCGGGATGGGTCTGTCACTGTATAACCCTGGGGTACAATACTCGGGATGGGTCTGTCACTGTATAACACTGGGGTACAATACTCGTGATGGGTCTGTCACTGTATAACACTGGGGTACAGTAATGGTGGGGACGGGTCTGTCACTGTGTAACACTGGGGTACTGTACTGGTGGGGATGGGTCTGTCACTGTATAACACTGGGGTACAGTACAGGTGGGGACGGGTCTGTCACTGTATAACAATGGGTTACAGTACTGGTGGGAATGGGTGTGTCAGTGTATAACACTGGGTTACAGGACTGGTGGGGACGGGTCTGTCAGTGTATAACACTGGGGTACAGTACTGGTGGGGATGGGTCTGTCACTGTATTACACTGGGGTACAGTACTGGTGGGGACGGGTCTGTCACTGTATAACACTGGGGTACAATACTCGGGATGGGTCTGTCACTGTATAACACTGGGGTACAGTACTGGTGGGGACAGATCTGTCACTGTATAACACTGGGGTACAGTACTGGTGGGCCGGGACTTTTACTGAATAACACTGGGGTACAATACTGGTGGGGACGGGTCTGTCACTGTATAACACTGGGGTACAGTACTGGTGTGGACGGGTCTGTCACTGTATAACACTGGGGTACAGTACTGGTGGGGACAGGTCTGTCACTCTATAACACTGGGGTACAGTACTGGTGGGGACGGGTCTGTCTCGGTATAACACTAGGGTACAGTACTGGTGGGGACTGGTCTGTCACTGTATAACACGGGTACAGTACTGGTGTGGATGGGTCTGTCACTGTATAATACTGGGGTACTGTATTGTTGAGGACGGGTCTGTCACTGTATAACACTGGGTTACAGTACTGGTGGGGATGGGTCTGTCACTGTATAACACTGGGGTACAATACTCGGGATGGGTCTGTCACTGTATAACACTGGGGTACAGTACTCGGGATGGGTCTGTCACTGTATAACACTGGTGCACGGTACTGTTGGGGACGGGTCTGTCTCTGCATAACCCTGGGGTACAGTACTGGTGGGGACTGGTCTGTCTCTGTATAACACTAGGGTACAGTACTGGTGGGGACGGGTCTTCTCTGTATAACACTGGGGTTCAAAACTGGTGTGGACGGGTCTGTCACTGTATAACACTGGGGTTCTGTACTGGTGTGGACGGGTCTGTCACTGTATAACACTGGAGTAGAGTACTGGTGGGGACGGGTCTGTCAGTGTATAACACTGGGTTACCGTAATGGTGGGGATGGGTCTGTCACTGTATAACACTGGGGTACAGTAGTGGTGGGGACGGGTCTGTCAGTGTATAACACTGGTGTACAGTACTTGTGGGGACGGGTCTGTCACTGTATAACACTGGGGTACAATACTCGGGATGGGTCTGTCACTGTATAACACTGGGGTACAGGACTGGTGGGGACAGGTCTGTCACTGTATAATACTGGGGTAAAGTACTGGTGGGGACGGGACTGTCACTGTATAACACTGGCGTACAGTACTGGTGGGGACGGGTCTGTCACTGTATAACACTGGGGTACAGTACTGGTGGGGACGGGTCTGTCTCTGTATAACACTGGGGTACAGGACTGGTGGGGATGGGTCTGTCTCTGTATAACACTGGGGTACAGTACTGGTGGGGACTGGTCTGTCACTGTATAACACGGGTACAGTACTGGTGTGGATGGGTCTGTCACTGTATAATACTGGGGTACTGTATTGTTGAGGACGGGTCTGTCACTGTATAACACTGGGTTACAGTACTGGTGGGGATGGGTCTGTCACTGTATAACACTGGGGTACAATACTCGGGATGGGTCTGTCACTGTATAACACTGGGGTACAGTACTCGGGATGGGTCTGTCACTGTATAACACTGGGTTACTGTACTGTTGGGGACGGGTCTGTCTCTGTATAACCCTGGGCTAGAGTACTGGTGGGGACTGGTCTGTCTCTGTATAACACTGGGGTACAATACTGGTGTGGACGGGTCTGTCACTGTATAACACTGGGGTACTGTACTGGTGTGGACGGGTCTGTCACTGTATAACACTGGAGTAGAGTACTGGTGGGGACGGGTCTGTCAGTGTATAACACTGGGTTACCGTACTGGTGGGGATGGGTCTGTCACTGTATAACACTGGGGTAGAATATTGGTGGGGACGGGTCTGTCAGTGTATAACACTGGGTTACAGTACTGGTGGGGATGGTCTGTCACTGTATAACACTGGGGTACAGTACTGGTGGGGACAGGTCTGTCAGTGTATAACACTGGGTTACAGTACTGGTGGGGATGGGTCTGTCACTGTATAACACTGGAGAACAGTACTGGTGGGGACGGGTCTGTCACTGTATAACACTGGGGTACAATACTCGGGATGGGCCTGTCACTGTATAACACTGGGGTACAGTACTGGTGGGGACAGGTCTGTCACTGTATAATACTGGGGTAAAGTACTGGTGGGGACGGGACTGTCACTGTATAACACTGGCGTACAGTACTGGTGGGGACGGGTCTGTCACTGTATAACACTGGGGTACAGTACTGGTGGGGACGGGTCTGTCTCTGTATAACACTGGGGTACAGGACTGGTGGGGACGGGTCTGTCTCTGTATAACACTGGGGTACAGTACTGGTGGGGACAGGTCTGTCACTGTATAACACTGGATGCAATAATGGTGGGGTCGGGTCTGTCTCTGTATAACACTAGGGTACAGTACTGGTGGGGACGGGTCTGTCACTGTATAACACGGGTACAGTACTGGTGGGGATGGGTCTGTCACTGTATAACACTTGGGTACTGTACTGTTGAGGACGGTTCTGTCACTGTATAACACTGGGTTGCAGTACTGGTGGGGATGGGTCTGTCTCTGTATAACACTGGGGTACTGTACTGTTGAGGACGGGTCTGTCACTGTATAACACTGGGTTGCAGTACTGGTGGGGATGGGTCTGTCACTGTATAACACTGGGGTACAATACTCGGGATGGGTCTGTCACTGTATAACACTGGGGTACAATACTCGTGATGGGTCTGTCACTGTATAACACTGGGGTACAGTAATGGTGGGGACGGGTCTGTCACTGTGTAACACTGGGTTACAGTACTGGTGGGGATGGGTCTGTCACTGTATAACACTGGGGTACAGTACAGGTGGGGACGGGTCTGTCACTGTATAACAATGGGTTACAGTACTGGTGGGAATGGGTGTGTCAGTGTATAACACTGGGTTACAGGACTGGTGGGGACGGGTCTGTCAGTGTATAACACTGGGGTACAGTACTGGTGGGGATGGGTCTGTCACTGTATTACACTGGGGTACAGTACTGGTGGGGACGGGTCTGTCACTGTATAACACTGGGGTACAATACTCGGGATGGGTCTGTCACTGTATAACACTGGGGTACAGTACTGGTGGGGACAGATCTGTCACTGTATAACACTGGGGTACAGTACTGGTGGGCCGGGACTTTTACTGAATAACACTGGGGTACAATACTGGTGGGGACGGGTCTGTCACTGTATAACACTGGGGTACAGTACTGGTGTGGACGGGTCTGTCACTGTATAACACTGGGGTACAGTACTGGTGGGGACAGGTCTGTCACTGTATAACACTGGGGTACAGTACTGGTGGGGACGGGTCTGTCTCGGTATAACACTAGGGTACAGTACTGGTGGGGACTGGTCTGTCACTGTATAACACGGGTACAGTACTGGTGTGGATGGGTCTGTCACTGTATAATACTGGGGTACTGTATTGTTGAGGACGGGTCTGTCACTGTATAACACTGGGTTACAGTACTGGTGGGGATGGGTCTGTCACTGTATAACGCTGGGGTACAATACTCGGGATGGGTCTGTCACTGTATAACACTGGGGTACAGTACTCGGGATGGGTCTGTCACTGTATAACACTGGTGTACGGTACTGTTGGGGACGGGTCTGTCTCTGCATAACCCTGGGGTACAGTACTGGTGGGGACTGGTCTGTCTCTGTATAACACTAGGGTACAGTACTGGTGGGGACGGGTCTTCTCTGTATAACACTGGGGTACAAAACTGGTGTGGACGGGTCTGTCACTGTATAACACTGGGGTTCTGTACTGGTGTGGACGGGTCTGTCACTGTATAACACTGGAGTAGAGTACTGGTGGGGACGGGTCTGTCAGTGTATAACACTGGGTTACCGTAATGGTGGGGATGGGTCTGTCACTGTATAACACTGGGGTACAGTAGTGGTGGGGACGGGTCTGTCAGTGTATAACACTGGTGTACAGTACTTGTGGGGACGGGTCTGTCACTGTATAACACTGGGGTACAATACTCGGGATGGGTCTGTCACTGTATAACACTGGGGTACAGGACTGGTGGGGACAGGTCTGTCACTGTATAATACTGGGGTAAAGTACTGGTGGGGACGGGACTGTCACTGTATAACACTGGGGTACAGTACTGGTGGGGACGGGTCTGTCACTGCATAACACTGGGGTACAGTACTGGTGGGGACGGGTCTGTCTCTGTATAACACTGGGGTACAGGACTGGTGGGGACGGGTCTGTCTCTGTATAACACTGGGGTACAGTACTGGTGGGGACAGGTCTGTCACTGTATAACACTGGATACAATACTGGTGGGGTCGGTTCTGTCTCTGTATAACACTAGGGTACAGTACTGGTGGGGACGGGTCTGTCACTGTATAACACGGGTACAGTACTGGTGGGGATGGGTCTGTCACTGTATAACACTGGGGTACTGTACTGTTGAGGACGGTTCTGTCACTGTTTAACACTGGGTTGCAGTACTGGTGGGGATGGGTCTGTCACTGTATAACACTGGGGTACAATACTCGGGATGGGTCTGTCACTGTATAACACTGGGGTACAATACTCGGGATGGGTCGGTCACTGTATAACACTGGGGTACAATACTCGTGATGGGTCTGTCACTGTATAACACTGGGGTACAGTAATGGTGGGGACGGGTCTGTCACTGTGTAACACTGGGTTACAGTACTGGTGGGGATGGGTCTGTCACTGTATAACACTGGGGTACAGTACAGGTGGGGACGGGTCTGTCACTGTATAACAATGGGTTACAGTACTGGTGGGAATGGGTGTGTCAGTGTATAACACTGGGGTACAGTACTGGTGGGGACAGGACTGTTACTGTATAACACTGGGGTACAATACTGGTGGGGACGGGTCTGTCACTTTATAACACTGGGGTACAGTACTGCTGTGGACGGGTCTGTCACTGTATAACACTGGGGTACAGTACTGGTGGGGACAGGTCTGCCACTGTATAACACTGGGGTACAGTACTGGTGGGGACGTGTCTGTCTCGGTATAACACTAGGGTACAGTATTGGTGGGGACTGGTCTGTCACTGTATAACACGGGTACAGTACTGGTGTGGATGGGTCTGTCACTGTATAATACTGGGGTACTGTATTGTTGAGGACGGGTCTGTCACTGTATAACACTGGGTTACAGTACTGGTGGGGATGGGTCTGTCACTGTATAACACTGGGGTACAATACTCGGGATGGGTCTGTCACTGTATAACACTGGGGTACAGTACTCGGGATGGGTCTGCAACTGTATAACACTGGGGTACTGTACTGTTGGGGACGGGTCTGTCTCTGTATAACCCTGGGTACAGGACTGGTGGGGACTGGTCTGTCTCTCTATAACACTAGGGTACAGTACTGGTGGGGACGGGGCTTCTCTGTATAACACTGGGGTACAATACTGGTGTGGACGGGTCTGTCACTGTATAACACTGGGGTACTGTACTGGTGGGGACGGGTCTGTCAGTGTATAACACTGGGTTACCGTACTGGTGGGGATGGGTCTCTCACTGTATAACACTGGGTTACAGTACTGGTGGGGACGGGTCTGTCACTGTATAACACTGGGGTACAGTACTCGGGATGGGTCTGTCACTGTATTACACTGGGGTACTGTACTGTTGGGGACGGGTCTGTCTCTGTATAACCCTGGGGTAGAGTACTGGTGGGGACTGGTCTGTCTCTGTATAACACTAGGGTACATTACTGGTGGGGACGGGTCTTCTCTGTATAACACTGGGGTACAATACTGGTGTGGACGGGTCTGTCACTGTATAACACTGGAGTAGAGTACTGGTGGGGACGGGTCTGTCAGTGTATAGCACTGGGTTACCGTACTGGTGGGGATGGGTCTGTCACTGTACAACACTGGGGTAGAATACTGGTGGGGACGGGTCTGTCAGTGTATAACACTGGGTTACAGTACTGGTGGGGATGGTCTGTCACTGTATAACACTGGGGTACAGTACTGGTGGGGACAGGTCTGTCAGTGTATAACACTGGGTTACAGTACTGGTGGGGATGTGTCTGTCACTGTATAACACTGGAGTACAGTACTGGTGGGGACGGGTCTGTCACTGTATAACACTGGGGTACAATACTCGGGATGGGCCTGTCACTGTATAACACTGGGGTACAGTACTGGTGGGGACAGATCTGTCACTGTATAATACTGGGGTAAAGTACTGGTGGGGACGGGACTGTCACTGTATAACACTGGCGTACAGTACTGGTGGGGACGGGTCTGTCACTGTATAACACTGGGGTACAGTACTGGTGGGGACGGGTCTGTCTCTGTATAACACTGGGGTACAGGACTGGTGGGGACGGGTCTGTCTCTGTGTAACACTGGGGTACAGTACTGGTGTGGACGGGTCTGTCACTGTATAACACTGGGGTACAGTACTGGTGGGGACAGGTCTGTCACTGTATAACACTGGGGTACAGTACTGGTGGGGACGGGTCTGTCTCGGTATAACACTAGGGTACAGTACTGGTGGGGACTGGTCTGTCACTGTATAACACGGGTACAGTACTGGTGTGGATGGGTCTGTCACTGTATAATACTGGGGTACTGTATTGTTGAGGACGGGTCTGTCACTGTATAACACTGGGTTACATTACTGGTGGGGATGGGTCTGTCACTGTATAACGCTGGGGTACAATACTCGGGATGGGTCTGTCACTGTATAACACTGGGGTACAGTACTCGGGATGGGTCTGTCACTGTATAACACTGGTGTACGGTACTGTTGGGGACGGGTCTGTCTCTGCATAACCCTGGGGTACAGTACTGGTGGGGACTGGTCTGTCTCTGTATAACACTAGGGTACAGTACTGGTGGGGACGGGTCTTCTCTGTATAACACTGGGGTACAAAACTGGTGTGGACGGGTCTGTCACTGTATAACACTGGGGTTCTGTACTGGTGTGGACGGGTCTGTCACTGTATAACACTGGAGTAGAGTACTGGTGGGGACGGGTCTGTCAGTGTATAACACTGGGTTACCGTAATGGTGGGGATGGGTCTGTCACTGTATAACACTGGGGTACAGTAGTGGTGGGGACGGGTCTGTCAGTGTATAACACTGGTGTACAGTACTTGTGGGGACGGGTCTGTCACTGTATAACACTGGGGTACAATACTCGGGATGGGTCTGTCACTGTATAACACTGGGGTACAGAACTGGTGGGGACAGGTCTGTCACTGTATAATACTGGGGTAAAGTACTGGTGGGGACGGGACTGTCACTGTATAACACTGGGGTACAGTACTGGTGGGGACGGGTCTGTCACTGCATAACACTGGGGTACAGTACTGGTGGGGACGGGTCTGTCTCTGTATAACACTGGGGTACAGGACTGGTGGGGACGGGTCTGTCTCTGTATAACACTGGGGTACAGTACTGGTGGGGACAGGTCTGTCACTGTATAACACTGGATACAATACTGGTGGGGTCGGTTCTGTCTCTGTATAACACTAGGGTACAGTACTGGTGGGGACGGGTCTGTCACTGTATAACACGGGTACAGTACTGGTGGGGATGGGTCTGTCACTGTATAACACTGGGGTACTGTACTGTTGAGGACGGTTCTGTCACTGTTTAACACTGGGTTGCAGTACTGGTGGGGATGGGTCTGTCACTGTATAACACTGGGGTACAATACTCGGGATGGGTCTGTCACTGTATAACACTGGGGTACAATACTCGGGATGGGTCGGTCACTGTATAACACTGGGGTACAATACTCGTGATGGGTCTGTCACTGTATAACACTGGGGTACAGTAATGGTGGGGACGGGTCTGTCACTGTGTAACACTGGGTTACAGTACTGGTGGGGATGGGTCTGTCACTGTATAACACTGGGGTACAGTACAGGTGGGGACGGGTCTGTCACTGTATAACAATGGGTTACAGTACTGGTGGGAATGGGTGTGTCAGTGTATAACACTGGGGTACAGTACTGGTGGGGACAGGACTGTTACTGTATAACACTGGGGTACAATACTGGTGGGGACGGGTCTGTCACTTTATAACACTGGGGTACAGTACTGCTGTGGACGGGTCTGTCACTGTATAACACTGGGGTACAGTACTGGTGGGGACAGGTCTGCCACTGTATAACACTGGGGTACAGTACTGGTGGGGACGTGTCTGTCTCGGTATAACACTAGGGTACAGTATTGGTGGGGACTGGTCTGTCACTGTATAACACGGGTACAGTACTGGTGTGGATGGGTCTGTCACTGTATAATACTGGGGTACTGTATTGTTGAGGACGGGTCTGTCACTGTATAACACTGGGTTACAGTACTGGTGGGGATGGGTCTGTCACTGTATAACACTGGGGTACAATACTCGGGATGGGTCTGTCACTGTATAACACTGGGGTACAGTACTCGGGATGGGTCTGCAACTGTATAACACTGGGGTACTGTACTGTTGGGGACGGGTCTGTCTCTGTATAACCCTGGGTACAGGACTGGTGGGGACTGGTCTGTCTCTCTATAACACTAGGGTACAGTACTGGTGGGGACGGGGCTTCTCTGTATAACACTGGGGTACAATACTGGTGTGGACGGGTCTGTCACTGTATAACACTGGGGTACTGTACTGGTGGGGACGGGTCTGTCAGTGTATAACACTGGGTTACCGTACTGGTGGGGATGGGTCTCTCACTGTATAACACTGGGTTACAGTACTGGTGGGGACGGGTCTGTCACTGTATAACACTGGGGTACAGTACTCGGGATGGGTCTGTCACTGTATTACACTGGGGTACTGTACTGTTGGGGACGGGTCTGTCTCTGTATAACCCTGGGGTAGAGTACTGGTGGGGACTGGTCTGTCTCTGTATAACACTAGGGTACATTACTGGTGGGGACGGGTCTTCTCTGTATAACACTGGGGTACAATACTGGTGTGGACGGGTCTGTCACTGTATAACACTGGAGTAGAGTACTGGTGGGGACGGGTCTGTCAGTGTATAGCACTGGGTTACCGTACTGGTGGGGATGGGTCTGTCACTGTACAACACTGGGGTAGAATACTGGTGGGGACGGGTCTGTCAGTGTATAACACTGGGTTACAGTACTGGTGGGGATGGTCTGTCACTGTATAACACTGGGGTACAGTACTGGTGGGGACAGGTCTGTCAGTGTATAACACTGGGTTACAGTACTGGTGGGGATGTGTCTGTCACTGTATAACACTGGAGTACAGTACTGGTGGGGACGGGTCTGTCACTGTATAACACTGGGGTACAATACTCGGGATGGGCCTGTCACTGTATAACACTGGGGTACAGTACTGGTGGGGACAGATCTGTCACTGTATAATACTGGGGTAAAGTACTGGTGGGGACGGGACTGTCACTGTATAACACTGGCGTACAGTACTGGTGGGGACGGGTCTGTCACTGTATAACACTGGGGTACAGTACTGGTGGGGACGGGTCTGTCTCTGTATAACACTGGGGTACAGGACTGGTGGGGACGGGTCTGTCTCTGTATAACACTGGGGTACAGTACTGGTGGGGACAGGTCTGTCACGGTATAACACTGGATACAATAATGGTGGGGTCGGGTCTGTCTCTGTATAACACTAGGGTACAGTACTTGTGGGGACGGGTCTGTCACTGTATAACACGGGTACAGTACTGGTGGGGATGGGTCTGTCACTGTATAACACTGGGGTACTGTACTGTTGAGGACGGTTCTGTCACTGTATAACACTGGGTTGCAGTACTGGTGGGGATGGGTCTGTCTCTGTATAACACTGGGGTACTGTATTGTTGAGGACGGGTCTGTCACTGTATAACACTGGGTTGCAGTACTGGTGGGGATGGGTCTGTCACTGTATAACACTGGGGTACAATACTCGGGATGGGTCTGTCACTGTATAACACTGGGGTACAATACTCGGGATGGGTCTGTCACTGTATAACACTGGGGTACAATACTCGTGATGGGTCTGTCACTGTATAACACTGGGGTACAGTAATGGTGGGGACGGGTCTGTCACTGTTTAACACTGGGTTACAGTACTGGTGGGGATGGGTCTGTCACTGTATAACACTGGGGTACAGTACAGGTGGGGACGGGTCTGTCACTGTATAACAATGGGTTACAGTACTGGTGGGAATGGGTGTGTCAGTGTATAACACTGGGGTACAGGACTGGTGGGGACGGGTCTGTCAGTGTATAACACTGGGGTACAGTACTGGTGGGGATGGGTCTGTCACTGTATTACACTGGGGTACAGTACTGGTGGGGACGGGTCTGTCACTGTATAACACTGGGGTACAATACTCGGGATGGGTCTGTCACTGTATAACACTGGGGTACAGTACTGGTGGGGACAGATCTGTCACTGTATAACACTGGGGTACAGTACTGGTGGGGACGGGACTTTTACTGAATAACACTGGGGTACAATACTGGTGGGGACGGGTCTGTCACTGTATAACACTGGGGTACAGTACTGGTGTGGACGGGTCTGTCACTGTATAACACTGGGGTACAGTACTGGTGGGGAGAGGTCTGTCACTGTATAACACTGGGGTACAGTACTGGTGGGGACGGGTCTGTCTCGGTATAACACTAGGGTACAGTACTGGTGGGGACTGGTCTGTCACTGTATAACACGGGTACAGTACTGGTGTGGATGGGTCTGTCACTGTATAATACTTGGGTACTGTATTGTTGAGGACGGGTCTGTCACTGTATAACACTGGGTTACAGTACTGGTGGGGATGGGTCTGTCACTGTATAACACTGGGGTACAGTACTGGTGGGGACAGGTCTGTCACTGTATAACACTGGATACAATAATGGTGGGGTCGGGTCTGTCTCTGTATAACACTAGGGTACAGTACTGGTGGGGACGGGTCTGTCACTGTATAACACGGGTACAGTACTGGTGGGGATGGGTCTGTCACTGTATAACACTGGGGTACTGTACTGTTGAGGACGGTTCTGTCACTGTATAACACTGGGTTGCAGTACTGGTGGGGATGGGCCTGTCTCTGTATAACACTGGGGTACTGTATTGTTGAGGACGGGTCTGTCACTGTATAACACTGGGTTGCAGTACTGGTGGGGATGGGTCTGTCACTGTATAACACTGGGGTACAATACTCAGGATGGGTCTGTCACTGTATAACACTGGGGTACAATACTCGGGATGGGTCTGTCACTGTATAACACTGGGGTACAATACTCGTGATGGGTCTGTCACTGTATAACACTGGGGTACAGTAATGGTGGGGACGGGTCTGTCACTGTTTAACACTGGGTTACAGTACTGGTGGGGATGGGTCTGTCACTGTATAACACTGGGGTACAGTACAGGTGGGGACGGGTCTGTCACTGTATAACAATGGGTTACAGTACTGGTGGGAATGGGTGTGTCAGTGTATAACACTGGGGTACAGGACTGGTGGGGACGGGTCTGTCAGTGTATAACACTGGGGTACAGTACTGGTGGGGATGGGTCTGTCACTGTATTACACTGGGGTACAGTACTGGTGGGGACGGGTCTGTCACTGTATAACACTGGGGTACAATACTCGGGATGGGTCTGTCACTGTATAACACTGGGGTACAGTACTGGTGGGGACAGATCTGTCACTGTATAACACTGGGGTACAGTACTGGTGGGGACGGGACTTTTACTGAATAACACTGGGGTACAATACTGGTGGGGACGGGTCTGTCACTGTATAACACTGGGGTACAGTACTGGTGTGGACGGGTCTGTCACTGTATAACACTGGGGTACAGTACTGGTGGGGAGAGGTCTGTCACTGTATAACACTGGGGTACAGTACTGGTGGGGACGGGTCTGTCTCGGTATAACACTAGGGTACAGTACTGGTGGGGACTGGTCTGTCACTGTATAACACGGGTACAGTACTGGTGTGGATGGGTCTGTCACTGTATAATACTTGGGTACTGTATTGTTGAGGACGGGTCTGTCACTGTATAACACTGGGTTACAGTACTGGTGGGGATGGGTCTGTCACTGTATAACACTGGGGTACAATACTCGGGATGGGTCTGTCACTGTATAACACTGGGGTACAGTACTCGGGATGGGTCTGTCACTGTATAACACTGGGGTACGGTACAGTTGGGGACGGGTCTGTCTCTGCATAACCCTGGGGTACAGTACTGGTGGGGACTGGTCTGTCTCTGTATAACACTAGGGTACAGTACTGGTGGGGACGGGTCTTCTCTGTATAACACTGGGGTACAATACTGGTGTGGACGGGTCTGTCACTGTATAACACTGGGGTACTGTACTGGTGTGGACGGGTCTGTCACTGTATAACACTGGAGTAGAGTACTGGTGGGGACGGGTCTGTCAGTGTATAACACTGGGTTACCGTAATGGTGGGGATGGGTCTGTCACTGTATAACACTGGGGTACAGAAGTGGTGGGGACGGGTCTGTCAGTGTATAACACTGGTGTACAGTACTTGTGGGGACGGGTCTGTCACTGTATAACACTGGGGTACAATACTCGGGATGGGTCTGTCACTGTATAACACTGGGGTACAGGACTGGTGGGGACAGGTCTGTCACTGTATAACACTGGGGTACAGTACTGGTGGGGACAGGTCTGTCACTGTATAACACTGGGATACAGTACTGGTGGGGACGGGTCTGTCTCTGTATAACACTAGGGTACAGTACTGGTGGGGACGGGTCTGTCTCTGTATAACACTAGGGTACAGTACTGGTGGGGACGGGTCTGTCTCTGTATAACACTAGGGTACAGTACTGGTGGGGATGGGTCTTCTCTGTATAACACTGGGGTACAATGCTGGTGTGGACGGGTCTGTCACTGTATAACACTGGGGTACTGTACTGGTGTGGACAGGTCTGTCACTGTATAACACTGGGGTAAAGTACTGGTGGGGACGGGACTGTCACTGTAAAACACTGGGGTACAGTACTGGTGGGGACTGGTCTGTCACTGTATAACACTGGGGTACAGTACTGGTGGGGACGGGTCTGTCTCTGTATAACACTGGGGTACAGGACTGGTGGGGACGGGTCTGTCTCTGTATAACACTGTGGTACAGTACTGGTGTGGACAGGTCTGTCACTGTATAACACTGGATACAATACTGGTGAGGTCGGGTCTGTCTCTGTATAACACTAGGGTACAGTACTGGTGGGGACGGGTCTGTCACTGTATAAGACGGGTACAGTACTGGTGGGGATGGGTCTGTCACTGTATAACACTGGGGTACTGTACTGTTGAGGACGGTTCTGTCACTGTATAACACTGGGTTGCAGTACTGGTGGGGATGGGTCTGTCACTGTATAACACTGGGGTACTGTACTGTTGAGGACGGGTCTGTCACTGTATAACACTGGGTTGCAGTACTGGTGGGGATGGGTCTGTCACTGTATAACACTGGGGTACAATACTCGGGATCGGTCTGTCACTGTATAACACTGGGGTACAATACTCGGGATGGGTCTGTCACTGTATAACACTGGGGTACAATACTCGTGATGGGTCTGTCACTGTATAACACTGGGGTACAGTAATGGTGGGGACGGGTCTGTCACTGTATAACACTGGGTTACAGTACTGGTGGGGATGGGTCTGTCACTGTATAACACTGGCGTACAGTACAGGTGGGGACGGGTCTGACACTGTATAACAATGGGTTACAGTACTGGTGGGAATGGGTGTGTCAGTGTATAACACTGGGGTACAGGACTGGTGGGGACGGGTCTGTCAGTGTATAACACTGGGGTACAGTACTGGTGGGGATGGGTCTGTCACTGTATTACACTGGGGTACAGTACTGGTGGGGACGGGTCTGTCACTGTATAACACTGGGGTACAATACTCGGGATGGGTCTGTCATTGTATAACACTGGGGTACAGTACTGGTGGGGACAGATCTGTCACTGTATAACACTGGGGTACAGTACTGGTGGGGACGGGACTGTTACTGTATAACACTGGGGTACAATACTGGTGGGGACGGGTCTGTCACTGTATAACACTGGGGTACAGTACTGGTGTGGACGGGTCTGTCACTGTATAACACTGGGGTACAGTACTGGTGGGGACGTGTCTGTCTCGGTATAACACTAGGGTACAGTTCTGGTGGGGACTGGTCTGTCACTGTATAACACGGGTACAGTACTGGTTTGGATGGGTCTGTCACTGTATAATACTGGGGTACTGTATTGTTGAGGACGGGTCTGTCACTGTATAACACTGGGTTACAGTACTGGTGGGGATGGGTCTGTCACTGTATAACACTGGGGTACAATACTCGGGATGGGTCTGTCACTGTATAACACTGGGGTACAGTTCTCGGGATGGGTCTGTCACTGTATAACACTGGGGTACTGTACTGTTGGGGACGGGTCTGTCTCTGTATAACCCTGGGTTACAGAACTGGTAGGGACTGGTCTGTCTCTGTATAACACTAGGGTACAGTACTGGTGGGGACGGGTCTTCTCTGTATAACACTGGGGAACTATACTGGTGTGGACGGGTCTGTCACTGTATAACACTGGGGTACTGTACTGGTGTGGACGGGTCGGTTACTGTATAACACTGGGGTAGAGTACTGGTGGGGACGGGTCTGTCAGTGTATAACACTGGGTTACCGTACTGGTGGGGATGGGTCTGTCACTGTATAACACTGGGGTACAGTACTGGTGGGGACGGGTCTGTCAGTGTATAACACTGGGTTACAGTACTGGTGGGGACGGGTCTGTCACTGTATAACACTGGGGTACAATACTCGGGATGGGTCTGTCACTGTATAACACTGGGGTACAGTACTGGTGGGGACAGGTCTGTCACTGTATAATACTGGGGTAAAGTACTGGTGGGGACGGGACTGTCACTGTATAACACCGGGGTACAGTACTGGTGGGGACGGGTCTGTCACTGTATAACACTGGGGTACTGTACTGGTGTGGACGGGTCTGTCTCTGTACAACACTGGTGTACAGTACTGGTGGGGATGGGTCTGTCACTGTATAACACGGGTACAGTACTGGTGGGGATGGGTCTGTCACTGTATAACACTGGGGTACAATAATCTGGATGGGTCTGTCACTGTATAACACTCGGGTACAATACTCGGGATGGGTCTGTCACTGTATAACACTGGGGTACAGTACTGGTGGGGCCGGGTCTGTCACTGTCTAACATTGGGTTACAGTACTGGTGGGGATGGGTCTGTCACTGTATAACACTGGGGTAGAGTACTGGTGGGGACGGGTCTGTCAGTGTATAACACTGGGTTACAGTACTGGTGGGGATGGGTCTGTCACTGTATAACACTGGGGTACAGTACTGGTGGGGACAGGTCTGTCAGTGTATAACACTGGGGTACAGTACTGGAGGGGACGGGTCTGTCACTGTATAACACTGGGGTACAATACTCGGGATGGGTCTGTCACTGTATAACACTGCGGTACAGTACTGGTGGGGACAGATCTGTCACTGTATAACACTGGGGTACAGTACTGATGGGGACGGGACTGTTACTGTATAACACTGGGGTACAATACTGGTGGGGACGGGTTGTCACTGTATAACACTGGGGTACAGTACTGGTGTGGGCGCGTCTGTCACTGTATAACACTGGGGTACAGTACTGGTGGGGACAGGTCTGTCACTGTATAACACTGGGGTACAGTACTGGTGGGGACGGGTCTGTCTCGGTATAACACTAGGGTACAGTACTGGTGGGGACTGGTCTGTCACTGTATAACACGGGTACAGTACTGGTGTGGATGGGTCTGTCACTGTATAATACTGGGGTACTGTATTGTTGAGGACTGGTCTGTCACTGTATGACACTGGGTTACAGTACTGGTGGGGTTGGGTCTGTCACTGTATAACACTGGGGTACAATACTCGGGATGGGTCTGTCACTGTATAACACTGGGGTACAGTACTCGGGATGGGTCTGTCACTGTATAACACTGGGGTACTGTACTGTTGGGGACGGGTCTGTCTCTGTATAACCCTGGGGTACAGGACTGGTGGGGACTGGTCTGTCTCTGTATAACACTAGGGTACAGTACTGGTGGGGACGGGTCTTCTCTGTATAACACTGGGGTACAATACTGGTGTGGACGGGACTGTCACTGTATAACACTGGTGTACTGTACTGGTGTGGACGGGTCTGTCACTGTATAACACTGGGGTAGAGCACTGGTGGGGACGGGTCTGTCAGTGTATAACACTGGGTTACCGTACTGGTGGGGATGGGTCTGTCACTGTACAACACTGGGGTACAGTACTGGTGGGGACGGGTCTGTCAGTGTATAACACTGGGTTACAGTACTGGTGGGGACGGGTCTGTCACTGTATAACACTGGGGTACAATACTCGGGATGGGTCTGTCACTGTATAACACTGGGGTACAGTACTGGTGGGGACAGGTCTGTCACTGTATAATACTGGGGTAAAGTACTGGTGGGGACGGGACTGTCACTGTATAACACTGGGGTACAGTACTGGTGTGGACGGGTCTGTCACTGTATAACACTGGGGTACAGTACTGGTGGGGACAGGTCTGTCACTGTATAACACTGGGATACAGTACTGGTGGGGACGGGTCTGTCAATGTATCACTCTGGGTTACTGTACTGGTGTGGACGGGTCTGTCACTATATAACACTGGGGTACAGTACTGGTGGGGACGGGTCTGTCTCTGTATAACACTAGGGTACAGTACTGGTGGGGACGGGTCTTCTCTGTATAACAATGGGGTACAATACTGGTGTGGACGGGTCTGTCACTGTATACCACTGGTGTACTGTACTGGTGTGGACGGTTCTGTCACTGTATAACACTGGGGTACAGTACTCTTGGGGACGGGTCTGTCACTGTATAACACTGGGGTATAGTACTGGTGGGGACGAGTCTGTCTCTGTATCACACTGGTGTACATTACTGGTAGGGACGGGTCTGTCACTGTATAACACTGGGGTACAGTACTGGTAGGGACAGGTCTGTCTCTGTATACCACTGGGGTACAGTACTGGTGTGGACGGGTCTGTCACGGTATCACACTGGGGTACTGCACTGGTGTGGACGGGTCTGTCACTGTATAACACTGGGGTACAGTGCTGTTGGGGACGGGTCTGTCTCTGTATAACACTAGGGTACAGTACTGGTGGGGACGGGTCTGTCTCTGTATAACACTAGGGTACAGTACTGGTGGGGATGGGTCTTCTCTGTATAACACTGGGGTACAATGCTGGCGTGGACGGGTCTATCACTGTATAACACTGGGGTACTGTACTGGTGTGGACAGGTCTGTCACTGTATAACACTGGGGTAAAGTACTGGTGGGGACGGGACTGTCACTGTAAAACACTGGGGTACAGTACTGGTGGGGACTGGTCTGTCACTGTATAACACTGGGGTACAGTACTGGTGGGGACGGGTCTGTCTCTGTATAACACTGGGGTACAGGACTGGTGGGGACGGGTCTGTCTCTGTATAACACTGGGGGACAGTACTGGTGGGGACAGGTCTGTCACTGTATAACACTGGATACAATACTGGTGGGGTCGGGTCTGTCTCTGTATAATACTAGGGTACAGTACTGGTGGGGACGGGTCTGTCACTGTATAACACGGGTACAGTACTGGTGGGGATGGGTCTGTCACTGTATAACACTGGGGTACTGTACTGTTGAGGACGGTTCTGTCACTGTATAACACTGGGTTGTAGTACTGGTGGGGATGGGTCTGTCACTGTATAACACTGGGGTACTGTACTGTTGAGGACGGGTCTGTCACTGTATAACACTGGGTTGCAGTACTGGTGGGGATGGGTCTGTCACTGTATAACACTGGGGTACAATACTCGGGATGGGTCTGTCACTGTATAGCACTGGGGTACAATACTCGGGATGGGTCTGTCACTGTATAACACTGGGGTACAATACTCGTGATGGGTCTGTCACTGTATAACACTGGGGTACAGTAATGGTGGGGACGGGTCTGTCACTGTATAACACTGGGTTACAGTACTGGTGGGGATGGGTCTGTCACTGTATAACACTGGCGCACAGTACAGGTGGGGACGGGTCTGACACTGTATAACAATGGGTTACAGTACTGGTGGGAATGGGTGTGTCAGTGTATAACACTGGGGTACAGGACTGGTGGGGACGGGTCTGTCAGTGTATAACACTGGGGTACAGTACTGGTGGGGATGGGTCTGTCACTGTATTACACTGGGGTACAGTACTGGTGGGGACGGGTCTGTCACTGTATAACACTGGGGTACAATACTCGGGATGGGTCTGTCATTGTATAACACTGGGGTACAGTACTGGTGGGGACAGATCTGTCACTGTATAACACTGGGGTACAGTACTGGTGGGGACGGGACTGTTACTGTATAACACTGGGGTACAATACTGGTGGGGACGGGTCTGTCACTGTATAACACTGGGGTACAGTACTGGTGTGGACGGGTCTGTCACTGTATAACACTGGGGTACAGTACTGGTTGGGACAGGTCTGTCACTGTATAACACTGGGGTACAGTACTGGTGGGGACGTGTCTGTCTCGGTATAACACTAGGGTACAGTTCTGGTGGGGACTGGTCTGTCACTGTATAACACGGGTACAGTACTGGTTTGGATGGGTCTGTCACTGTATAATACTGGGGTACTGTATTGTTGAGGACGGGTCTGTCACTGTATAACACTGGGTTACAGTACTGGTGGGGATGGGTCTGTCACTGTATAACACTGGGGTACAATACTCGGGATGGGTCTGTCACTGTATAACACTGGGGTACAGTTCTCGGGATGGGTCTGTCACTGTATAACACTGGGGTACTGTACTGTTGGGGACGGGTCTGTCTCTGTATAACCCTGGGCTACAGAACTGGTAGGGACTGGTCTGTCTCTGTATAACACTAGGGTACAGTACTGTTGGGGACGGGTCTTCTCTGTATAACACTGGGGAACTATACTGGTGTGGACGGGTCTGTCACTGTATAACACTGGGGTACTGTACTGGTGTGGACGGGTCGGTTACTGTATAACACTGGGGTAGAGTACTGGTGGGGACGGGTCTGTCAGTGTATAACACTGGGTTACCGTACTGGTGGGGATGGGTCTGTCACTGTATAACACTGGGGTACAGTACTGGTGGGGACGGGTCTGTCAGTGTATAACACTGGGTTACAGTACTGGTGGGGACGGGTCTGTCACTGTATAACACTGGGGTACAATACTCGGGATGGGTCTGTCACTGTATAACACTGGGGTACAGTACTGGTGGGGACAGGTCTGTCACTGTATAATACTGGGGTAAAGTACTGGTGGGGACGGGACTGTCACTGTATAACACCGGGGTACAGTACTGGTGGGGACGGGTCTGTCACTGTATAACACTGGGGTACAGTACTGGTGGGGACGGGTCTGTCTCTGTATAACACTGGGGTACAGGACTGGTGGGGACGGGTCTGTCTCTGTATAACACTGGGGTACAGTACTGGTGGGGACAGGTCTGTCACTGTATAACACTGGGGTACAGTACTGGTGTGGACGGGTCTGTCACTGTATAACACTGTGGTACTGTACTGGTGTGGACGGGTCTGTCTCTGTACAACACTGGTGTACAGTACAGGTGGGGATGGGTCTGTCACTTTATAACACGGGTACAGTACTGGTGGGGATGGGTCTGTCACTGTATAACACTGGGGTACAATACTCTGGATGGGTCTGTCACTGTATAACACTCGGGTACAATACTCGGGATGGGTCTGTCACTGTATAACACTGGGGTACAGTACTGGTGTGGACGGGTATGTCACTGTATAACACTGGGGTACAGTACTGGTGGGGACAGGTCTGTCACTGTATAACACTGGGATACAGTACTGGTGGGGACGGGTCTGTCAATGTATCACTCGGGGTTACTGTACTGGTGTGGACGGGTCTGTCACTATATAACACTGGGGTACAGTACTGGTGGGGACGGGTCTGTCTCTGTATAACACTAGGGTACAGTACTGGTGGGGACGGGTCTTCTCTGTATAACAATGGGGTACAATACTGGTGTGGACGGGTCTGTCACTGTATAACACTGGGGTACTGTACTGGTGTGGACGGGTCTGTCACTGTATAACACTGGGGTACAGTACTCTTGGGGACGGGTCTGTCACTGTATAACACTGGGGTATAGTACTGGTGGGGACGAGTCTGTCTCTGTATCACACTGGTGTACATTACTGGTAGGGACGGGTCTGTCACTGTATAACACTGGGGTACAGTACTGGTAGGGACAGGTCTGTCTCTGTATACCACTGGGGTACAGTACTGGTGTGGACGGGTCTGTCACGGTATCACACTGGGGTACTGCACTGGTGTGGACGGGTCTGTCACTGTATAACACTGGGGTACAGTGCTGTTGGGGACGGGTCTGTCTCTGTATAACACTAGGGTACAGTACTGGTGTGGACGGGTCTGTCACGGTATCACACTGGGGTACTGCACTGGTGTGGACGGGTCTGTCACTGTATAACACTGGGGTACAGTGCTGTTGGGGACGGGTCTGTCTCTGTATAACACTAGGGTACAGTACTGGTGGGGACGGGTCTGTCTCTGTATAACACTAGGGTACAGTACTGGTGGGGATGGGTCTTCTCTGTATAACACTGGGGTACAATGCTGGTGTGGACGGGTCTGTCACTGTATAACACTGGGGTACTGTACTGGTGTGGACAGGTCTGTCACTGTATAACACTGGGGTAAAGTACTGGTGGGGACGGGACTGTCACTGTAAAACACTGGGGTACAGTACTGGTGGGGACTGGTCTGTCACTGTATAACTCTGGGGTACAGTACTGGTGGGGACGGGTCTGTCTCTGTATAACACTGGGGTACAGGACTGGTGGGGACGGGTCTGTCTCTGTATAACACTGGGGTACAGTACTGGTGGGGACAGGTCTGTCACTGTATAACACTGGATACAATACTGGTGGGGTCGGGTCTGTCTCTGTATAACACTAGGGTACAGTACTGGTGGGGACGGGTCTGTCACTGTATAACACGGGTACAGTACTGGTGGGGATGGGTCTGTCACTGTATAACACTGGGGTACTGTACTGTTGAGGACGGTTCTGTCACTGTATAACACTGGGTTGCAGTACTGGTGGGGATGGGTCTGTCACTGTATAACACTGGGGTACTGTACTGTTGAGGACGGGTCTGTCACTGTATAACACTGGGTTGCAGTACTGGTGGGGATGGGTCTGTCACTGTATAACACTGGATACAATACTGGTGGGGTCGGGTCTGTCTCTGTATAATACTAGGGTACAGTACTGGTGGGGACGGGTCTGTCACTGTATAACACGGGTACAGTACTGGTGGGGATGGGTCTGTCACTGTATAACACTGGGGTACTGTACTGTTGAGGACGGTTCTGTCACTGTATAACACTGGGTTGTAGTACTGGTGGGGATGGGTCTGTCACTGTATAACACTGGGGTACTGTACTGTTGAGGACGGGTCTGTCACTGTATAACACTGGGTTGCAGTACTGGTGGGGATGGGTCTGTCACTGTATAACACTGGGGTACAATACTCGGGATGGGTCTGTCACTGTATAGCACTGGGGTACAATACTCGGGATGGGTCTGTCACTGTATAACACTGGGGTACAATACTCGTGATGGGTCTGTCACTGTATAACACTGGGGTACAGTAATGGTGGGGACGGGTCTGTCACTGTATAACACTGGGTTACAGTACTGGTGGGGATGGGTCTGTCACTGTATAACACTGGCGTACAGTACAGGTGGGGACGGGTCTGACACTGTATAACAATGGGTTACAGTACTGGTGGGAATGGGTGTGTCAGTGTATAACACTGGGGTACAGGACTGGTGGGGACGGGTCTGTCAGTGTATAACACTGGGGTACAGTACTCGGGATGGGTCTGTCATTGTATAACACTGGGGTACAGTACTGGTGGGGACAGATCTGTCACTGTATAACACTGGGGTACAGTACTGGTGGGGACGGGACTGTTACTGTATAACACTGGGGTACAATACTGGTGGGGACGGGTCTGTCACTGTATAACACTGGGGTACAGTACTGGTGTGGACGGGTCTGTCACTGTATAACACTGGGGTACAGTACTGGTGGGGACAGGTCTGTCACTGTATAACACTGGGGTACAGTACTGGTGGGGACGTGTCTGTCTCGGTATAACACTAGGGTACAGTTCTGGTGGGGACTGGTCTGTCACTGTATAACACGGGTACAGTACTGGTTTGGATGGGTCTGTCACTGTATAATACTGGGGTACTGTATTGTTGAGGACGGGTCTGTCACTGTATAACACTGGGTTACAGTACTGGTGGGGATGGGTCTGTCACTGTATAACACTGGGGTACAATACTCGGGATGGGTCTGTCACTGTATAACACTGGGGTACAGTTCTCGGGATGGGTCTGTCACTGTATAACACTGGGGTACTGTACTGTTGGGGACGGGTCTGTCTCTGTATAACCCTGGGCTACAGAACTGGTAGGGACTGGTCTGTCTCTGTATAACACTAGGGTACAGTACTGTTGGGGACGGGTCTTCTCTGTATAACACTGGGGAACTATACTGGTGTGGACGGGTCTGTCACTGTATAACACTGGGGTACTGTACTGGTGTGGACGGGTCGGTTACTGTATAACACTGGGGTAGAGTACTGGTGGGGACGGGTCTGTCAGTGTATAACACTGGGTTACCGTACTGGTGGGGATGGGTCTGTCACTGTATAACACTGGGGTACAGTACTGGTGGGGACGGGTCTGTCAGTGTATAACACTGGGTTACAGTACTGGTGGGGACGGGTCTGTCACTGTATAACACTGGGGTACAATACTCGGGATGGGTCTGTCACTGTATAACACTGGGGTACAGTACTGGTGGGGACAGGTCTGTCACTGTATAATACTGGGGTAAAGTACTGGTGGGGACGGGACTGTCACTGTATAACACCGGGGTACAGTACTGGTGGGGACGGGTCTGTCACTGTATAACACTGGGGTACTGTACTGGTGTGGACGGGTCTGTCTCTGTACAACACTGGTGTACAGTACTGGTGGGGATGGGTCTGTCACTGTATAACACGGGTACAGTACTGGTGGGGATGGGTCTGTCACTGTATAACACTGGGGTACAATACTCTGGATGGGTCTGTCACTGTATAACACTCGGGTACAATACTCGGGATGGGTCTGTCACTGTATAACACTGGGGTACAGTACTGGTGGGGCCGGGTCTGTCACTGTCTAACATTGGGTTACAGTACTGGTGGGGATGGGTCTGTCACTGTATAACACTGGGGTAGAGTACTGGTGGGGACGGGTCTGTCAGTGTATAACACTGGGTTACAGTACTGGTGGGGATGGGTCTGTCACTGTATAACACTGGGGTACAGTACTGGTGGGGACAGGTCTGTCAGTGTATAACACTGGGTTACAGTACTGGTGGGGATGGGTCTGTCACTGTATAACACTGGGGTACAGTACTGGTGGGGACGGGTCTGTCACTGTATAACAATGGGGTACAATACTCGGGATGGGTCTGTCACTGTATAACACTGGGGTACAGTACTGGTGGGGACAGGTCTGTCACTGTATAATACTGGGGTAAAGTACTGGTGGGGACGGGACTGTCACTGTATAACACTGGGGTACAGTACTGGTGGGGACGGGTCTGTCACTGTATAACACTGGGGTACAGTACTGGTGGGGACGGGTCTGTCTCTGTATAACACTGGGGTACAGTACTGGTGGGGACGGGTCTGTCACTGTATAACACTGGGGTACAGTACTGGTGGGGACGGGTCTGTCTCTGTATAACACTGGGGTACAGGACTGGTGGGGACGGGTCTGTCTCTGTATAACACTGGGGTACAGTACTGGTGGGGACAGGTCTGTCACTGTATAACACTGGGGTACAGTACTGGTGTGGACGGGTCTGTCACTGTATAACACTGTGGTACTGTACTGGTGTGGACGGGTCTGTCTCTGTACAACACTGGTGTACAGTACAGGTGGGGATGGGTCTGTCACTTTATAACACGGGTACAGTACTGGTGGGGATGGGTCTGTCACTGTATAACACTGGGGTACAATACTCTGGATGGGTCTGTCACTGTATAACACTCGGGTACAATACTCGGGATGGGTCTGTCACTGTATAACACTGGGGTACAGTACTGGTGTGGACGGGTATGTCACTGTATAACACTGGGGTACAGTACTGGTGGGGACAGGTCTGTCACTGTATAACACTGGGATACAGTACTGGTGGGGACGGGTCTGTCAATGTATCACTCGGGGTTACTGTACTGGTGTGGACGGGTCTGTCACTATATAACACTGGGGTACAGTACTGGTGGGGACGGGTCTGTCTCTGTATAACACTAGGGTACAGTACTGGTGGGGACGGGTCTTCTCTGTATAACAATGGGGTACAATACTGGTGTGGACGGGTCTGTCACTGTATAACACTGGGGTACTGTACTGGTGTGGACGGGTCTGTCACTGTATAACACTGGGGTACAGTACTCTTGGGGACGGGTCTGTCACTGTATAACACTGGGGTATAGTACTGG
The DNA here is from genome assembly GCA_026770705.1 of Isurus oxyrinchus. Lineage (NCBI taxonomy): Eukaryota > Metazoa > Chordata > Chondrichthyes > Lamniformes > Lamnidae > Isurus > Isurus oxyrinchus. The sequence goes on along the minus strand of JANJGN010000512.1, from coordinate 134,317 downwards.
TGGGGACGAGTCTGTCTCTGTATCACACTGGTGTACATTACTGGTAGGGACGGGTCTGTCACTGTATAACACTGGGGTACAGTACTGGTAGGGACAGGTCTGTCTCTGTATACCACTGGGGTACAGTACTGGTGTGGACGGGTCTGTCACGGTATCACACTGGGGTACTGCACTGGTGTGGACGGGTCTGTCACTGTATAACACTGGGGTACAGTGCTGTTGGGGACGGGTCTGTCTCTGTATAACACTAGGGTACAGTACTGGTGGGGACGGGTCTGTCTCTGTATAACACTAGGGTACAGTACTGGTGGGGATGGGTCTTCTCTGTATAACACTGGGGTACAATGCTGGTGTGGACGGGTCTGTCACCGTATAACACTGGGGTACTGTACTGGTGTGGACAGGTCTGTCACTGTATAACACTGGGGTAAAGTACTGGTGGGGACGGGACTGTCACTGTAAAACACTGGGGTACAGTACTGGTGGGGACTGGTCTGTCACTGTATAACTCTGGGGTACAGTACTGGTGGGGACGGGTCTGTCTCTGTATAACACTGGGGTACAGGACTGGTGGGGACGGGTCTGTCTCTGTATAACACTGGGGTACAGTACTGGTGGGGACAGGTCTGTCACTGTATAACACTGGATACAATACTGGTGGGGTCGGGTCTGTCTCTGTATAACACTAGGGTACAGTACTGGTGGGGACGGGTCTGTCACTGTATAACACGGGTACAGTACTGGTGGGGATGGGTCTGTCACTGTATAACACTGGGGTACTGTACTGTTGAGGACGGTTCTGTCACTGTATAACACTGGGTTGCAGTACTGGTGGGGATGGGTCTGTCACTGTATAACACTGGGGTACTGTACTGTTGAGGACGGGTCTGTCACTGTATAACACTGGGTTGCAGTACTGGTGGGGATGGGTCTGTCACTGTATAACACTGGGGTACAATACTCGGGATGGGTCTGTCACTGTATAACACTGGGGTACAGTACTCGGGATGGGTCTGTCACTGTATAACACTGGGGTACTGTACTGTTGGGGACGGGTCTGTCTCTGTATAACCCTGGGGTACAGTACTGGTGGGGACTGGTCTGTCTCTCTATAACACTAGGGTACAGTACTGGTGGGGACGGGTCTTCTCTGAATAACACTGGGGTACAATACAAGTGTGGACGGGTCTGTCACTGTTTAACACTGGGGTACTGTACTGGTGTGGACGGGTCTGTCACTGTATAACACTGGGGTAGAGTACTGGTGGGGACGGGTCTGTCAGTGCATAACACTGGGTTACAGTACTGGTGGGGACGGGTCTGTCACTGTATAACACTCGGGTACAATACTCGTGATGGGTCTGTCACTGTATAACACTGGGGTACAGTAATGGTGGGGACGGGTCTGTCACTGTGTAACACTGGGTAACAGTACTGTTGGGGATGGGTCTGTCACTGTATAACACTGGGGTACAGTACAGGTGGGGACGGGTCTGTCACTGTATAACCATGGGTTACAGTACTGGTGGGAATGGGTGTGTCAGTGTATAACACTGGGGTACAGGACTGGTGGGGACGTGTCTGTCAGTGTATAACACTGGGGTACAGTACTGGTGGGGATGGGTCTGTCACTGTATTACACTGGGGTACAGTACTGGTGGGGACGGGTCTGTCACTGTATCACACTGGGGTACAATACTCGGGATGAGTCTGTCACTGTATAACACTGGGGTACAGTACTGGTGGGGACAGATCTGTCACTGTATAACACTGGGGTACAGTACTGGTGGGGACGGGACTGTTACTGTATAACACTGGGGTACAATACTGGTGGGGACGGGTCTGTCACTGTATAACACTGGGGTACAGTACTGGTGTGGACGGGTCTGTCACTGTATAACACTGGGGTACAGTACTGGTGGGGACAGGTCTGTCACTGTATAACAGTGGGGTACAGTACTGGTGAAGACGGGTCTGTCTCGGTATAACACTGGGGTACAGTACTGGTGGGGACTGGTCAGTCACTGTATAACACGGGTACAGTACTGGTGTGGATGGGTCTGTCACTGTATAATACTGGGGTACTTTATTGTTGAGGACGGGTCTGTCACTGTATAACACTGGGGTACAGTACTTGTGGGGATGGGTCTGTCACTGTATAACACTGGGGTACAATACTCGGGATGGGTTTGTCACTGTATAACACTGGGGTACAGTACTTGGGATGGGTCTGTCACTGTATAACACTGGGGTACTGTACTGTTGGGGACGGGTCTGTCTCTGTGTAACCCTGGGGTACAATACTGGTGGGGACTGGTCTGTCTCTGTATAACACTAGGGTACAGTACTGGTGGGGACGGGTCTTCTCTGTATAACACTGGGGTACAATACTGGTGTGGACGGGTCTGTCACTGTATAACACTGGGGTACTGTACTGGTGTGGACGGGTCTGTCACTGTATAACACTGGGTTAGAGTACTGGTGGGGACGGGTCTGTCAGTGTATAACACTGGGTTACCGTACTGGTGGGGATGGGTCTGTCACTGTATAACACTCGGGTACAGTAGTGGTGTGGACGGGTCTGTCAGTGTATAACACTGGGTTACAGTACTGTGGGGACGGGTCTGTCACTGTATAACAATGGGGTACAATACTCGGGAAGGGTCTGTCACTGTATAACACTGGGGTACAGTAATGGTGGGGACAGGTCTGTCACTGTATAACACTGGGGTACAGTACTGGTGGGGACGGGTCTGTCTCTGTATAACACTGGGGTGCAGGACTGGTGGGGACGGGTCTGTCTCTGTATAACACTGGGGTACAGTACTGGTGGGGACAGGTCTGTCACTGTATAACACTGGATACAATACTGGTGGGGTCGCGTCTGTCTCTGTATAACACTAGGGTACAGTACTGGTGGTTACGGGTCTGTCACTGTATAACACGGGTACAGTACTGGTGGGGATGGGTCTGTCACTGTATAACACTGGGGTACTGTACTGTTGAGGACGGTTCTGTCACTGTATAACACTGGGTTGCAGTACTGGTGGGGATGGGTCTGTCACTGTATAACACTGGGGTACTGTCCTGTTGAGGACGGGTCTGTCACTGTATAACACTGGGTTGCAGTACTGGTGGGGATGGGTCTGTCACTGTATAACACTGGGGTACAATACTCGGGATGGGTCTGTCACTGTATAATACTGGGTTTCAATACTCGGGATGGGTCTGTCACTGTATAACACTCGGGTACAATACTCGTGATGGGTCTGTCACTGTATAACACTGGGGTACAGTAATGGTGGGGACGGGTCTGTCACTGTGTAACACTGGGTAACAGTACTGTTGGGGATGGGTCTGTCACTGTATAACACTGGGGTACAGTACAGGTGGGGACGGGTCTGTCACTGTATAACCATGGGTTACAGTACTGGTGGGAATGGGTGTGTCAGTGTATAACACTGGGGTACAGGACTGGTGGGGACGTGTCTGTCAGTGTATAACACTGGGGTACAGTACTGGTGGGGATGGGTCTGTCACTGTATTACACTGGGGTACAGTACTGGTGGGGACGGGTCTGTCACTGTATCACACTGGGGTACAATACTCGGGATGGGTCTGTCACTGTATAACACTGGGGTACAGTACTGGTGGGGACAGATCTGTCACTGTATAACACTGGGGTACAGTACTGGTGGGGACGGGACTGTTACTGTATAACACTGGGTTACAATACTGGTGGGGACGGGTCTGTCACTGTATAACACTGGGGTACAGTACTGGTGTGGACGGGTCTGTCACTGTATAACACTGGGGTACAGTACTGGTGGGGACAGGTCTGTCACTGTATAACACTGGGGTACAGTACTGGTGTGGATGGGTCTGTCACTGTATAATACTGGGGTACTTTATTGTTGAGGACGGGTCTGTCACTGTATAACACTGGGGTACAGTACTGGTGTGGATGGGTCTGTCACTGTATAATACTGGGGTACTGTATTGTTGAGGACGGGTCTGTCACTGTATAACACTGGGTTACAGTACTGGTGGGGATGGGTCTGTCACTCTAGAACACTGGGGTACAATACTCGGGATGGGTCTGTCACTGTATAACACTGGGGTACAGTACTCGGGATGGGTCTGTCACTGTATAACACTGGGGTACTGTACTGTTGGGGACGGGTCTGTCTCTGTATAACCCTGGGGTACAGTACTGGTGGGGACTGGTCTGTCTCTCTATAACACTAGGGTACAGTACTGGTGGGGACGGGTCTTCTCTGAATAACACTGGGGTACAATACAAGTGTGGACGGGTCTGTCACTGTTTAACACTGGGGTACTGTACTGGTGTGGACGGGTCTGTCACTGTATAACACTGGGGTAGAGTACTGGTGGGGACGGGTCTGTCAGTGCATAACACTGGGTTACAGTACTGGTGGGGACGGGTCTGTCACTGTATAACACTGGGGTACAATACTCGGGATGGGTCTGTCACTGTATAACACTGGGGTACAGTAATGGTGGGGACAGGTCTGTCACTGTATAATACTGGGGTAAAGTACTGGTGGGGACGGGACTGTCACTGTATAACACTGGGGTACAGTACTGGTGGGGACGTCTGTCACTGTATAACACTGGGGTACAGTACTGGTGGGGACGGGTCTGTCTCTGTATAACACTGGGGTGCAGGACTGGTGGGGACGGGTCTGTCTCTGTATAACAGTGGGGTACAGTACTGGTGGGGACAGGTCTGTCACTGTATAACACTGGATACAATACTGGTGGGGTCGCGTCTGTCTCTGTATAACACTAGGGTACAGTACTGGTGGTTACGGGTCTGTCACTGTATAACACGGGTACAGTACTGGTGGGGATGGGTCTGTCACTGTATAACACTGGGGTACTGTACTGTTTAGGACGGTTCTGTCACTGTATAACACTGGGTTGCAGTACTGGTGGGGATGGGTCTGTCACTGTATAACACTGGGGTACTGTCCTGTTGAGGACGGGTCTGTCACTGTATAACACTGGGTTGCAGTACTGGTGGGGATGGGTCTGTCACTGTATAACACTGGGGTACAATACTCGGGATGGGTCTGTCACTGTATAATACTGGGTTTCAATACTCGGGAGGGGTCTGTCACTGTATAACACTCGGGTACAATACTCGTGATGGGTCTGTCACTGTATAACACTGGGGTACAGTAATGGTGGGGACGGGTCTGTCACTGTGTAACACTGGGTAACAGTACTGTTGGGGATGGGTCTGTCACTGTATAACACTGGGGTACAGTACAGGTGGGGACGGGTCTGTCACTGTATAACCATGGGTTACAGTACTGGTGGGAATGGGTGTGTCAGTGTATAACACTGGGGTACAGGACTGGTGGGGACGTGTCTGTCAGTGTATAACACTGGGGTACAGTACTGGTGGGGATGGGTCTGTCACTGTATTACACTGGGGTACAGTACTGGTGGGGACGGGTCTGTCACTGTATCACACTGGGGTACAATACTCGGGATGAGTCTGTCACTGTATAACACTGGGGTACAGTACTGGTGGGGACAGATCTGTCACTGTATAACACTGGGGTACAGTACTGGTGGGGACGGGACTGTTACTGTATAACACTGGGGTACAATACTGGTGGGGACGGGTCTGTCACTGTATAACACTGGGGTACAGTACTGGTGTGGACGGGTCTGTCACTGTATAACACTGGGGTACAGTACTGGTGGGGACAGGTCTGTCACTGTATAACAGTGGGGTACAGTACTGGTGAAGACGGGTCTGTCTCGGTATAACACTGGGGTACAGTACTGGTGGGGACTGGTCAGTCACTGTATAACACGGGTACAGTACTGGTGTGGATGGGTCTGTCACTGTATAATACTGGGGTACTTTATTGTTGAGGACGGGTCTGTCACTGTATAACACTGGGGTACAGTACTTGTGGGGATGGGTCTGTCACTGTATAACACTGGGGTACAATACTCGGGATGGGTTTGTCACTGTATAACACTGGGGTACAGTACTTGGGATGGGTCTGTCACTGTATAACACTGGGGTACTGTACTGTTGGGGACGGGTCTGTCTCTGTGTAACCCTGGGGTACAATACTGGTGGGGACTGGTCTGTCTCTGTATAACACTAGGGTACAGTACTGGTGGGGACGGGTCTTCTCTGTATAACACTGGGGTACAATACTGGTGTGGACGGGTCTGTCACTGTATAACACTGGGGTACTGTACTGGTGTGGACGGGTCTGTCACTGTATAACACTGGGTTAGAGTACTGGTGGGGACGGGTCTGTCAGTGTATAACACTGGGTTACCGTACTGGTGGGGATGGGTCTGTCACTGTATAACACTCGGGTACAGTAGTGGTGTGGACGGGTCTGTCAGTGTATAACACTGGGTTACAGTACTGTGGGGACGGGTCTGTCACTGTATAACAATGGGGTACAATACTCGGGAAGGGTCTGTCACTGTATAACACTGGGGTACAGTAATGGTGGGGACAGGTCTGTCACTGTATAACACTGGGGTACAGTACTGGTGGGGACGGGTCTGTCTCTGTATAACACTGGGGTGCAGGACTGGTGGGGACGGGTCTGTCTCTGTATAACACTGGGGTACAGTACTGGTGGGGACAGGTCTGTCACTGTATAACACTGGATACAATACTGGTGGGGTCGCGTCTGTCTCTGTATAACACTAGGGTACAGTACTGGTGGTTACGGGTCTGTCACTGTATAACACGGGTACAGTACTGGTGGGGATGGGTCTGTCACTGTATAACACTGGGGTACTGTACTGTTGAGGACGGTTCTGTCACTGTATAACACTGGGTTGCAGTACTGGTGGGGATGGGTCTGTCACTGTATAACACTGGGGTACTGTCCTGTTGAGGACGGGTCTGTCACTGCATAACACTGGGTTGCAGTACTGGTGGGGATGGGTCTGTCACTGTATAACACTGGGGTACAATACTCGGGATGGGTCTGTCACTGTATAATACTGGGTTTCAATACTCGGGATGGGTCTGTCACTGTATAACACTCGGGTACAATACTCGTGATGGGTCTGTCACTGTATAACACTGGGGTACAGTAATGGTGGGGACGGGTCTGTCACTGTGTAACACTGGGTAACAGTACTGTTGGGGATGGGTCTGTCACTGTATAACACTGGGGTACAGTACAGGTGGGGACGGGTCTGTCACTGTATAACCATGGGTTACAGTACTGGTGGGAATGGGTGTGTCAGTGTATAACACTGGGGTACAGGACTGGTGGGGACGTGTCTGTCAGTGTATAACACTGGGGTACAGTACTGGTGGGGATGGGTCTGTCACTGTATTACACTGGGGTACAGTACTGGTGGGGACGGGTCTGTCACTGTATCACACTGGGGTACAATACTCGGGATGGGTCTGTCACTGTATAACACTGGGGTACAGTACTGGTGGGGACAGATCTGTCACTGTATAACACTGGGGTACAGTACTGGTGGGGACGGGACTGTTACTGTATAACACTGGGTTACAATACTGGTGGGGACGGGTCTGTCACTGTATAACACTGGGGTACAGTACTGGTGTGGACGGGTCTGTCACTGTATAACACTGGGGTACAGTACTGGTGGGGACAGGTCTGTCACTGTATAACACTGGGGTACAGTACTGGTGTGGATGGGTCTGTCACTGTATAATACTGGGGTACTTTATTGTTGAGGACGGGTCTGTCACTGTATAACACTGGGGTACAGTACTTGTGGGGATGGGTCTGTCACTGTATAACACTGGGGTACAATACTCGGAATGGGTTTGTCACTGTATAACACTGGGGTACAGTACTCGGGATGGGTCTGTCACTGTATAACACTGGGGTACTGTACTGTTGGGGACGGGTCTGTCTCTGTGTAACCCTGGGGTACAATACTGGTGGGGACTGGTCTGTCTCTGTATAACACTAGGGTACAGTACTGGTGGGGACGGGTCTTCTCTGTATAACACTGGGGTACAATACTGGTGTGGACGGGTCTGTCACTGTATAACACTGGGGTACTGTACTGGTGTGGACGGGTCTGTCACTGTAAAACACTGGGTTAGAGTACTGGTGGGGACGGGTCTGTCAGTGTATAACACTGGGTTACCGTACTGGTGGGGATGGGTCTGTCACTGTATAACACTCGGGTACAGTAGTGGTGTGGACGGGTCTGTCAGTGTATAACACTGGGTTACAGTACTGGTGGGGACGGGTCTGTCACTGTATAACAATGGGGTACAATACTCGGGAAGGGTCTGTCACTGTATAACACTGGGGTACAGTAATGGTGGGGACAGGTCTGTCACTGTATAACACTGGGGTACAGTACTGGTGGGGACGGGTCTGTCTCTGTATAACACTGGGGTGCAGGACTGGTGGGGACGGGTCTGTCTCTGTATAACAGTGGGGTACAGTACTGGTGGGGACAGGTCTGTCACTGTATAACACTGGATACAATACTGGTGGGGTCGCGTCTGTCTCTGTATAACACTAGGGTACAGTACTGGCGGTTACGGGTCTGTCACTGTATAACACGGGTACAGTACTGGTGGGGATGGGTCTGTCACTGTATAACACTGGGGTACTGTACTGTTGAGGACGGTTCTGTCACTGTATAACACTGGGTTGCAGTACTGGTGGGGATGGGTCTGTCACTGTATAACACTGGGGTACTGTCCTGTTGAGGACGGGTCTGTCACTGTATAACACTGGGTTGCAGTACTGGTGGGGATGGGTCTGTCACTGTATAACACTGGGGTACAATACTCGGGATGGGTCTGTCACTGTATAATACTGGGTTTCAATACTCGGGATGGGTCTGTCACTGTATAACACTCGGGTACAATACTCGTGATGGGTCTGTCACTGTATAACACTGGGGTACAGTAATGGTGGGGACGGGTCTGTCACTGTGTAACACTGGGTAACAGTACTGTTGGGGATGGGTCTGTCACTGTATAACACTGGGGTACAGTACAGGTGGGGACGGGTCTGTCACTGTATAACCATGGGTTACAGTACTGGTGGGAATGGGTGTGTCAGTGTATAACACTGGGGTACAGGACTGGTGGGGACGTGTCTGTCAGTGTATAACACTGGGGTACAGTACTGGTGGGGATGGGTCTGTCACTGTATTACACTGGGGTACAGTACTGGTGGGGACGGGTCTGTCAGTGTATAACACTGGGTTACCGTACTGGTGGGGATGGGTCTGTCACTGTATAACACTCGGGTACAGTAGTGGTGTGGACGGGTCTGTCAGTGTATAACACTGGGTTACAGTACTGGTGGGGACGGGTCTGTCACTGTATAACAATGGGGTACAATACTCGGGAAGGGTCTGTCACTGTATAACACTGGGGTACAGTAATGGTGGGGACAGGTCTGTCACTGTATAACACTGGGGTACAGTACTGGTGGGGACGGGTCTGTCTCTGTATAACACTGGGGTGCAGGACTGGTGGGGACGGGTCTGTCTCTGTATAACAGTGGGGTACAGTACTGGTGGGGACAGGTCTGTCACTGTATAACACTGGATACAATACTGGTGGGGTCGCGTCTGTCTCTGTATAACACTAGGGTACAGTACTGGCGGTTACGGGTCTGTCACTGTATAACACGGGTACAGTACTGGTGGGGATGGGTCTGTCACTGTATAACACTGGGGTACTGTACTGTTGAGGACGGTTCTGTCACTGTATAACACTGGGTTGCAGTACTGGTGGGGATGGGTCTGTCACTGTATAACACTGGGGTACTGTCCTGTTGAGGACGGGTCTGTCACTGTATAACACTGGGTTGCAGTACTGGTGGGGATGGGTCTGTCACTGTATAACACTGGGGTACAATACTCGGGATGGGTCTGTCACTGTATAATACTGGGTTTCAATACTCGGGATGGGTCTGTCACTGTATAACACTCGGGTACAATACTCGTGATGGGTCTGTCACTGTATAACACTGGGGTACAGTAATGGTGGGGACGGGTCTGTCACTGTGTAACACTGGGTAACAGTACTGTTGGGGATGGGTCTGTCACTGTATAACACTGGGGTACAGTACAGGTGGGGACGGGTCTGTCACTGTATAACCATGGGTTACAGTACTGGTGGGAATGGGTGTGTCAGTGTATAACACTGGGGTACAGGACTGGTGGGGACGTGTCTGTCAGTGTATAACACTGGGGTACAGTACTGGTGGGGATGGGTCTGTCACTGTATTACACTGGGGTACAGTACTGGTGGGGACGGGTCTGTCACTGTATCACACTGGGGTACAATACTCGGGATGGGTCTGTCACTGTATAACACTGGGGTACAGTACTGGTGGGGACAGATCTGTCACTGTATAACACTGGGGTACAGTACTGGTGGGGACGGGACTGTTACTGTATAACACTGGGGTACATTACTGGTGGGGACGGGTCTGTCACTGTATAACACTGGGGTACAGTACTGGTGTGGACGGGTCTGTCACTGTATAACACTGGGGTACAGTACTGGTGGGGACAGGTCTGTCACTGTATAACACTGGGGTACAGTACTGGTGAAGACGGGTCTGTCTCGGTATAACACTGGGGTACAGTACTGGTGGGGAGTGGTCAGTCACTGTATAACACGGGTACAGTACTGGTGTGGATGGGTCTGTCACTGTATAATACTGGGGTACTTTATTGTTGAGGACGGGTCTGTCACTGTATAACACTGGGGTACAGTACTTGTGGGGATGGGTCTGTCACTGTATAACACTGGGGTACAATACTCGGGATGGGTTTGTCACTGTATAACACTGGGGTACAGTACTCGGGATGGGTCTGTCACTGTATAACACTGGGGTACTGTACTGTTGGGGACGGGTCTGTCTCTGTGTAACCCTGGGGTACAATACTGGTGGGGACTGGTCTGTCTCTGTATAACACTAGGGTACAGTACTGGTGGGGACGGGTCTTCTCTGTATAACACTGGGGTACAATACTGGTGTGGACGGGTCTGTCACTGTATAACACTGGGGTACTGTACTGGTGTGGACGGGTCTGTCACTGTATAACACTGGGTTAGAGTACTGGTGGGGACGGGTCTGTCAGTGTATAACACTGGGTTACCGTACTGGTGGGGATGGGTCTGTCACTGTATAACACTCGGGTACAGTAGTGGTGTGGACGGGTCTGTCAGTGTATAACACTGGGTTACAGTACTGGTGGGGACGGGTCTGTCACTGTATAACAATGGGGTACAATACTCGGGAAGGGTCTGTCACTGTATAACACTGGGGTACAGTAATGGTGGGGACAGGTCTGTCACTGTATAATACTGGGGTAAAGTACTGGTGGGGACGGGACTGTCACTGTATAACACTGGGGTACAGTACTGGTGGGGACGGGTCTGTCACTGTATAACACTGGGGTACAGTACTGGCGTGGACTGGTCTGTCACTGTATAACACTGGGGTACTGTACTGGTGTGGACGGGTCTGTCACTTTATAACACTGGGGTACAGTACTGGTGGGGACGGTTCTGTCTCTGTATAACATTGGGGTACAGGACTGGTCGGGACGGGTCTGTCTCTGTATAACACTGGGGTACAGTACTGGTGGGGACAGGTCTGTCACTGTATAACACTGGATACAATACTGGTGGGGTCGGGTCTGTCTCTGTATAACACTAGGGTACAGTACTGGTGGGGACGGGTCTGTCACTGTATAACACGGGTACAGTACTGGTGGGGATGGGTCTGTCACTGTATAACACTGGGGTACTGTACTGTTGAGGACGGTTCTGTCACTGTCTAACACTGGGTTGCAGTACTGGTGGGGATGGGTCTGTCACTGTATAACACTGGGGTACAATACTCGGGATGGGTCTGTCACTGTATAACACTGGGGTACAATACTCGGGATGGGTCTGCCACTGTATAACACTGGGGTACAATACTCGTGATGGGTCTGTCACTGTATAACACTGGGGTACAGTAATGGTGGGGACGGGTCTGTCACTGTGTAACACTGGGTTACAGTACTGGTGGGGATGGGTCTGTCACTGTATAACACTGGGGTACAGTACAGGTGGGGACGGGTCTGTGACTGTATAACAATGGGTTACAGTACTGGTGGGAATGGGTGTGTCAGTGTATAACACTGGCGTACAGGACTGGTGGGAACGGGTCTGTCAGTGTATAACACTGGGGTACAGTACTGGTGGGGATGGGTCTGTCACTGTATAACACTGGGGTACAATACTCGGGATGGGTCTGTCACTGTATAACACAGGGGTACAGTACTGGTGGGGACAGATCTGTCACTGTATAACACTGGGGTAAAGTACTGGTGGGGACGGGACTGTTACTGTATAACACTGGGGTACAATACTGGTGGGGACGGGTCTGTCACTGTATAACACTGGGGTACAGTACTGGTGTGGACGGGTCTGTCACTGTATAACACTGGGGTACAGTACTGGTGGGGACAGGTCTGTCACTGTATAACACTGGGGTACAGTACTGGTGGGGACGGGTCTGTCTCTGTATAACACTAGGGTACAGTACTGGTGGGGACTGGTCTGTCACTGTATAACACGGGTACAGTACTGGTGGGTGGGTCTGTCACTGTGTAATACTGGGGTACTGTATTGTTGAGGACGGGTCTGTCACTGTATAGCACTGGGTTACAGTACTGGTGGGGATGGGTCTGTCACTGTATAACACTGGGGTACAATACTCGGGATGGATCTGTCACTGTATAACACTGGAGTACAGTACTCGGGATGGGTCTGTCACTGTATAACACTGGGGTACAGTACTGTTGGGGACAGGTCTGTCTCTGTATAACCCTGGGGTACAGTACTGGTGGGGACTGGTCTGTCTCTGTATAACACTAGGGTACAGTACTGGTGGGGACGGGTCTTCTCTGTATTACACTGGGGTACAATACTAGTGTGGACGGGTCTGTCACTGTACAACACTGGGGTACTGTACTGGTGTGGACGGGTCTGTCACTGTATAACACTGGGGTAGAGTACTGGTGGGGACGGGTCTGTAAGTGTATAACACTGGGTTACCGTACTGGTGGGGATGGGTCTGCCACTGTATAACACTCGGGTACAGTAGTGGTGGGGACGGGTCTGTCAGTGTATAACACTGGGTTACAGTACTGGTGGGGACGGGTCTGTCACTGTATAACACTGGGGTACAATACTCGGGATGGGTCTGTCACTGTATAACACTGGGGTACAGTACTGGTGGGGACAGGTCTGTCACTGTATAATACTGGGGTAAAGAACTGGTGGGGACGGGACTGTCACTGTATAACACTGGGGTACAGTACTGGTGGGGACGGGTCTGTCACTGTATAACACTGGGGTACAGTACTGGTGTGGACGGGTCTGTCACTGTATAACACTGGGGTACTGTACTGGTGTGGACGGGTCTGTCACTTTATAACAGTGGGGTACAGTACTGGTGGGGACGGGTCTGTCTCTGTATAACACTGGGGTACAGTACTGGTGGGGACGGGTCTGTCTCTGTATAACCCTGGGGTACAGTGCTGGTGGGGACAGGTCTGTCACTGTATAACACTGGATACAATACTGGAGGGGACGGGTCTGTCTCTGTATAACACTAGGGTACAGTACTGGTGGGGATGGGTCTGTCACTGTATAACACTGGGGTACAATACTCGGGATGGGTCTGTCACTGTATAACACTGGTGTACAGTACTGGTGGGGACGGGTCTGTCACAGTATAACACTGGGGTACAATACTCGGGATGGGTCTGTCACTGTATAACACTGGGGTACAGTACTGGTGGGGACAGGTCTGTCACTGTATAACACTGCGGTACAGTACTGGTGGTGACGGGACTGTCACTGTATAACACTGGGGTACAGTACTGGTGGGGACGGGTCTTTCACTGTATATCACGGGTACAGTACTGGTGTGGATGGGTCTGTCACTGTATAACACTGGGGTACTGTACTGTTGAGGACGGGTCTATCACTGTATAACACTGGGTTACAGTACTGGTGGGGATGGGTCTGTCACTGTATAATACTGGGGTACAATACTCGGGATGGGTCTGTCACTGTATAACACTGGGGCACATTACTGGTGGGGACAGGTCTGTCACTGTATAGCACTGGGGTACAGTACTCGGGATGGGTCTGTCACTGTATAACAGTGGGGTACTGTACTGTTGGGGACGGGTCTGTCTCTGTATAACCCTGGGGTACAATATTGGTGTGGACGAGTCTGTCACTGTATAACACTGGGGTACTGTACTGGTGTGGACGGGTCTGTCACTGTATAACACTGGGGTACAGTACTGGTGGGGACGGGTCTGTCACTGTATAACACTGGGGTACAGTACTGGTGGGGACGACTCTGTCTCTGTATAACACTGGGGTACAATACTGGTGTGGACGGGTCTGTCACTGTATAACACTGGGGTACTGTACTGGTGTGGACGGGTCTGTCACTGTATAACACTGGGGTACAGTACTCGGGATGGGTCTGTCACTGTATAACACTGGGGTACTGTACTGTTGGGGACGGGTCTGTCTCTGTATAACCCTGGGGTACAGTACTGGTGTGGACGGGTCTGTCACTGTATCACACTGGGGTACTGTACTGGTGTGGACGGGTCTGTCACTATATAACACTGGGGTAGAGCACTGGTGGGGACGGGTCTGTCTCTGTATAACACTAGGGTACATTACTGGTGGGGACGGGTCTTCTCTGTATAACACTGGGGTACAATACTGGTGTGGACGGGTCTGTCACTGTATAACACTGGGGTACTGTACTGGTGTGGACGGGTCTGTCACTGTATAACACTGGGGTACAGTACTGGTGGGGACGGGTCTGTGTCTGTATAACACTAGGGTACAGTACTGGTGGGGACGGGTCTGACACTGTATAACACTGGGGTACATTACTGGTGGGGACGGGTCTGTCTCTGTTCAACACTGGTGTACAGTACTGTTGGGGATGGGTCTGTCACTGTATAACACGGGTACAGTACTGGTGGGGATGGGTCTGTCACTGTATAACACAGGGGTACAATACTCAGGATGGGTCTGTCACTGTACTCGGGATGGGTCTGTCACTGTATAACATTGGGGTACAGTACTGGTGGGGACGGGTCTGTCACTGTCTAACACTGGGTTACAGTACTGGTGGGGAT
Source organism: Isurus oxyrinchus (assembly GCA_026770705.1). Lineage (NCBI taxonomy): Eukaryota > Metazoa > Chordata > Chondrichthyes > Lamniformes > Lamnidae > Isurus > Isurus oxyrinchus. Next base: position 119,092 of record JANJGN010000512.1, on the reverse strand, counting down.
GGGTCTGTCACAGTATAACACTGGGGTAGAGTACTGGTGGGGACGGGTCTGTCAGTGTATAACACTGGGTTACCGTACTGGTGGGGATGGGTCTGTCACTGTATAACACTGGGGTACAGTACTGGTGGGGACGGGTCTGTCAGTGTATAACACTGGGTTACAGTACTGGTGGGGATGGGTCTGTCACTGTATAACACTGGGGTACAGTACTCGGGATGGGTCTGTCACTGTATAACACTGGGGTACAGTACTCGTGGGGACAGGTCTGTCACTGTATAATACTGGGGTACAGTACTGGTGGCGACGGGACAGTCACTGTATAACACTGGGGTACAGTACTGGTGGGGACGGGTCTGTCACTGTATAACACTGGGGTACAGTACTGGTGTGGACGGGTCTGTCACTGTATAACACTGGGGTACTGTACTGGTGTGGACGGGTCTGTCACTGTATAACACTGGGGTACAATACTGGTGGGGACGGGTTTGTCTCTGTATAACACTGGGGTACAGGACTGGTGGGGACGGGTCTGTCTCTGTATAACACTGGGGTACAGTACTGGTGGGGACAGGTCTGTCACTGTATAACACTGGATACAATACTGGAGGGGTCGGGTCTGTCTCTGTATAACATTTGGGTACAGTACTGGTGGGGACGGGTCTGTCACTGTATATCACGGGTACAGTACTGGTGGGGATGGGTCTGTCACTGTATAACACTGGGGTACTGTACTGTTGAGGACGGTTCTGTCACTGTATAACACTAGGGTTGCAGTACTGGTGGGGATGGGTCTGTCACTCTATAACACTGGGGTACTGTACTGTTGAGGACGGGTCTATCACTGTATAACACTGGGTTGCAGTACTGGTGGGGATGGGTCTGTCACTGTATAACACTGGGGTACAATACTCGGGATGGGTCTGTCACTGTATAACACTGGGGTACAATACACAGGATGGGTCTGTCACTGTATAACACTGGGGTACAATACTCGTGATGGGTCTGTCACTGTATAACACTGGGGTACAGTAATGGTGGGGACGGGTCTGTCACTGTATAACACTGGGTTACAGTACTGGTGGGGATGGGTCTGTCACTGTATAACACTGGGGTACAGTACAGGTGGGGAAGGGTCTGTCACTGTATAACAATGGGTTACAGTACTGGTGGGAATGGGTGTGTCAGTGTATAACACTGGGGTACAGGACTGGTGGGGACGGGTCTGTCAGTGTATAACACTGGGGTAGAGTACTGGTGGGGATGGGTCTGTCACTGTATTACACTGGGGTACAGTACTGGTGGGGACGGGTCTGTCACTGTATAACACTGGGGTACAATACTCGGGATGGGTCTGTCACTGTATAACACTGGGGTACAGTACTGGTGGGGACAGGTCTGTCACTGTATAACACTGGGGTACAGTACTGGTGGGGACGGGACTGTCACTGTATAACACTGGGGTACAGTACTGGTGGGGACGGGTCTGTCACTGTATAACACTGGGGTACAGTACTGGTGCGGACGGGACTGTCACTGTATAACACTGGGGTACAGTACTGGTGGGGACGGGTCTGTCACTGTAGAACACTAGGGTACAGTACTGGTGGGGACGGGTCTGTCACTGTATAACTCGGGTACAGTACTGGTGGGGATGGGTTTGTCACTGTATAACACTCGGGTACTGTACTGTTGAGGACGGTTCTGTCACTGTATAACACTGGGTTGCAGTACTGGTGGGGATGGGTCTGTCACTGTATAACACTGGGGTACTGTACTGTTGAGGACGGGTCTGTCACTGTATAAAACTGGGTTGCAGTACTGGTGGGGATGGGTCTGTCACTGTATAACACTGGGGTACAATACTCGGGTTGGGTCTGTCACTGTATAACACTGGGGTACAATACTCGGGATGGGTCTGTCACTGTATAACACTGGGGTACTGTACTGTTGGGGACGGGTCTGTCACTGTATAACACGGGGGTACAGTCTTGGTGGGGACGGGTCTGTCACTGTATAACACTGGGTTACAGTACTGGTGGGGATAGGTCTATCACTGTATAACACTGTGCTCCTGTACTGTTGGGGACAGGTTTGTCACTGTATAACAATGGGGTACAATTCTCGGGATGGGTTTGTCACTGTATAACACTGGGTTACAGTACTGGTGGGGACAGGTCTGTCAGTGTATAACACTGGGGTACAGAACTGGGGGGGACTGGTCTGTCACAGTCTAACACTGGGGTGCAGTACTGGTGGGGACGGGTCTGTCACTGTATAACACTGGGATACAGTACTGGTGGGGACGCGTCTGTCAGTTTATAACACTGGGTTACAGTACTGGTGGGGACGGGTCTGTCACTGTATAACACGGGGGTACGTTACTGGTTGGGACGCGTCTGTCACTGTTTAACACTGGGGAACAGTACTGGTGGGGACAGGTCTGTCACTGTATAACACTGGGGTACAGTACTGGTGGGGACGCGTCTGTCATTGTATAACACTGGGGTACAGTACTGGTGGGGACGCGTCTGTCAGTGTATAACACTGTGTTACAGTACTGGTGGGGATGTGTCTGTCTCTGTATAACACTGCGGTACAGTACTGGTGGGGACGTGTCTGTCAGTGTATAACTCTGGGTTACAGTACTGGTGGGGATGGGTCTGTCACTGTATAACACTGGGGTACAGTACTGGTGGGGACGGGTGTGTCAGTGTATAACACTGGGTTACATTACTGGTGGGGTTGGGTCTGTCACTGTATAATACTGGGGTACTGTACTGTTGAGGACGGGTCTGTCAGAGTATAACACTGGGTTACAGTACTGGTGGGGATGGGACTGTCACCGTATAACACTGGGGTACAATACTCGGGATGGGTCTGTCACTGTATAACACTGGGGTACAGTACTGGTGGGGAGAGGTCTGTCACTGTATAACACTGGGGCACAGTACTCGGGATGGGTCTGTCACTGTATAACACTGGGGTACTGTAATGCTGGGGACGGGTCTGTCTCTGTATAACCCTGGGGTACAATACTCGGGATGGGTCTGTCACTGTATAACACTGGGGTACAATACTCGGGATGGGTCTGCCACTGTATAACACTGGGGTACAATACTCGTGATGGGTCTGTCACTGTATAACACTGGGGTACAGTAATGGTGGGGACGGGTCTGTCACTGTGTAACACTGGGTTACAGTACTGGTGGGGATGGGTCTGTCACTGTATAACACTGGGGTACAGTACAGGTGGGGACGGGTCTGTCACTGTATAACAATGGGTTACAGTACTGGTGGGAATGGGTGTGTCAGTGTATAACACTGGCGTACAGGACTGGTGGGAACGGGTCTGTCAGTGTATAACACTGGGGTACAGTACTGGTGGGGATGGGTCTGTCACTGTATAACACTGGGGTACAATACTCGGGATGGGTCTGTCACTGTATAACACAGGGGTACAGTACTGGTGGGGACAGATCTGTCACTGTATAACACTGGGGTAAAGTACTGGTGGGGACGGGACTGTTACTGTATAACACTGGGGTACAATACTGGTGGGGACGGGTCTGTCACTGTATAACACTGGGGTACAGTACTGGTGTGGACGGGTCTGTCACTGTATAACACTGGGGTACAGTACTGGTGGGGACAGGTCTGTCACTGTATAACACTGGGGTACAGTACTGGTGGGGACGGGTCTGTCTCTGTATAACACTAGGGTACAGTACTGGTGGGGACTGGTCTGTCACTGTATAACACGGGTACAGTACTGGTGGGTGGGTCTGTCACTGTGTAATACTGGGGTACTGTATTGTTGAGGACGGGTCTGTCACTGTATAGCACTGGGTTACAGTACTGGTGGGGATGGGTCTGTCACTGTATAACACTGGGGTACAATACTCGGGATGGATCTGTCACTGTATAACACTGGAGTACAGTACTCGGGATGGGTCTGTCACTGTATAACACTGGGGTACAGTACTGTTGGGGACAGGTCTGTCTCTGTATAACCCTGGGGTACAGTACTGGTGGGGACTGGTCTGTCTCTGTATAACACTAGGGTACAGTACTCGTGGGGACGGGTCTTCTCTGTATTACACTGGGGTACAATACTAGTGTGGACGGGTCTGTCACTGTACAACACTGGGGTACTGTACTGGTGTGGACGGGTCTGTCACTGTATAACACTGGGGTAGAGTACTGGTGGGGACGGGTCTGTAAGTGTATAACACTGGGTTACCGTACTGGTGGGGATGGGTCTGCCACTGTATAACACTCGGGTACAGTAGTGGTGGGGACGGGTCTGTCAGTGTATAACACTGGGTTACAGTACTGGTGGGGACGGGTCTGTCACTGTATAACACTGGGGTACAATACTCGGGATGGGTCTGTCACTGTATAACACTGGGGTACAGTACTGGTGGGGACAGGTCTGTCACTGTATAATACTGGGGTAAAGAACTGGTGGGGACGGGACTGTCACTGTATAACACTGGGGTACAGTACTGGTGGGGACGGGTCTGTCACTGTATAACACTGGGGTACAGTACTGGTGTGGACGGGTCTGTCACTGTATAACACTGGGGTACTGTACTGGTGTGGACGGGTCTGTCACTTTATAACAGTGGGGTACAGTACTGGTGGGGACGGGTCTGTCTCTGTATAACACTGGGGTACAGTACTGGTGGGGACGGGTCTGTCTCTGTATAACCCTGGGGTACAGTGCTGGTGGGGACAGGTCTGTCACTGTATAACACTGGATACAATACTGGAGGGGACGGGTCTGTCTCTGTATAACACTAGGGTACAGTACTGGTGGGGATGGGTCTGTCACTGTATAACACTGGGGTACAATACTCGGGATGGGTCTGTCACTGTATAACACTGGTGTACAGTACTGGTGGGGACGGGTCTGTCACAGTATAACACTGGGGTACAATACTCGGGATGGGTCTGTCACTGTATAACACTGGGGTACAGTACTGGTGGGGACAGGTCTGTCACTGTATAACACTGCGGTACAGTACTGGTGGTGACGGGACTGTCACTGTATAACACTGGGGTACAGTACTGGTGGGGACTGGTCTGTCACAGTCTAACACTGGGGTGCAGTACTGGTGGGGACGGGTCTGTCACTGTATAACACTGGGATACAGTACTGGTGGGGACGCGTCTGTCAGTTTATAACACTGGGTTACAGTACTGGTGGGGACGGGTCTGTCACTGTATAACACGGGGGTACGTTACTGGTTGGGACGCGTCTGTCACTGTTTAACACTGGGGAACAGTACTGGTGGGGACAGGTCTGTCACTGTATAACACTGGGGTACAGTACTGGTGGGGACGCGTCTGTCATTGTATAACACTGGGGTACAGTACTGGTGGGGACGCGTCTGTCAGTGTATAACACTGTGTTACAGTACTGGTGGGGATGTGTCTGTCTCTGTATAACACTGCGGTACAGTACTGGTGGGGACGTGTCTGTCAGTGTATAACTCTGGGTTACAGTACTGGTGGGGATGGGTCTGTCACTGTATAACACTGGGGTACAGTACTGGTGGGGACGGGTGTGTCAGTGTATAACACTGGGTTACATTACTGGTGGGGTTGGGTCTGTCACTGTATAATACTGGGGTACTGTACTGTTGAGGACGGGTCTGTCAGAGTATAACACTGGGTTACAGTACTGGTGGGGATGGGACTGTCACCGTATAACACTGGGGTACAATACTCGGGATGGGTCTGTCACTGTATAACACTGGGGTACAGTACTGGTGGGGAGAGGTCTGTCACTGTATAACACTGGGGCACAGTACTCGGGATGGGTCTGTCACTGTATAACACTGGGGTACTGTAATGCTGGGGACGGGTCTGTCTCTGTATAACCCTGGGGTACAATACTCGGGATGGGTCTGTCACTGTATAACACTGGGGTACAATACTCGGGATGGGTCTGCCACTGTATAACACTGGGGTACAATACTCGTGATGGGTCTGTCACTGTATAACACTGGGGTACAGTAATGGTGGGGACGGGTCTGTCACTGTGTAACACTGGGTTACAGTACTGGTGGGGATGGGTCTGTCACTGTATAACACTGGGGTACAGTACAGGTGGGGACGGGTCTGTCACTGTATAACAATGGGTTACAGTACTGGTGGGAATGGGTGTGTCAGTGTATAACACTGGCGTACAGGACTGGTGGGAACGGGTCTGTCAGTGTATAACACTGGGGTACAGTACTGGTGGGGATGGGTCTGTCACTGTATAACACTGGGGTACAATACTCGGGATGGGTCTGTCACTGTATAACACAGGGGTACAGTACTGGTGGGGACAGATCTGTCACTGTATAACACTGGGGTAAAGTACTGGTGGGGACGGGACTGTTACTGTATAACACTGGGGTACAATACTGGTGGGGACGGGTCTGTCACTGTATAACACTGGGGTACAGTACTGGTGTGGACGGGTCTGTCACTGTATAACACTGGGGTACAGTACTGGTGGGGACAGGTCTGTCACTGTATAACACTGGGGTACAGTACTGGTGGGGACGGGTCTGTCTCTGTATAACACTAGGGTACAGTACTGGTGGGGACTGGTCTGTCACTGTATAACACGGGTACAGTACTGGTGGGTGGGTCTGTCACTGTGTAATACTGGGGTACTGTATTGTTGAGGACGGGTCTGTCACTGTATAGCACTGGGTTACAGTACTGGTGGGGATGGGTCTGTCACTGTATAACACTGGGGTACAATACTCGGGATGGATCTGTCACTGTATAACACTGGAGTACAGTACTCGGGATGGGTCTGTCACTGTATAACACTGGGGTACAGTACTGTTGGGGACAGGTCTGTCTCTGTATAACCCTGGGGTACAGTACTGGTGGGGACTGGTCTGTCTCTGTATAACACTAGGGTACAGTACTGGTGGGGACGGGTCTTCTCTGTATTACACTGGGGTACAATACTAGTGTGGACGGGTCTGTCACTGTACAACACTGGGGTACTGTACTGGTGTGGACGGGTCTGTCACTGTATAACACTGGGGTAGAGTACTGGTGGGGACGGGTCTGTAAGTGTATAACACTGGGTTACCGTACTGGTGGGGATGGGTCTGCCACTGTATAACACTCGGGTACAGTAGTGGTGGGGACGGGTCTGTCAGTGTATAACACTGGGTTACAGTACTGGTGGGGACGGGTCTGTCACTGTATAACACTGGGGTACAATACTCGGGATGGGTCTGTCACTGTATAACCCTGGGGTACAGTACTGGTGTGGACGGGTCTGTCACTGTATCACACTGGGGTACTGTACTGGTGTGGACGGGTCTGTCACTATATAACACTGGGGTAGAGCACTGGTGGGGACGGGTCTGTCTCTGTATAACACTAGGGTACATTACTGGTGGGGACGGGTCTTCTCTGTATAACACTGGGGTACAATACTGGTGTGGACGGGTCTGTCACTGTATAACACTGGGGTACTGTACTGGTGTGGACGGGTCTGTCACTGTATAACACTGGGGTACAGTACTGGTGGGGACGGGTCTGTGTCTGTATAACACTAGGGTACAGTACTGGTGGGGACGGGTCTGACACTGTATAACACTGGGGTACATTACTGGTGGGGACGGGTCTGTCTCTGTTCAACACTGGTGTACAGTACTGTTGGGGATGGGTCTGTCACTGTATAACACGGGTACAGTACTGGTGGGGATGGGTCTGTCACTGTATAACACAGGGGTACAATACTCAGGATGGGTCTGTCACTGTACTCGGGATGGGTCTGTCACTGTATAACATTGGGGTACAGTACTGGTGGGGACGGGTCTGTCACTGTCTAACACTGGGTTACAGTACTGGTGGGGATGGGTCTGTCACAGTATAACACTGGGGTAGAGTACTGGTGGGGACGGGTCTGTCAGTGTATAACACTGGGTTACCGTACTGGTGGGGATGGGTCTGTCACTGTATAACACTGGGGTACAGTACTGGTGGGGACGGGTCTGTCAGTGTATAACACTGGGTTACAGTACTGGTGGGGATGGGTCTGTCACTGTATAACACTGGGGTACAGTACTCGGGATGGGTCTGTCACTGTATAACACTGGGGTACAGTACTCGTGGGGACAGGTCTGTCACTGTATAATACTGGGGTAAAGTACTGGTGGCGACGGGACAGTCACTGTATAACACTGGGGTACAGTACTGGTGGGGACGGGTCTGTCACTGTATAACACTGGGGTACAGTACTGGTGTGGACGGGTCTGTCACTGTATAACACTGGGGTACTGTACTGGTGTGGACGGGTCTGTCACTGTATAACACTGGGGTACAATACTGGTGGGGACGGGTTTGTCTCTGTATAACACTGGGGTACAGGACTGGTGGGGACGGGTCTGTCTCTGTATAACACTGGGGTACAGTACTGGTGGGGACAGGTCTGTCACTGTATAACACTGGATACAATACTGGAGGGGTCGGGTCTGTCTCTGTATAACATTTGGGTACAGTACTGGTGGGGACGGGTCTGTCACTGTATATCACGGGTACAGTACTGGTGGGGATGGGTCTGTCACTGTATAACACTGGGGTACTGTACTGTTGAGGACGGTTCTGTCACTGTATAACACTAGGGTTGCAGTACTGGTGGGGATGGGTCTGTCACTCTATAACACTGGGGTACTGTACTGTTGAGGACGGGTCTATCACTGTATAACACTGGGTTGCAGTACTGGTGGGGATGGGTCTGTCACTGTATAACACTGGGGTACAATACTCGGGATGGGTCTGTCACTGTATAACACTGGGGTACAATACACAGGATGGGTCTGTCACTGTATAACACTGGGGTACAATACTCGTGATGGGTCTGTCACTGTATAACACTGGGGTACAGTAATGGTGGGGACGGGTCTGTCACTGTATAACACTGGGTTACAGTACTGGTGGGGATGGGTCTGTCACTGTATAACACTGGGGTACAGTACAGGTGGGGAAGGGTCTGTCACTGTATAACAATGGGTTACAGTACTGGTGGGAATGGGTGTGTCAGTGTATAACACTGGGGTACAGGACTGGTGGGGACGGGTCTGTCAGTGTATAACACTGGGGTAGAGTACTGGTGGGGATGGGTCTGTCACTGTATTACACTGGGGTACAGTACTGGTGGGGACGGGTCTGTCACTGTATAACACTGGGGTACAATACTCGGGATGGGTCTGTCACTGTATAACACTGGGGTACAGTACTGGTGGGGACAGGTCTGTCACTGTATAACACTGGGGTACAGTACTGGTGGGGACGGGACTGTCACTGTATAACACTGGGGTACAGTACTGGTGGGGACGGGTCTGTCACTGTATAACACTGGGGTACAGTACTGGTGCGGACGGGACTGTCACTGTATAACACTGGGGTACAGTACTGGTGGGGACGGGTCTGTCACTGTAGAACACTAGGGTACAGTACTGGTGGGGACGGGTCTGTCACTGTATAACTCGGGTACAGTACTGGTGGGGATGGGTTTGTCACTGTATAACACTCGGGTACTGTACTGTTGAGGACGGTTCTGTCACTGTATAACACTGGGTTGCAGTACTGGTGGGGATGGGTCTGTCACTGTATAACACTGGGGTACTGTACTGTTGAGGACGGGTCTGTCACTGTATAAAACTGGGTTGCAGTACTGGTGGGGATGGGTCTGTCACTGTATAACACTGGGGTACAATACTCGGGTTGGGTCTGTCACTGTATAACACTGGGGTACAATACTCGGGATGGGTCTGTCACTGTATAACACTGGGGTACTGTACTGTTGGGGACGGGTCTGTCACTGTATAACACGGGGGTACAGTCTTGGTGGGGACGGGTCTGTCACTGTATAACACTGGGTTACAGTACTGGTGGGGATAGGTCTATCACTGTATAACACTGTGCTCCTGTACTGTTGGGGACAGGTTTGTCACTGTATAACAATGGGGTACAATTCTCGGGATGGGTTTGTCACTGTATAACACTGGGTTACAGTACTGGTGGGGACAGGTCTGTCAGTGTATAACACTGGGGTACAGAACTGGGGGGGACTGGTCTGTCACAGTCTAACACTGGGGTGCAGTACTGGTGGGGACGGGTCTGTCACTGTATAACACTGGGATACAGTACTGGTGGGGACGCGTCTGTCAGTTTATAACACTGGGTTACAGTACTGGTGGGGACGGGTCTGTCACTGTATAACACGGGGGTACGTTACTGGTTGGGACGCGTCTGTCACTGTTTAACACTGGGGAACAGTACTGGTGGGGACAGGTCTGTCACTGTATAACACTGGGGTACAGTACTGGTGGGGACGCGTCTGTCATTGTATAACACTGGGGTACAGTACTGGTGGGGACGCGTCTGTCAGTGTATAACACTGTGTTACAGTACTGGTGGGGATGTGTCTGTCTCTGTATAACACTGCGGTACAGTACTGGTGGGGACGTGTCTGTCAGTGTATAACTCTGGGTTACAGTACTGGTGGGGATGGGTCTGTCACTGTATAACACTGGGGTACAGTACTGGTGGGGACGGGTGTGTCAGTGTATAACACTGGGTTACATTACTGGTGGGGTTGGGTCTGTCACTGTATAATACTGGGGTACTGTACTGTTGAGGACGGGTCTGTCAGAGTATAACACTGGGTTACAGTACTGGTGGGGATGGGACTGTCACCGTATAACACTGGGGTACAATACTCGGGATGGGTCTGTCACTGTATAACACTGGGGTACAGTACTGGTGGGGAGAGGTCTGTCACTGTATAACACTGGGGCACAGTACTCGGGATGGGTCTGTCACTGTATAACACTGGGGTACTGTAATGCTGGGGACGGGTCTGTCTCTGTATAACCCTGGGGTACAGTACTGGTGTGGACGGGTCTGTCACTGTATCACACTGGGGTACTGTACTGGTGTGGACGGGTCTGTCACTATATAACACTGGGGTACAGTACTGGTGGGGATGGGTCTGTCACTGTATAACACTAGGGTACAGTACTGTTGGGGACGGGTCTGTCACTGTATAACACTGGGGTACAGTACTGGTGGGGATGGGTCTGTCGCTGTATAACACTAGGGTACAGTACTGGTGGGGACGGTTCTTCTCTGTATAACACTGGGGTACAATACTGGTGTGGACGGGTCTGTCACTGTATAACACTGGGGTACTGTACTGGCGTGGACGGGTCTGTCACTGTATAACACTGGGGTACAGTACTGGTGGGGACGGGTCTGTCTCTGTATAACACTAGGGTACAGTACTGGTGTGGACGGGTCTGACACTGTATAACACTGGGGTACAGTACTGGTGGGGACGGGTCTGTCTCTGTATAACACTGGTGTACAGTACTGGTGGGGATGGTTCTGTCACTGTATAACACGGGTACAGAACTGGTGGGGATGGGTCTGTCACTGTATAACACTGGGGTACAATACTCAGGATGGGTCTGTCACTGTATAACAATGGGGTACAATACTCGGGATGGGTCTGTCACTGTATAACACTGGGTTACAGTACTGGTGGGGATGGGTCTGTCACTCTATAACACTGGGGTACAGTACTGGTGGGGACGGGTCTGTCACTGTATAACACTGGGTTACCGTACTGGTGGGGATGGGTCTGTCACTGTATAACACAGGGGTACAGTACTGGTGGGGACGGGTCTGTCAGTGTATAACACTGTGTTACAGTACTGGTGGGGATGGGTCTGTCACTGTATAACACTGGGGTACAGTACTGGTGGGGACGGGTCTGTCACTGTATAACACTGGGGTACAATACTCGGGATGGGTCTGTCACTGTATAACACTGGGGTACAGTACTGGTGGGGAGAGGTCTGTCACTGTATAATGCTGGGGTAAAGTACTGGTGGGGACGGGTCTGTCTCTGTATAACACTGGGGTACAGGACTGGTGGGGACGTGTCTGTCTCTGTACAACACTGTTGTACAGTACTGGTGGGGATGGGTCTGTAACTGTATAACACGGGTACAGTACTGGTGGGGATGGGCCTGTCACTGTATAACACTGGGGTACAATACTCAGGATGGGTCTGTCACTGTATAACACTCGGGTACAATACTCGGGATGGGTCTGTCACTGTATAACACTGGGGTACAGTACTGGTGGGGACGGGTCTGTCACTGTCTAACACTGGGTTACAGTACTGGTGGGGATGGGTCTGTCACTGTATAACACTGGGGTAGAGTACTGGTGGGGAGGGGTCTGTCAGTGTATAACACTGGGTTACCGTACTGGTGGGGATGGGTCTGTCACTGTATAAGACTGGGGTACAGTACTGGTGGGGACGGGTCTGTCAGTGTATAACACTGGGTTACCGTACTGGTGGGGACTGGTCAGTCACTGTATAACACTAGGATACAGTACTGGTGGGGACGGGTCTGTCACTGTATAACACTGGGCTACAATACTCGGGATGGGTCTGTCACTGTATAACACTGGGGTACAGTACTGGTGGGGACAGGTCTGTCACTGTATAACACTGGGGTACAGTACTGGTGGGGACGGGTCAGTCACTGTTTAACACTGGGGTACAGTACTGGTTGGGACAGGTCTGTCACTGTATAATACTGGGGTAAAGTACTGGTGGGGACGGGACTGTCACTGTATAACACTGGGGTACAGTACTGGTGAGGACGGGTCTGTCACTGTATAACACTGGGGTACAGTACTGGTGTGGACGGGTCTGTCACTGTATAACACTGGGGTACTGTACTGGTGTGGACGGGTCTGTCACTGTATAACACTGGGGTACAGTACTGGTCGGGACGGGTCTGTCTCTGTATAACACTGGGGTACAGGACTGGTGGGGACGGGTCTGCCTCTCTATAACACTGGGGTACAGTACTGGTGGGGACAGGTCTGTCACTGTATAACACTGGATACAATACTGGTGGGATCGGGTCTGTCTCTGTATAACACCAGGGTACAGTACTGGTGAGGACGGGTCTGTCACTGTATAACACGGGTACAGTACTGGTGGGGATGGGTCTGTCAATGTATAACACTGGGGTACTGTACTGTTGAGGACGGTTCTGTCACTGTATAACACTGGGTTGCAGTACTGGTGGGGATGGGTCTGTCACTGTATAACACTGGGGTACTGTACTGTTGAGGACGGGTCTGTCACTGTATAACACTGGGTTGCAGTACTGGTGGGGATGGGTCTGTCACTGTATAACACTGGGGTACAATACTCGGGATGGGTCTGTCACTGTATAACACTGGGGTACAATACTCGGGATGGGTCTGTTACTGTATAACACTGGGGTACAATACTCGTGATGGTTCTGTCACTGTATAACACTGGGGTACAGTAATGGTGGGGTCGGGTCTGTCACTGTATAACACTGGGTTACAGTACTGGTGGGGATGGGTCTGTCACTGTATAACAGTGGGGTACAGTACAGGTGGGGACGGGTCTGTCACTGTATAACAATGGGTTACAGTACTGGTGGGAATGGGTGTGTCAGTGTATAACACTGGGGTACAGGACTGGTGGGGACGGGTCTGTCAGTGTATAACACTGGGGTACAGTACTGGTGGGGATGGGTCTGTCACTGTATTACACTGGGGTACAGTACTGGTGGGGAAGGGTCTGTCACTGTATAACACTGGGGTACAATACTCGGGATGGGTCTGTCACTGTATAACACTGGGGTACAGTACTGGTGGGGACAGGTCTGTCACTGTATAACACTGGGGTACAGTACTGGTGGGGACGCGACTGTCACTGTATAACACTGGGGTACAGTACTGGTGGGGACGGGTCTGTCACTGTATAACACTGGGGTACAGTACTGGTGTGGACGAGTCTGCACTGTATAACACTGGGGTACAGTACTGGTGGGGACAGGTCTGTCAATGTATAACACTGGGGTACAGGACTGGTGGGGACGGGTCTGTCACTGTATAACACTGGGGTACAGCACTGGTCTGGACGGGTCTGTCACTGTATAACACTGTGGTACAGTACTGGTGGGGACAGGTCTGTCACTGTATAACACTGGGGTACAATACTCGGGATGGGTCTGTCACTGTATAACACTGGGGTACAGTACTGGTGGGGAGAGGTCTGTCACTGTATAATGCTGGGGTAAAGTACTGGTGGGGACGGGTCTGTCTCTGTATAACACTGGGGTACAGGACTGGTGGGGACGTGTCTGTCTCTGTACAACACTGGTGTACAGTACTGGTGGGGATGGGTCTGTCACTGTATAACACGGGTACAGAACTGGTGGGGATGGGTCTGTCACTGTATAACACTGGGGTACAATACTCAGGATGGGTCTGTCACTGTATAACACTCGGGTACAATACTCGGGATGGGTCTGTCACTGTATAACACTGGGGTACAGTACTGGTGGGGACGGGTCTGTCACTGTCTAACACTGGGTTACAGTACTGGTGGGGATGGGTCTGTCACTGTATAACACTGGGGTAGAGTACTGGTGGGGAGGGGTCTGTCAGTGTATAACACTGGGTTACCGTACTGGTGGGGATGGGTCTGTCACTGTATAAGACTGGGGTACAGTACTGGTGGGGACGGGTCTGTCAGTGTATAACACTGGGTTACAGAACTGGTGGGGATGGGTCTGTCACTGTATAACACTAGGATACAGTACTGGTGGGGACGGGTCTGTCACTGTATAACACTGGGCTACAATACTCGGGATGGGTCTGTCACTGTATAACACTGGTGTACAGTACTGGTGGGGGACAGGTCTGTCACTGTATAACACTGGGGTACAGTACTGGTGGGGACGGGTCAGTCACTGTATAACACTGGGGTACAGTACTGGTTGGGACAGGTCTGTCACTGTATAATACTGGGGTAAAGTACTGGTGGGGACGGGACTGTCACTGTATAACACTGGGGTACAGTACTGGTGAGGACGGGTCTGTCACTGTATAACACTGGGGTACAGTACTGGTGTGGACGGGTCTGTCACTGTATAACACTGGGGTACTGTACTGGTGTGGACGGGTCTGTCACTGTATAACACTGGATACAATACTGGTGGGATCGGGTCTGTCTCTGTATAACACCAGGGTACAGTACTGGTGGGGACGGGTCTGTCACTGTATAACACGGGTACAGTACTGGTGGGGATGGGTCTGTCAATGTATAACACTGGGGTACTGTACTGTTGAGGACGGTTCTGTCACTGTATAACACTGGGTTGCAGTACTGGTGGGGATGGGTCTGTCACTGTATAACACTGGGGTACTGTACTGTTGAGGACGGGTCTGTCACTGTATAACACTGGGTTGCAGTACTGGTGGGGATGGGACTGTCACTGTATAACACTGGGGTACAGTACTGGTGTGGACGAGTCTGCACTGTATAACACTGGGGTACAGTACTGGTGGGGACAGGTCTGTCAATGTATAACACTGGGGTACAGGACTGGTGGGGACGGGTCTGTCACTGTATAACACTGGGGTACAGCACTGGTCTGGACGGGTCTGTCTCTGTATAACACTAGGGTACAGTACTGGTGGGGACGGGCCTGTCACTGTATAACACGGGTACAGTACTGGTGGGGATGGGTCTGTCACTGTATAACACTGGGGTACTGTACTGGTGTGGACGGGTCTGTCACTGTATAACACTGGGGTACAGTACTGGTGGGGACGGGTCTGTCTCTGTATAACACTGGGGTACAGGACTGGTGGGGAAGGGTCTGTCTCTGTATAACACTGGGGTACAGTACTGGTGGGGACAGGTCTGTCACTGTATAACACTGGATACAATACTGGTGGGGACGGGTCTGTCTCTGTATAACACTAGGGTACAGTACTGGTGGGGACGGGCCTGTCACTGTATAACACGGGTACAGTACTGGTGGGGATGGGTCTGTCACTGTATAACACTGGGGTACAATACTCGGGATGGGTCTGTCACTGTATAACACTGGGGTACAATACTCGGGATGGGTCTGTCACTGTATAACACTGGGGTACTGTACGTTTGGGGACGGGTCTGTCACTGTATAACACGGGGGTACAGTCCTGGTGGGGACGGGTCTGTCACTGTATAACACTGGGTTACTGTACTGGTGGGGATAGGTCTTTCACTGTATAACACTGTGCTCCTGTACTGTTGGGGACAGGTCTGTCACTGTATAACAATGGGGTACAATTCTCGGGGTGGGTCTGTCACTGTATAACACTGGGTTACAGTACTGGTGGGGACAGGTCTGTCAGTGTATAACACTGGGGTACAGTACTGGGGGTTACTGGTCTGTCACAGTCTAACACTGGGGTACAGTACTGGTGGGGACGGGTCTGTGACTGTATAACACTGGGGTACAGTACTGGTGCGGTCAGGTCTGTCACTGTATAACACTGGGGTACAGTACTGGTGGGGACGCGTCTGTCATTGCATAACAATGGGGTAGAGTACTGGTGGGGACGCGTCTGTCAGTGTATAACACTGTGTTACAGTACTGGTGGGGATGGGTCTGTCACTGTATAACACTGGTGTACAGTACTGGTGGGGACGTGTCTGTCAGTGTATAACTCTGGGTTACAGTACTGGTGGGGATGGGTCTGTCACTGTATAACACTGGGGTACAGTACTGGTGGGGACGGGTGTGTCAGTGTATAACACTGGGTTACAGTACTGGTGGGGATGGGTCTGTCACCGTATAACACTGGGGTACAATACTCGGGATGGGTCTGTCACTGTATAACACTGGGGTACAGTAATGGTGGGGACAGGTCTGTCACTGTATAACACTGGGGTACAGTACTCGGGATGGGTCTGTCACTGTATAACACTGGGGTACTGTACTGTTGGGGACGGGTCTGTCTCTGTATAACCCTGGGGTACAGTACTGGTGTGGACGGGTCTGTCACTGTATCAAACTGGGGTACTGTACTGGTGTGGACGGGTCTGTCACTATATAACACTGGGATACAGTACTGGTTTTGATGGGTCTGTCTCTGTATAACACTAGGGTACAGTACTGGTGGGGACGGGTCTTCTCTGTATAACACTGGGGTACAATACTGGTGTGGACGGGTCTGTCACTGTATAACACTGGGGTACTGTACTGGTGTGGACGGGTCTGTCACTGTATAACACTGGGGTACAGTACTGGTGGGGACGGGTCTGTCTCTGTATAACACTAGGGTACAGTACTGGTGGGGACGGGTCTGACACTGTATAACACTGGGGTACAGTACTGGTGGGGACGGGTCTGTCTCTGTATAACACTGGTGTACAGTACTGGTGGGGATGGGTCTGTCACTGTATAACACGGGTACAGAACTGGTGGGGATGGGTCTGTCACTGTATAACACTGGGGTACAATACTCAGGATGGGTCTGTCACTATATAACAATGGGATACAATACTCGGGATGGGTCTGTCACTGTATAACACTGGGTTACAGTACTGGTGGGGATGGGTCTGTCACTGTATAACACTGGGGTACAGTACTGGTGGGGACGGGTCTGTCACTGTATAACACTGGGTTACCGTACTGGTGGGGATGGGTCTGTCACTGTATAACACTGGGGTACAGTACTGGTGGGGACGGGTCTGTCAGTGTATAACACTGGGTTACAGTACTGGTGGGGATGGGTCTGTCACTGTATAACACTGGGGTACAGTACTGGTGGGGACGGGTCTGTCACTGTATAACACTGGGGTACAATACTCGGGATGGGTCTGTCACTGTATAACACTGGGGTACAGTACTGTGGGGGACAGGTCTGTCACTGTATAATACTGGGGTAAAGTACTGGTGGGGACGGGACTGTCACTGTATAACACTGGGGTACAGTACTGGTGGGGACGGGTCTGTCACTGTATAACACTGGGGTACAGTACTGGTGTGGACGTTTCTGTCACTGTATAACACTGGGGTACTGTACTGGTGTGGACGGGTCTGTCACTGTATAACACTGGGGTACAGTACTGGTGGGGACGGGTCTGTCTCTGTATAACACTGGGGTAAAGGACTGGTAGGGACGGGTCTGTCTCTGTATAACACTGGGGTACAGTACTGGTGGGGACAGGTCTGTCACTGTATAACACTGGATACAATACTGGTGGTGACGGGTCTGTCTCTGTATAACACTAGGGTACAGTACTGGTGGGGACGGGCCTGTCACTGTATAACACGGGTACAGTACTGGTGGGGATGGGTCTGTCACTGTATAACACTGGGGTACTGTACTGGTGTGGACGGGTCTGTCACTGTATAACACTGGGGTACAGTACTGGTGGGGACGGGTCTGTCTCTGTATAACACTGGGGTACAGGACTGGTGGGGAAGGGTCTGTCTCTGTATAACACTGGGGTACAGTACTGGTGGGGACAGGTCTGTCACTGAATAACACTGGATACAGTACTGGTGGGGACGGGTCTGTCTCTGTATAACACTAGGGTACAGTACTGGTGGGTACGGGCCTGTCACTGTATAACACGGGTACAGTACTGGTGGGGATGGGTCTGTCACTGTATAACACTGGGGTACTGTACTGTTGAGGACGGTTCTGTCACTGTATAACACTGGGTTGCAGTACTGGTGGGGATGGGTCTGTCACTGTATAACACTGGGGTACTGTACTGTTGAGGACGGGTCTGTCACTGTATAACACTGGGTTGCATTACTGGTAGGGATGGGTCTGTCACTGTATAACACTGGGGTACAATACTCGGGATGGGTCTGTTACTGTATAACACTGGGGTACAATACTCGGGATGGCTCTGTCACTGTATAACACTGGGGTATAGTACTCGGGATGGGTCTGTCACTGTATAACACTGGGGTACTGTACTGTTGCGGACGGGTCTGTCACTGTATAACACTGGGGTACAGTACTGGTGTGGACGGGTCTGTCACTGTATAACACTGGGGTACTGTACTGGTGTGGACGGGCCTGTCACTGTATAACAATGGGGTACAGTACTGTTGGGGACGGGTCTGTCTCTGTATAACACTGGGTACAGGACTGGTGGGGACGGGTCTGTCTCTGTATAACACTGGGGTACAGTACTGGTGGGGACAGGTCTGTCACTGTATAACACTGGATACAATACTGGGGGGTCGGGTCTGTCTCTGTATAACACTAGGGTACAGTACTGGTGGGGACGGGTCTGTCACTGTATAACACGGGTACAGTACTGGTGGGGATGGGTCTGTCACTGTATAACACTGGGGTACTGTACTGTTGAGGACGGTTCTGTCACTGTATAACACTGGATTGCTGTACTGGTGGGGATGGGTCTGTCACTGTATAACACTGGGGTACTGTACTCTTGAGGACGGGCCTGTCACTGTATAACACTGGGTTGCAGTACAGGTGGGGATGGGTCTGTCACTGTATAACACTGGGGTACAATACTCGGGATGGGTCTGTCACTGTATAACACTGGGGTACAATACTCGGGATGGATCTGTCACTGTATAACACTGGGGTTCAATACTCGTGATGGGTCTGTCACTGTATAACACTGGGGTACTGTACTGGTGTGGACGGGTCTGTCACTGTATAACACTGGGGTACAGTACTGGTGGGGACGGGTCTGTCTCTGTATAACACTAGGGTACAGTACTGGTGGGGACGGGTCTGACACTGTATAACACTGGGGTACAGTACTGGTGGGGACGGGTCTGTCTCTGTATAACACTGGTGTACAATACTGGTGGGGATGGGTCTGTCACTGTATAACACGGGTACAGAACTGGTGGGGATGGGTCTGTCACTGTATAACACTGGGGTACAATACTCAGGATGGGTCTGTCACTGTTTCACAATGGGATACAATACTCGGGATGGGTCTGTCACTGTATAACACTGGGTTACAGTACTGGTGGGGATGGGTCTGTCACTGTATAACACTGGGGTACAGTACTGGTGGGGACGGGTCTGTCACTGTATAACACTGGGTTACCGTACTGGTGGGGATGGGTCTGTCACTGTATAACACTGGGGTACAGTACTGGTGGGGACGGGTCTGTCAGTGTATAACACTGGGTTACAGTACTGGTGGGGATGGGTCTGTCACTGTATAACACTGGGGTACAGTACTGGTGGGGACGGGTCTGTCACTGTATAACACTGGGGTACAATACTCGGGATGGGACTGTCACTGTATAACACTGGGGTACAGTACTGGGGGGGACAGGTCTGTCACTGTATAATACTGGGGTAAAGTACTGGTGGGGACGGGACTGTCACTGTATAACACTGGGGTACAGTACTGGTGGGGACGGGTCTGTCACTGTATAACACTGGGGTACAGAACTGGTGAGGACGTTTCTGTCACTGTATAACACTGGGGCACTGTACTGGTGTGGACGGGTCTGTCACTGTATAACACTGGGGTACAGTACTGGTGGGGACGGGTCTGTCTCTGTATAGCACTGGGGTACAGGACTGGTGGGGACGGGTCTGTCTCTGTATAACACTGGGGTACAGTACTGGTGGGGACAGGTCTGTCACTGTATAACACTGGATACAATACTGGTGGGGACGGGTCTGTCTCTGTATAACACTAGGGTACATTACTGGTGGGGACGGGCCTTTCACTGTATAACACGGGTACAGTACTGGTGGGGATGGGTCTGTCACTGTATAACACTGGGGTACTGTACTGTTGAGGACGGTTCTGTCACTGTATAAAACTGGGTTGCAGTACTGGTGGGGATGGGTCTGTCACTGTATAACACTGGGGTACTGTACTATTGAGGACGGGTCTGTCACTGTATAACACTGGGTTGCATTACTGTTAGGGATGGGTCTGTCACTGTATAACACTGGGGTAGAATACTCGGGATGGGTCTGTCACTGTATAACACTGGGGTACAATACACGCGATGGCTCTGTCACTGTATAACACTGGGGTATAGTACTCGGGATGGGTCTGTCACTGTATAACACTGGGGTACTGTACTGTTGCGGACGGGTCTGTCACTGTATAACACTGGGGTACAGTACTGGTGTGGACGGGTCTGTCACTGTATAACACTGGGGTACTGTACTGGTGTGGACGGGCCTGTCACTGTATGACACTGGGGTACAGTACTGGTGGGGACGGGTCTGTCTCTGTATAACACTGGGTACAGGACTGGTGGGGACGGGTCTGTCTCTGTATAACACTGGGGTACAGTACTGGTGGGGACAGGTCTGTCACTGTATAACACTGGATACAATACTGGGGGGTCGGGTCTGTCTCTGTATAACACTTGGGTACAGTACTGGTGGGGATGGGTCTGTCACTGTATAACACGGGTACAGTACTGGTGGGGATGGGTCTGTCACTGTATAACACTGGGGTACTGTACTGTTGAGGACGGTTCTGTCACTGTATAACACTGGGTTGCTGTACTGGTGGGGATGGGTCTGTCACTGTATAACACTGCGGTACTGTACTGTTGAGGACGGGTCTGTCACTGTATAACACTGGGTTGCAGTACTGGTGGGGATGGGTCTGTCACTGTATAACACTGGGGTACAATACTCGGGATGGGTCTGTCACTGTATAACACTGGGGTACAATACTCGGGATGGGTCTGTCACTGTATAACACTGGGGTTCAATACTCGTGATGGGTCTGTCACTGTATAACACTGGGTACAGTAATGGTGGGGACGGGTCTGTCACTGTATAACACTGGGTTACAGTACTGGTGGGGATGGGTCTGTCACTGTATAACACTGGGGTACAGTACTGGTGGGGACGGGTCTGTCACTGTATAACAATGGGTTACAGTACTGGTGGGAATGGGTGTGTCAGTGTATAACACTGGGGTACAGGACTGGTGGGGATGGGTCTGTCAGTGTATAACACTGTGGTACAGTACTGGTGGGGATGGGTCTGTCACTGTATAACAGTGGGGTACAGTACTGTTGGGGACGGGTCTGTCACTGTATAACACTGGGGTACAATACTCGGGATGGGTCTGTCACTGTATAACTCTGGGGTACAGTACTGGTGGGGACAGGTCAGTCACTGTATAACACTGGGGTACAGTACTGGTGGGGACGGGACTGTCACTGTATAACACTTTGGTACAGTACTAGTGGGGACGGGTCTGTCACTGTATAACACTGGGGTACAGTACTGGTGTGGATGGGTCTGTCACTGTATAACACTGGGGTACAGTACTGGTGGGGACAGGTCAGTCACTGTATAACACTGGGGTACAGTACTGGTGGGGACGGGTCTGTCTCTGTATAACTCTAGGGTACAGTACTGGTGGGGACCGGTCTGTCACTGTATAACACGGGTACAGTACTGGTGTGGATGGGTCTGTCACTGTATAATACTGGGGTACTGTATTGTTGAGGACGCGTCTGTCACTGTATAACACTGGGTTACAGTACTGGGGGGGATGGGTCTGTCACTGTATAACACTGGGGTACAATACTCGGGATGGGTCTGTCACTGTATAACACTGGGGTACAGCACTCGGGATGGGTCTGTCACAGTCTAACACTGGGGTACAGTACTGGTGGGGACGGGTCTGTCACTGTATAACATGGGGGTACAGATCAGGTGGGGACGGGTATGTCACTGTATAACACTGGGGTACTGTACTGGTGGGGACGGGTCTGTCACTGTATAACACTGGGATACAGTACTGGTGGGGACGCGTCTGTCAGTTTATAACACTGGGTTATAGTACTGGTGGGGACGGGTCTGTCACTGTATAACACGGGGGTACAGTACTGGTGTGGACGTTTCTGTCACTGTATAACACTGGGGTACTGTACTGGTGTGGACGGGTCTGTCACTGTATAACACTGGGGTACAGTACTGGTGGGGACGGGTCTGTCTCTGCATAACACTGGGGTACAGGACTGGTGGGGATGGGTCTGTCTCTGTATAACACTGGGGTACAGTACTTGTGGGGACAGGTCTGTCACTGTATAACACTGGATACAATACTGGTGGGGACGGGTCTGTCTCTGTAAAACACTAGGGTACAGTACTGGTGGGGACGGGCCTGTCACTGTATAACACGGGTACAGTACTGGTGGGGATGGGTCTGTCACTGTATAACACTGGGGTACTGTACTGTTGAGGACGGTTCTGTCACTGTATAACACTGGGTTGCAGTACTGGTGGGGATGGGTCTGTCACTGTATAACACTGGGGTACTGTACTGATGAGGACGGGTCTGTCACTGTATAACACTGGGTTGCATTACTGGTAGGGATGTGTCTGTCACTGTATAACACTGGGGTACAATACTCGGGATGGGTCTGTCACTGTATAACACTGGGGTACAATACTCGGGATTGCTCTGTAACTGTATAACACTGGGGTATAGTACTCGGGATGGGTGTGTCACTGTATAACAATGGGGTACTGTACTGTTGCGGACGGGTCTGTCACTGTATAACACTGGGGTACAGTACTGGTGTGGACGGGTCTGTCACTGTATAACACTGGGGTACAGTACTGGTGGGGACGGGTCTGTCTCTGTATAACACTGGGTACAGGACTGGTGGGGACGGGTCTGTCTCTGTATAACACTGGGGTACAGTACTGGTGGGGACAGGTCTGTCACTGTATAACACTGGATACAATACTGGGGGGTCGGGTCTGTCTCTGTATAACACTAGGGTACAGTACTGGTGGGGACGGGTCTGTCACTGTATAACACGGGTACAGTACTGGTGGGGATGGGTCTGTCACTGTATAACACTGGGGTACTGTACTGTTGAGGACGGGTCTGTCACTGTATAACACTGGGTTGCAGTACTGGTGGGGATGGGTCTGTCACTGTATAACACTGGGGTACAATACTCGGGATGGGTCTGTCACTGTATAACACTGGGGTACAATACTCGGGATGGGTCTGTCACTGTATAACACTGGGGTTCAATACTCGTGATGGGTCTGTCACTGTATAACACTGGGGTACTGTACTGGTGTGGACGGGTCTGTCACTGTATAACACTGGGGTACAGTACTGGTGGGGACGGGTCTGTCTCTGTATAACACTAGGGTACAGTACTGGTGGGGACGGGTCTGACACTGTATAACACTGGGGTACAATACTGGTGGGGACGGGTCTGTCTCTGTAGAACACTGGTGTACAGTACAGGTGGGGATGGGTCTGTCACTGTATAACACGGGTACAGAACTGGTGGGGATGGGTCTGTCACTGTATAACACTGGGGTACAATACTCAGGATGGGTCTGTCACTGTATGACAATGGGATACAATACTCGGGATGGGTCTGTCACTGTATAACACTGGGTTACAGTACTGTGGGGATGGGTCTGTCACTGTATAACACTGGGGTACAGTACTGTTGGGGACGGGTCTGTCACTGTATAACACTGGGTTACCGTACTGGTGGGGATGGGTCTGTCACTGTATAACACTGGGGTACAGTACTGGTGGGGACGGGTCTGTCAGTGTATAACACTGGGTTACAGTACTGGTGGGGATGGGTCTGTCACTGTATAACACTGGGGTACAGTACTGGTGGGGACGGGTCTGTCACTGTATAACACTGGGGTACAATACTCGGGATGGGTCTGTCACTGTATAACACTGGGGTACAGTACTGGGGGGGACAGGTCTGTCACTGTATAATACTGGGGTAAAGTACTGGTGGGGACGGGACTGACACTGTATAACACTGGGGTACAATACTGGTGGGGACGGGTCTGTCACAGTATAACACTGGGGTACAGTACTGGTGTGGACGTTTCTGTCACTGTATAACACTGGGGTACTGTACTGGTGTGGACGGGTCTGTCACTGTATAACACTGGGGTACAGTACTGGTGTGGACGGGTCTGTCTCTGTATAACACTGGGGTACAGGACTGGTGGGGACGGGTCTGTCTCTGTATAACACTGGGGTACAGTACTGGTGGGGACAGGTCTGTCACTGTATAACACTGGATACAATACTGGTGGGGACGGGTCTGTCTCTGTATAACACTAGGGTACAGTACTGGTGGGGACGGGCCTGTCACTGTATAACACGGGTACAGTACTGGTGGGGATGGGTCTGTCACTGTATAACACTGGGGTACTGTACTGTTGAGGACGGTTCTGTCACTGTATAACACTGGGTTGCAGTACTGGTGGGGATGGGTCTGTCACTGTATAACACTGGGGTACTGTACTGTTGAGGACGGGTCTGTCACTGTATAACACTGGGTTGCATTACTGGTAGGGATGGGTCTGTCAATGTATAACACTGGGGTACAATACTCGGGATGGGTCTGTCACTGTATAACACTGGGGTACAATACTCGGGATGGCTCTGTCACTGTATAACACTGGGGTATAGTACTCGGGATGGGTCGGTCACTGTATAACACTGGGGTACTGTACTGTTGCGGACGGGTCTGTTACTGTATAACACTGGGGTACAGTACAGGTGTGGACGGGTCTGTCACTGTATAACACTGGGGTACTGTACTGGTGTGGACGGGCCTGTCACTGTATAACACTGGGGTACAGTACTGGTGGGGACGGGTCTGTCTCTGTATAACACTGGGTACAGGACTGGTGGGGATTGTTCTGTCTCTGTATAACACTGGGGTACAGTACTGGTGGGACAGGTCTGTCACTATATAACACTGGATACAATACTGGGGGGTCGGGTCTGTCTCTGTATAACACTAGGGTACAGTACTGGTGGGGACGGGTCTGTCACTGTATAACACGGGTACAGTACTGGTGGGGATGGGTCTGTCACTGTATAACACTGGGGTACTGTACTGTTGAGGACGGTTCTGTCACTGTATAACACTGGGTTGCTGTACTGGTGGGGATGGGTCTGTCACTGTATAACACTGGGGTACTGTACTGTTGAGGACGGGTCTGTCACTGTATAACACTGGGTTGCAGTACTGGTGGGGATGGGTCTGTCACTGTATAACACTGGGGTACAATACTCGGGATGGGTCTGTCACTGTATAACACTGGGGTACAATACTCGGGATGGGTCTGTCACTGTATAACACTGGGGTTCAATGCTCGTGATGGGTCTGTCACTGTATAACACTGGGGTACAGTAATGGTGGGGACGGGTCTGTCACTGTATAACACTGGGTTACAGTACTGGTGGGGATGGGTCTGTCACTGTATAACACTGGGGTACAGTACTGGTGGGGACGGGTCTGTCACTGTATAACAATGGGTTACAGTACTGGTGGGAATGGGTCTGTCAGTGTATAACACTGGGGTACAGGACTGGTGGGGACGGGTCTGTCAGTGTATAACACTGTGGTACAGTACTGGTGGGGATGGGTCTGTCACTGTATAACAGTGGGGTACAGTACTGGTGGGGACTGGTCTGTCACTGTATAACACTGGGGTACAGTACTGGTGGGGACGCGTCTGTCAGTTTATAACACTGGGTTATAGTACTGGTGGGGTCGGGTCTGTCACTGTATAACACGGGGGTACGTTACTGGTGGGGACGCGTCTGTCACTGTATAACACTGTGGTACAGTACTGGTGGGGACAGGTCTGTCACTGTATAACACTGGGGTACAGTACTGGTGGGGACGCGTCTGTCATTGTATAACACTGGGGTACAGTACTGGTGGGGACGCCTCTGTCAGTGTATAACACTGTGTTACAGTACTGGTGGGGATGGGTCAGTCCCTGTATAACACTGGGGTACAGTACTGGTGGGGACGGGTCTGTCTCTGTATAACACTGGTGTACATTACTGGTGGGGACAGGTCTGTCACTGTATAACACTGGATACAATACTGCGGGGACGGGTCTGTCTCTGTATAACACTAGGGTACAGTACTGGTGGGAACGGGTCTGTCACTGTATAACACGGGTACAGTACTGGTGGGGATGGGTCTGTCACTGCATAACACTGGGGTACTGTACTGTTGAGGACGGTTCTGTCACTGTATAACACTGGGTTGCAGTACTTGTGGGGATGGGTCTGTCACTGTATAACACTGGGGTACTGTACTGTTGAGGACGGGTCTGTCACTTTATAACACTGGGTTGCAGTACTGGTGGGGATGGGTCTGTCACTGTATAACACTGGGGTACAATACTCGGGATGGGTCTGTCACTGTATAACACTGGGGTACAATACTCGGGATGGGTCTGTCACTCTATAACACTGGGGTTCAATACTCGTGATGGGTCTGTCACTGTATAACACTGGGGTACAGTAATGGTGGGGACGGGTCTGTCACTGTATAACACTGGGTTACAGTAGTGGTGGGGATGGGTCTGTCACTGTATAACACTGGGGTACAGTACTGGTGGGGACGGGTCTGTCACTGTATAACAATGGGTTACAGTACTGGTGGGAATGGGAGTGTCAGTGTATAACACTGGGGTACAGGACTGGTGGGGACGGGTCTGTCAGTGTAAAACACTGGGGTACAGTACTGGTGGGGATGGGTCTGTCACTGTAGAACAGTGGGGTACAGTACTGGTGGGGACGGGGCTGTCACTGTATAACACTGGGGTACAATACTCGGGATGGGTCTGTCACTGTATAACACTGGGGTACAGTACTGGTGGGGACAGGTCTGTCACTGTATAACACTGGGGTACAGTACTGGTGAGGACGGGACTGTCACTGTATAACACTGTGGTACAGTACTGGTGGGGACGGGTCTGTCACTGTATAACACTGGGGTACAGTACTGGTGTGGACGGGTCTGTCACTGTATAACACTGGGGTACAGTACTGGTGGGGACAGGTCAGTCACTGTATAACACTGGGGTACAGTACTGGTGGGGACGGGTCTGTCTCTGTATAACACTAGGGTACAGTACTGGTGGGGAGCGGTCTGTCACTGTATAACACGGGTACAGTACTGGTGTGGATGGGTCTGTCACTGTATAATACTGGGGTACTGTATTGTTGAGGACGCGTCTGTCACTGTATAACACTTGGGTTACAGTACTGGTGGGGATGAGTCTGTCACTGTATAACACTGGGGTACAATACTCGGGATGGGTCTGTCACTGTATAACAGTGGGGTACAGTACTCGGGATGGGTCTGTCACAGTCTAGCACTGGGGTACAGTACTGTTGGGGACGGGTCTGTCACTGTATAACATGGGGGTACAGATCAGGTGGGGACGGGCATGTCACTGTATAACACTGGGGTACTGTACTGGTGGGGACTGGCCTGTCACTGTATAACACTGGGATACAGTACTGGTGGGGACGTGTCTGTCAGTTTATAACACTGGGTTACAGTACTGGTGGGGACGGGTCTGTCACTGTATAACACGGGGGTACGTTACTGGTGGGGACGCGTCTGTCACTGTATAACACTGGGGTACAGTACTGGTGGGGACAGGTCTGTCACTGTATAACACTGGGGTACAGTACTGGTGGGGACGCGTCTGTCATTGTATAACACTGGGGTACAGTACTGGTGGGGACGCCTCTGTCAGTGTATAACACTGTGTTACTGTACTGGTGGGGATGGGTCTGTCACTGTATAACACTGGGGTACAGTACTGGTGGGGACGTGTCTGTCAGTGTATAACTCTGGGTTACAGTACTGGTGGGGATGGGTCTGCCACTGTATAACACTGGGGTACAGTACTGGTGGGGACGGGTGTGTCAGTGTATAACACTGGGTTACAGTACTGGTGGGGATGGGTCTGTCACTGTATAATACTGGGGTACTGTACTGTTGAGGACGGGTCTGTCAGTGTATAACACTGGGTTACAGTACTGGTGGGGATGGGTCTGTCACCGTATAACACTGGGGTACAATACTCGGGATGGGTCTGTCACTGTATAACACTGGGGTACAGTACTGGTGGGGACAGGTCTGTCGCTGTATAACACTGGGGTACAGTACTCGGGATGTGTCTGTCACTGTATAACACTGGGGTACTGTACTGTTGGGGACGGGTCTGTCTCTGTATAACCCTGGGGTACAGTACTGGTGTGGACGGGTCTGTCACTGTATCACACTGGGGTACTGTACTGGTGTGGACGGGTCTGTCACTATATAACACTGGGGTACAGTACTGGTGGGGATGGGTCTGTCTCTGTATAACACTAGGGTACAGTACTGGTGGGGACGGGTCTTCTCTGTATAACACTGGGGTACAATACTGGTGTGGACGGGTCTGTCACTGTATAACACTGGGGTACTGTACTGGCGTGGATGGGTCTGTCACTGTATAACACTGGGGTACAGTACTGGTGTGGACGGGTCTGTCTCTGTATAACACTAGGGTACAGTACTGGTGGGGACGGGTCTGACACTGTATAACACTGGGGTACAGTACTGGTGGGGACGGGTCTGTCTCTGTATAACTCTGGTGTACAGTACTGGTGGGGATGTGTCTGTCACTGTATAACACGGGTACAGAACTGGTGGGGATGGGGTCTGTCACTGTATAACACTGGGGTACAATACTCAGGATGGGTCTGTCACTGTATAACACTGGGGTACAGTACTGGTGGGGACAGGTCAGTCACTGTATAACACTGGGGTACAGTACTGGTGGGGACGGGTCTGTCTCTGTATAACACTAGGGTACAGTACTGGTGGGGACCGGTCTGTCACTGTATAACACGGGTACAGTACTGGTGTGGATGGGTCTGTCACTGTATAATACTGGGGTACTGTATTGTTGAGGACGCGTCTGTCACTGTATAACACTGGGTTACAGTACTGGTGGGGATGGGTCTGTCACTGTATAACACTGGGGTACAATACTCGGGATCGGTCTGTCACTGTATAACACTGGGGTACAGTACTCGGGAAAGGTCTGTCACAGTCTAACACTGTTGTACAGTACTGGTGGGGACGGGTCTGTCACTGTATAACATGGGGGTACAGATCAGGTGGGGACGGGTATGTCACTGTATAACACTGGGATACTGTACTGGTGGGGACGGGTCTGTCACTGTATAACAGTGGGATACAGTACTGGTGGGGACGCGTCTGTCAGTTTATAACACTGGGTTACAGTACTGGTGGGGACGGGTCTGTCACTGTATAACACGGGTGTACGTTACTGGTGGGGACGCGTCTGTCACTGTATAACACTGGGGTACAGTACTGGTGGGGACAGGTCTGTCACTGTATAACACTGGGGTACAGTACTGGTGGGGACGCGTCTGTCATTGTATAACACTGGGGTACAGTACTGGTGGGGACGCCTCTGTCAGTGTATAACACTGTGTTACAGTACTGGTGGGGATGGGTCTGTCACTGTATAACACTGGGGTACAGTACTGGTGGGGACGTGTCTGTCAGTGTATAACTCTGGGTTACAGTACTGGTGGGGAAGGGTCTGTCACTGTATAACACTGGGGTACAGTACTGGTGGGGACGGGTGTGTCAGTGTATAACACTGGGTTACAGTACTGGTGGGGATGGGTCTGTCACTGTATAATACTGGGGTACTGTACTGTTGAGGACGGGTCTGTCAGTGTATAACACTTGGTTACAGTACTGGTGGGGATGGGTCTGTCACCCTATAACACTGGGGTACAATACTCGGGATGGGTCTGTCACTGTATAACACTGGGGTACAGTACTGGTGGGGACAGGTCTGTCGCTGTATAACACTGGGGTACAGTACTCGGGATGGGTCTGTCACTGTATAACACTGGGGTACTGTACTGTTGGGGACGGGTCTGTCTCTGTATAACCCTGGGGTACAGTACTGGTGTGGACGGGTCTGTCACTGTATCACACTGGGGTACTGTACTGGTGTGGACGGGTCTGTCACTATATAACACTGGGGTACAGTACTGGTGGGGATGGGTCTGTCTCTGTATAACACTAGGGTACAATACTGGTGGGGACGGGTCTTCTGTGTATAACACTGGGGTACAATACTGGTGTGGACGGGTCTGTCACTGTATGACACTGGGGTACTGTACTGGCGTGGACGGGTCTGTCACTGTATAACACTGGGGTACAGAACTGGTGTGGACGGGTCTGTCACTGTATAACACTGGGGTACAGTACTGGTGGGGACGGGTCTGTCTCTGTATAACACTGGTGTACAGTACTGGTGGGGATGGGTCTGTCACTGTATAACACAGGTACAGAACTGGTGGGGATGGGTCTGTCACTGTATAACACTGGGGTACAATACTCGGGATGGGTCTGTCACTGTATAACACTGGGGTACAGTACTGGTGGGGACGGGTCTGTCATTGTCTAACACTGGGTTACAGTACTGGTGGGGATGGGTCTGTCACTGTATAACAATGGGGTAGAGTACTGGTGGGGACGGGTCTGTCACTGTATAACACTGGGTTACCGTACTGGTGGGGATGGGTCTGTCACTGTATAACACTGGGGTACAGTACTGGTGGGGACGGGTCTGTCACTGTAAAACACTGGGTTACAGTACTGGTGGGGATGGGTCTGTCACTGTATAACACTGGGGTACAGTACTGGTGGGGACGGGTCTGTCACTGTATAACACTGGGGTACAATACTCGGGATGGGTCTGTCACTGTATAACACTGGGGTACAGTACAGGTGGGGACAGGTCTGTCACTGTATAACACTGGGGTACTGTACTGTTGGGGACGGGTCTGTCACTGTATAACACGGGGGTACAGTCCTGGTGGGGACGGGTCTGTCACTGTATAACACTGGGGTACAGTACTGGTGTGGACGGGTCTGTCACTGTATAACACTGGGGTACAGTACTGGTGGGGACGGGTCTGTCACTGTATAACAGTGGGGTACAATACTCGGGATGGGTCTGTCACTGTATAACACTGGGTTACAGTACTGGTGGGGACAGGTCTGTCAGTGTATAACACTGGGGCACAGTACTGGGGGGGTCTGGTCTGTCACAGTCTAACACTGGGGTACAGTACTGGTGGGGACGGGTCTGTCACTGTATAACTTGGGGGTACAGATCAGGTGGGGACGGTAATGTCACTGTATAACACTGGGGTACTGTACTGGTGGGGACGGGTCTGTCACTGTATAACACTGGGATACAGTACTGGTGGGGACGCGTCTGTCAGTTTATAACAGTGGGTTACAGTACTGGTGGGGACGGGTCTGTCACTGTATAACACGGGGGTACGTTACTGGTGGGGACGCGTCTGTCACTGTATAACACAGGGGTACAGTACTGGTGCGGTCAGGTCTGTCACTGTATAACACTGGGGTACAGTACTGGTGGGGACGCGTCTGTCATTGCATAACACTGGAGTACAGTACTGGTGGGGACGCGTCTGTCAGTGTATAACACTGTGTTACAGTACTGGTGGGGATGGGTCTGCCACTGTATAACACTGGGGTACAGTACTGGTGGGGACGTGTCTGTCAGTGTATAACTCTGGGTTACAGTACTGGTGGGGATGGGTCTGTCACTGTATAACACTGGGGTACAGTACTGGTGGGGACGAGTGTGTCAGTGTATAACACTGGGTTACAGTACTGGTGGGGATGGGTCTGTCACTGTATAATACTGGGGTACTGTACTCTTGAGGACGGGTCTGTCAGTGTATAACACTGGGTTACAGTACTGGTGTGGACGGGTCTGTCACTGTATAACACTGGGGTACTGTACTGGTGTGGACGGGCCTGTCACTGTATAACACTGGGGTACAGTACTGGTGGGGATGGGTCTGTCTCTGTATAACACTGGGTACAGGACTGGTGGGGACGGGTCTGTCTCTGTATAACACTGGGGTACAGTACTGGTGGGGACAGGTCTGTCACTGTATAACACTGGATACAATACTGGGGGGTCGGGTCTGTCTCTGTATAACACTAGGGTACAGTACTGGTGGGGACGGGTCTGTCACTGTATAACACGGGTACAGTACTGGTGGGGATGGGTGTGTCACTGTATAACACTGGGGTACTGTACTGTTGAGGACGGGTCTGTCACTGTATAACACTGGGTTGCTGTACTGGTGGGGATGGGTCTGTCACTGTATAACACTGGGGTACTGTACTGTTGAGGACGGGTCTGTCACTGTATAACACTGGGTTGCAGTACTGGTGGGGATGGGTCTGTCACTGTATAACACTGGGGTACAATACTCGGGATGGGTCTGTCACTGTATAACTCTGGGGTACAATACTCGGGATGGGTCTGTCACTGTATAACACTGGTGTTCAATGCTCGTGATGGGTCTGTCACTGTATAACACTGGGGTACAGTAATGGTGGGGACGGGTCTGTCACTGTATAACACTGGGTTACAGTACTGGTGGGGATGGGTCTGTCACTGTATAACACTGGGGTACAGTACTGGTGGGGACGGGTCTGTCACTGTATAACAATGGGTTACAGTACTGGTGGGAATGGGTCTGTCAGTGTATAACACTGGGGTACAGGACTGGTGGGGACGGGTCTGTCAGTGTATAACACTGTGGTACAGTACTGGTGGGGATGGGTCTGTCACTGTATAACAGTGGGGTACAGTACTGGTGGGGACGGGTCTGTCACTGTATAACACTGGGGTACAGTACTGGTGGGGACGCGTCTGTCAGTTTATAACACTGGGTTATAGTACTGGTGGGGACGGGTCTGTCACTGTATAACACGGGGGTACGTTACTGGTGGGGACGCGTCTGTCACTGTATAACTCTGTGGTACAGTACTGGTGGGGACAGGTCTGTCACTGTATAACACTGGGGTACAGTACTGGTGGGGACGCGTCTGTCATTGTATAACACTGGGGTACAGTACTGGTGGGGACGCCTCTGTCAGTGTATAACACTGTGTTACAGTACTGGTGGGGATGGGTCAGTCACTGTATAACACTGGGGTACAGTACTGGTGGGGACGGGTCTGTCTCTGTATAACACTGGGGTACCGTACTGGTGGGGACAGGTCTGTCACTGTATAACACTGGATACAATACTGCGGGGACGGGTCTGTCTCTGTATAACACTAGGGTACAGTACTGGTGGGAACGGGTCTGTCACTGTATAACACGGGTACAGTACTGGTGGGGATGGGTCTGTCACTGCATAACACTGGGGGACTGTACTGTTGAGGACGGTTCTGTCACTGTATAACACTGGGTTGCTGTACTGGTGGGGATGGGTCTGTCACTGTATAACACTGGGGTACTGTACTGTTGAGGACGGTTCTGTCACTTTATAACACTGTGTTACAGTACTGGTGGGGATGGGTCTGTCACTGTATAACACTGGGGTACAATACTCGGGATGGGTCTGTCACTGTATAACACTGGGGTACAATACTCGGGATGGGTCTGTCACTCTATAACACTGGGGTTCAATACTCGTGATGGGTCTGTCAATGTATAACACTGGGGTACAGTAATGGTGGGGACGGGTCTGTCACTGTATAACACTGGGTTACAGTACTGGTGGGGATGGGTCTGTCAGTGTATAACACTGGGGTACAGTACTGGTGGGGACGGGTCTGTCACTGTATAACAATGGGTTACAGTACTGGTGGGAATGGGTGTGTCAGTGTATAACACTGGGGTACAGGACTGGTGGGGACGGGTCTGTCAGTGTATAACACTGGGGTACAGTACTGGTGGGGATGGGTCTGTCACTGTATAACAGTGGGGTACAGTACTGGTGGGGACGGGGCTGTCACTGTATAACACTGGGGTACAATACTCGGGATGGGTCTGTCACTGTATAACACTTGGGTACAGTACTGGTGGGGACAGGTCTGTCACTGTATAACACTGGGGTACAGTACTGGTGAGGACGGGACTGTCACTGTATAACACTGTGGTACAGTACTGGTGGGGACGGGTCTGTCACTGTATAACACTGGGGTACAGTACTGGTGTGGACGGGTCTGTCACTGTATAACACTGGGGTACAGTACTGGTGGGGACAGGTCAGTCACTGTATAACACTGGGGTACAGTACTGGTGGGGACGGGTCTGTCTCTGTATAACACTAGGGTACAGTACTGGTGGGGACCGGTCTGTCACTGTATAACACGGGTACAGTACTGGTGTGGATGGGTCTGTCACTGTATAATACTGGGGTACTGTATTGTTGAGGACGCGTCTGTCACTGTATAACACTGGGTTACAGTACTGGTGGGGATGGGTCTGTCACTGTATAACACTGGGGTACAATACTCGGGATGGGTCTGTCACTGTATAACAGTGGGGTACAGTACTCGGGATGGGTCTGTCACAGTCTAACACTGGGGTACAGTACTGTTGGGGACGGGTCTGTCACTGTATAACATGGGGGTACAGATCAGGTGGGGACGGGTATGTCACTGTATAACACTGGGGTACTGTACTGGTGGGGACGGGCCTGTCACTGTATAACACTGGAATACAGTACTGGTGGGGACGCGTCTGTCAGTTTATAACACTGGGTTACAGTACTGGTGGGGACGGGTCTGTCACTGTATAACACTGGGGTACTGTACTGGCGTGGATGGGTCTGTCACTGTATAACACTGGGGTACAGTACTGGTGTGGACGGGTCTGTCTCTGTATAACACTAGGGTACAGTACTGGTGGGGACGGGTCTGACACTGTATAACACTGGGGTACAGTACTGGTGGGGACGGGTCTGTCTCTGTATAACACTGGTGTACAGTACTGGTGGGGATGGGTCTGTCACTGTATAACACGGGTACAGAACTGGTGGGGATGGGTCTGTCACTGTATAACACTGGGGTACAATACTCAGGATGGGTCTGTCACTGTATAACACTGGGGTACAGTACTGGTGGGGACAGCTCAGTCACTGTATAACACTGGGGTACAGTACTGGTGGGGACGGGTCTGTCTCTGTATAACACTAGGGTACAGTACTGGTGGGGACCGGTCTGTCACTGTATAACACGGGTACAGTACTGGTGTGGATGGGTCTGTCACTGTATAATACTGGGGTACTGTATTGTTGAGGACGCGTCTGTCACTGTATAACACTGGGTTACAGTACTGGTGGGGATGGGTCTGTCACTGTATAACACTGGGGTACAATACTCGGGATGGGTCTGTCACTGTATAACACTGGGGTACAGTACTCGGGATGGGTCTGTCACAGTCTAACACTGGGGTACAGTACTGGTGGGGACGGGTCTGTCACTGTATAACATGGGGGTACAGATCAGGTGGGGACGGGTATGTCACTGTATAACACTGGGATACTGAACTGGTGGGGACGGGTGTCACTGTATAACAGTGGGATACAGTACTGGTGGGGACGCGTCTGTCAGTTTATAACACTGGGTTACAGTACTGGTGGGGACGGGTCTGTCACTGTATAACACGGGGGTACGTTACTGGTGGGGACGCGTCTGTCACTGTATAACACTGGGGTACAGTACTGGTGGGGACAGGTCTGTCACTGTATAACACTGGGGTACAGTACTGGTGTGGGCGTGTCTGTCAGTGTATAACTCTGGGTTACAGTACTGGTGGGGATGGGTCTGCCACTGTATAACACTGGGGTACAGTACTGGTGGGGACGGGTGTGTCAGTGTATAACACTGGGTTACAGTACTGGTGGGGATGGGTCTGTCACTGTATAATACTGGGGTACTGTACTCTTGAGGACGGGTCTGTCAGTGTATAACACTGGGTTACAGTACTGGTGGGGATGGGTCTGTCACCGTATAACACTGGGGTACAATACTCGGGATGGGTTTCACTGTATAACACTGGGGTACAGTACTGGTGGGGACAGGTCTGTCGCTGTATAACACTGGGGTACAGTACTCGGGATGTGTCTGTCACTTTATAACACTGGGGTACTGTACTGTTGGGGACGGGTCTGTCTCTGTATAACCCTGGGGTACAGTACTGGTGTGGACGGGTCTGTCACTGTATCACACTGGGGTACTGTACTGGTGTGGACGGGTCTGTCACTATATAACACTGGGGTACAGTACTGGTGGGGATGGGTCTGTCTCTGTATAACACTAGGGTACAGTACTGGTGGGGACGGGTCTTCTCTGTATAACACTGGGGTACAATACTGGTGTGGACGGGTCTGTCACTGTATAACACTGGGGTACTGTACTGGCGTGGATGGGTCTGTCACTGTATAACACTGGGGTACAGTACTGGTGTGGACGGGTCTGTCTCTGTATAACACTAGGGTACAGTACTGGTGGGGACGGGTCTGACACTGTATAACACTGGGGTACAGTACTGGTGGGGACGGGTCTGTCTCTGTATAACACTGGTGTACAGTACTGGTGGGGATGGGTCTGTCACTGTATAACACGGGTACAGAACTGGTGGGGATGGGTCTGTCACTGTATAACACTGGGGTACAATACTCAGGATGGGTCTGTCACTGTATAACACTGGGGTACAGTACTGGTGGAGACAGGTCAGTCACTGTATAATACTGGGGTACAGTACTGGTGGGGACGGGTCTGTCTCTGTATAACACTAGGGTACAGTACTGGTTGGGACCGGTCTGTCACTGTATAACACGGGTACAGTACTGGTGTGGATGGGTCTGTCACTGTATAATACTGGGGTACTGTATTGTTGAGGACGCGTCTGTCACTGTATAACAATGGGTTACAGTACTGGTGGGGATGGGTCTGTCACTGTATAACACTGGGGTACAATACTCGGGATGGGTCTGTCACTGTATAACACTGGGGTACAGTACTCGGGATGGGTCTGTCACAGTCTAACAGTGGGGTACAGTACTGGTGGGGACGGGTCTGTCACTGTATAACATGGGGGTACAGATCAGGTGGGGACGGGTATGTCACTGTATAACACTGGGATACTGTACTGGTGGGGACGGGTCTGTCACTGTATAACAGTGGGATACAGTACTGGTGGGGACGCGTCTGTCAGTTTATAACACTGGGTTACAGTACTGGTGGGGAGGGGTCTGTCACTGTATAACACGGGGGTACGTTACTGGTGGGGACGCGTCTGTCACTGTATAACACTGGGGTACAGTACTGGTGGGGACAGGTCTGTCACTGTATAACACTGGGGTACAGTACTGGTGGGGACGCGTCTGTCATTGTATAACACTGGGGTACAGTACTGGTGGGGACGCCTCTGTCAGTGTATAACACTGTGTTACAGTACTGGTGGGGATGGGTCTGTCACTGTATAACACTGGGGCACAGTACTGGTGGGGACGTGTCTGTCAGTGTATAACTCTGGGTTACAGTACTGGTGGGGATGGGTCTGTCACTGTATAACACTGGGGTACAGTACTGGTGGGGACGGGTGTGTCAGTGTATAACACTGGGTTACAGTACTGGTGGGGATGGGTCTGTCACTGTATAATACTGGGGTACTGTACTGTTGAGGACGGGTCTGTCAGTGTATAACACTTGGTTACAGTACTGGTGGGGATGGGTCTGTCACCCTATAACACTGGGGTACAATACTCGGGATGGGTCTGTCACTGTATAACACTGGGGTACAGTACTGGTGGGGACAGGTCTGTCGCTGTATAACACTGGGGTACAGTACTCGGGATGGGTCTGTCACTGTATAACACTGGGGTACTGTACTGTTGGGGACGGGTCTGTCTCTGTATAACCCTGGGGTACAGTACTGGTGTGGACGGGTCTGTCACTGTATCACACTGGGGTACTGTACTGGTGTGGACGGGTCTGTCACTATATAACACTGGGGT
Organism: Isurus oxyrinchus; assembly: GCA_026770705.1. Taxonomy (NCBI): domain Eukaryota; kingdom Metazoa; phylum Chordata; class Chondrichthyes; order Lamniformes; family Lamnidae; genus Isurus; species Isurus oxyrinchus. The sequence goes on along the minus strand of JANJGN010000512.1, from coordinate 80,481 downwards.
ACAGTACTGGTGGGGATGGGTCTGTCTCTGTATAACACTAGGGTACAGTACTGGTGGGGACGGGTCTTCTCTGTATAACACTGGGGTACAATACTGGTGTGGACAGGTCTGTCACTGTATGACACTGGGGTACTGTACTGGCGTGGACGAGTCTGTCACTGTATAACACTGGGGTACTGAACTGGTGTGGACGGGTCTGTCACTGTATAACACTAGGGTACAGTACTGGTGGGGACGGGTCTGACACTGTATAACACTGGGGTACAGTACTGGTGGGGACGGGTCTGTCTCTGTATAACACTGGTGTACAGTACTGGTGGGGATGGGTTTGTCACTGTATAACACGGGTACAGAACTGGTGGGGATGGGTCTGTCACTGTATAACACTGGGGTACAATACTCAGGATGGGTCAGTCACTGTATAACAATGGGGTACAATACTCGGGATGGGTCTGTCACTGTATAACACTGGGGTACAGTACTGGTGGGGACGGGTCTGTCATTGTCTAACACTGGGTTACAGTACTGGTGGGGATGGGTCTGTCACTGTATAACAATGGGGTACAATACTGGTGTGGACGGGTCTGTCAGTGTATTACACTGGGTTACAGTACTGGTGGGGACGCGTCTGTCACTGTATAACACGGGGGTACGTTACTGGTGGGGACGGGTCTGTCACTGTATAACTCTGGGTTACCGTACTGGTGGGGATGGGTCTGTCACTGTATAACACTGGGGTACAGTACTGGTGGGGACGGGTCTGTCAGTGTATAACACTGGGTTACAGTACTGGTGGGGATGGGTCTGTCACTGTATAACACTGGGGTACAGTACTGGTGGGGACGGGTCTGTCACTGTATAACACTGGGGTACAATACTCGGGATGGGTCTGTCACTGTATAACACTGGGGTACAGTACTGGTGGGGACAGGTCTGTCACTGTATAACACTGGGGTACTGTACTGTTGGGGACGGGTCTGTCACTGTATAACACGGGGGTACAGTCCTGGTGGGGACGGGTCTGTCACTGTATAACACTGGGTTACTGTACTGGTGGGGATAGGTCTATCACTGTATAACACTGTGCTCCTGTACTGTTGGGGACAGGTCTGTCACTGTATAACAATGGGGTACAATTCTCGGGATGGGTCTGTCACTGTGTAACACTGGGTTACAGTACTGGTGGGGACAGGTCTGTCAGTGTATAACACTGGGGCACAGTACTGGGGGGGTCTGGTCTGTCACAGTCTAACTCTGGGGTACAGTACTGGTGGGGACGGGTCTGTCACTGTATAACTTGGGGGTACAGATCAGGTGGGGACGGGTATGTCACTGTATAACACTGGGGTACCGTACTGGTGGGGACGGGTCTGTCACTGTATAACACTGGGATACAGTACTGGTGGGGACGCGTCTGTCAGTTTATAACAGTGGGTTACAGTACTGGTGGGGATGGGTCTGTCACTGTATAACACGTGGGTACGTTACTGGTGGGGACGCGTCTGTCACTGTATAACACTGGGGTACAGTACTGGTGCGGTCAGGTCTGTCACTGTATAACACTGGGGTACAGTACTGGTGGGGACGCGTCTGTCATTGCATAACACTGGGGTACAGTACTGGTGGGGACGCGTCTGTCAGTGTATAACACTGTGTTGCAGTACTGGTGGGGATGGGTCTGCCACTGTATAACACTGGGGTACAGTACTGGTGGGGACGTGTCTGTCAGTGTATAACTCTGGGTTACAGTACTGGTGGGGATGGGTCTGTCACTGTATAAAACTGGGGTACAGTACTGGTGGGGACGGGTGTGTCAGTGTATAACACTGGGTTACAGTACTGGTGGGGATGGGTCTGTCACTGTATAATACTGGGGTACTGTACTCTTGAGGACGGGTCTGTCAGTGTATAACACTGGGTTACAGTACTGGTGGGGATGGGTCTGTCACCGTATAACACTGGGGTACAGTACTGGTGGAGACAGGTCTGTCACTGTATAACACTGGGGTACAGTACTCGGGATGGGCCTGTCACTGTATAACACTGGGGTACAGTACTGGTGGAGACAGGTCTGTCACTGTATAACACTGGGGTACAGTACTCGGGATGGGTCTGTCACTGTATAACACTGGGGTACTGTACTGTTGGGGACGGGTCTGTCTCTGTATAACCCTGGGGTACAGTACTGGTGTGGACGGGTCTGTCACTGTATCAAACTGGGGTACTGTACTGGTGTGGACGGGTCTGTCACTATATAACACTGGGGTACAGTACTGGTGGGGATGGGTCTGTCTCTGTATAACACTAGGGTACAGTACTGGTGGGGACGGGTCTTCTCTGTATAACACTGGGGTACAATACTGGTGTGGACGGGTCTGTCACTGTATAACACTGGGGTACTGTACTGGTGTGGACGGGTCTGTCACTGTATAACACTGGGGTACAGTACTGGTGTGGACGGGTCTGTCTCTGTATAACACTAGGGTACAGTACTGGTGGGGACGGGTCTGACACTGTATAACACTGGGGTACAGTACTGGTGGGGACGGGTCTGTCTCTGTATAACACTGGTGTACAGTACTGGTGGGGATGGGTCTGTCACTGTATAACACGGGTACAGAACTGGTGGGGATGGGTCTGTCACTGTATAACACAGGGGTACAATACTCAGGATGGGTCTGTCACTGTATAACAATGGGGTACAATACTCGGGATGGGTCTGTCACTGTATAACACTGGGTTACAGTACTGGTGGGGATGGGTCTGTCAATGTATAACACTGGGGTACAGTACTGGTGGGGACCGGTCTGTCACTGTATAACACTGGGTTACCGTACTGGTGGGGATGGGTCTGTCACTGTATAACACTGGGGTACATTACTGGTGGGGATGGGTCTGTCACTGTATAACACTGGGGTACAGTACTGGTGGGGACGGGTCTGTCACTGTATAACACTGGGGTACAATACTCGGGATGGGTCTGTCACTGTATAACACTGGGGTACAGTACTGGGGGGGACAGGTCTGTCAATGTATAATACTGGGGTAAAGTACTGGTGGGGACGGGACTGTCACTGTATAACACTGGGGTACAGTACTGGTGGGGACGGGTCTGTCACTGTATAACACTGGGGTACAGTACGGGTGTGGACGTTTCTGTGACTGTATAACACTGGGGTACTGAACTGGAGTGGACGGGTCTGTCACTGTATAACACTGGGGTACAGTACTGGTGGGGACGGGTCTGTCTCTGTATAACACTGGGGTACAGGACTGGTGGGGACGGGTCTGTCTCTGTATAACACTGGGGTACAGTACTGGTGGGGACAGGTCTGTCACTGTATAACACTGGATACAATACTGGTGGGGACGGGTCTGTATCTGTGTAACACTAGGGTACAGTACTGGTGGGGACGGGTCTGTCACTGTATAACACGGGTACAGTACTGGTGGGGATGGGTCTGTCACTGTATAACACTGGGGTACTGTACTGTTGAGGACGGTTCTGTCACTGTATAACACTGGGTTGCAGTACTGGTGGGGATGGGTCTGTCACTGTATAACACTGGGGTACTGTACTGTTGAGGACGGGTCTGTCACTGTATAACACTGGGTTGCAGTACTGGTAGGGATGGGTCTGTCACTGTATAACACTGGGGTATAATACTCGGGATGGGTCTGTCACTGTATAACACTGGGGTACAATACTCGGGATGGCTCTGTCACTGTATAACACTGGGGTATAGTACTCGGGATGGGTCTGTCACTGCAAAACACTGGGGTATTGTACTGTTGCGGACGGGTCTGTCACTGTATAACACTGGGGTAACGTACAGGTGTGGACGGGTCTGTCACTGTATAACACTGGGGTACTGTACTGTTGTGGACGGGCCTGTCACTGTATAACACTGGGGTACAGTACTGGTGGGGACGGGTCTGTCTCTGTATAACACTGGGTACAGGACTGGTGGGGACGGGTCTGTCTCTGTATAACACTGGGGTACAGTACTGGTGGGGACAGGTCTGTCACTGTATAACACTGGATACAATACTGGGGGGTCGGGTCTGTCTCTGGATAACGCTAGGGTACAGTACTGGTGGGGACGGGTCTGTCACTGTATAACACGGGTACAGTACTGGTGGGGATGGGTCTGTCACTGTATAACACTGGGGTACTGCAATGTTGAGGACGGTTCTGTCACTGCATAACACTGGGTTGCTGTACTGGTGGGGATGGGTCTGTCACTGTATAACACTGGGGTACTGTACTGTTGAGGACGGGTCTGTCACTGTATAACACTGGGTTGCAGTACTGGTGGGGATGGGTCTGTCACTGTATAACACTGGGGTACAATACTCGGGATGGGTCTGTCACTGTATAGCACTGGGGTACAATACTCGGGATGGGTCTGTCACTGTATAACACTGGGGTACAATACTCGTGATGGGTCTGTCACTGTATAACACTGGGGTACAGTAATGGTGGGGACGGGTCTGTCACTGTATAACACTGGGTTACAGTACTGGTGGGGATGGGTCTGTCACTGTATAACACTGGGGTACAGTACTGGTGGGGACGGGTCTGTCACTGTATAACAATGGGTCACAGTACTGGTGGGAATGGGTCTGTCAGTGTATAACACTGGGGTACAGGACTTGTGGGGACGGGTCTGTCAGTGTATAACACTGTGGTACAGTACTGGTGGAGATGGGTCTGTCACTGTATAACAGTGGGGTACAGTACTGGTGGGGACGCGTCTGTCACTGTATAACACTGGGGTACAATACTCGGGATGGGTCTGTCACTGTATAACACTGGGGTACAGTACTGATGGGGACAGGTCTGTCACTGTATATCACGGGTACAGTACTGGTGTGGATGGGTCTGTCACTGTATAACAATGGGGTACAATACTCGGGATGGGTCTGTCACTGTATAACACTGGGGTACAGTACTGGTGGGGAGGGGTCTGTCATTGTCTAACACTGGGTTACAGTACTGGTGGGGATGGGTCTGTCACTGTAGAACTCTGGGGTACTGTACTGTTGGGGACGGGTCTGTCTCTGTATAACCCTGGGGTACAGTACTGGTGTGGACGGTTCTGTCACTGTATCACACTGGGGTACTGTACTGGTGTGGACGGGTCTGTCACTATATAACACTGGGGTACAGTACTGGTGGGGATGGGTCTGTCTCTGTATAACACTGGGGTACAATACTGGTGTGGACGGGCCTGTCACTGTATAACACTGGGGTACTGTACTGGTGTGGACGGGTCTGTCACTGTATAACACTGGGGTACAGTACTGGTGGGGACGGGTCTGTCTCTGTATAACACTAGGGTACAGTACTGGTGGGGATGGGTCTGTCACTGTATAACACTGGGGTACAGTAATGGTGGGGACGGGTCTGTCACTGTATAACACTGGGTTACCGTACTGGTGGGGATGGGTCTGTCACTGTATAACACTGGGGTACAGTACTGGTGGGGACGGGTCTGTCATTGTATAACACTGGGTTACAGTACTGGTGGGGATGGGTCTGTCACTGTATAACACTGGGGTACAGTACTGGTGGGGACGGGTCTGTCACTGTATAACACTGGGGTACAATACTGGTGGGGACGGGTCTGTCACTGTATAACACTGGGGTATAGTACTGGTGGGGATAGGTCTGTCACTGTATAATACAGGGGTAAAGTACTGGTGGGGACAGGACTGTCACTGTATAACACTGGGGTACAGTACTGGTGGGGACGGGTCTGTCTCTGTATAACACTGGGGTACAGGACTGGTGGGGACGCGTCTGTCATTGTATAACACTGGGGTACAGTACTGGTGGGGACGCGTCTGTCAGTGTATAACACTGGGTTACAGTACTGGTTGAGATGGGTCTTTCACTGTATAACACTGGGGTACAGTACTGGTGGGGACGTGCCTGTCAGTGTAAAACACTGGGTTACAGTACTGGTGGGGATGGGTCTGTCACTGTATAACACTGGGGTACAGTACTGGTGGTGACGGGTGTGTCAGTGTATAACACTGGGTTACAGTACTGGTGGGGATGGGTCTGTCACTGTACAATACTTGGGTTCTGTACTGTTGAGGACGGGTCTGTCACTGTATAACATTGGGTTGCAGTACTGGTGGGGACGGGTCTGTCTCTGTATAACACTGGGGTACAGTACTGGTGGGGACAGGTCTGTCACTGTATAACACTGGATACAATACTGGTGGGGACGGGTCTGTCTCTGTATTACACTAGGTTACATTACTGGTGGGGACGGGTCTGTCACTGTATAACACGGGTACAGTACTGGTGGGGATGGGTCTGTCACTGTATAACACTGGGGTAATGTACTGTTGAGGACGGGTCTGTCACTGTATAACACTGGTTTGCAGTACTGGTGGGGATGGGTCTGTCACTGTATAACACTGGGGTACAATACTCGGGATGGGTCTGGCACTGTATAACACTGGGGTACAATACTCGGGATGGCTCTGTCACTGTATAACACTGGGGTACAGTACTCGGGATGGGTCTGTCACTGTATAACACTGGGGTACTGTACTGTTGGGGACGGGTCTGTCACTGTATAACACTGGGGTACAGTACTGGTGTGGACGGGTCTGTCACTGTATAACACTGGGGTACTGTACTGGTGTGGACGGGTCTGTCACTGTATAACACTGGGTACAGTACTGGTGGGGACGGGTGTGTCAGTGTATAACACTGGGTTACACTACTGGTGGGGATGGGTCTGTCACTGTATAATACTGGGGTACTGTACTGTTGAGGACGGGTCTGTCAGTGTATAACACTGGGTTACAGTACTGGTGGGGGTGGGTCTGTCACCGTATAACACTGGGGTACAATACTCGGGATGGGTCTGTCACTGTATAACACTGGGGTACAGTACTGGTGGGGACAGATCTGTCACTGTATAACACTGGGGTACAGTACTCGGGATTGGTCTGTCACTGTATAACTCTGGGGTACTGTACTGTTGGGGACGGGTCTGTCTCTGTATAACCCTGGGGTACAGTACTGGTGTGGACGTGTCTGTCACTGTATCACACTGGGGTACTGTACTGGTGTGGACGGGTCTGTCACGATATAACACTGGGGTACAGTACTGGTGGGGATGGGTCTGTCTCTGTTTAACACTAGGGTACAGTACTGGTGGGGACGGGTCTTCTCTGTATAACACAGGGGTACAATACTGGTGTGGACGGGTCTGTCACTGTATAACACTGGGTTGCAGTACTGGTGGGGATGGGTCTGTCACTGTATATTACTTGGGTACCGTACTGTTGTGGACGGGTCTGTCACTGTATAACACTGTGTTACAGTACTGGTGGGGATGGGTCTGTCTCTGTATAACACTGTGGTACAATAGTCGGGATGGGTCTGTCACTGTATAACACTGGGGTACAGTACTGGTGGGGACAGGTCTGTCACTGTATAACTCTGGAGTACAGTACTCGGGATGGGTCTGTCACTGTGTAACACTGGGGTACTGTACTGGTGTGGACGGGTCTGTCACTGTATAACACTGGGGTACAGTACTGGTGGGGACGGGTCTGTCTCTGTATAACACTAGGGTACAGCACTGGTGGGGACGGGTCTTCTCTGTATAACACAGGGGTACAATACTGGTGTGGACGGGTCTGTCACTGTATAACACTGGGGTACAGTACTGGTGTGGACGGGTCTGTCACTGTATAACACTGGGGTACAGTACTGGTGGGGACTGGTCTGTCTCTGTATAACAGAAGGGTACAGTCCTGGTGGGGACGGGTCTGTCACTGTATAACACTGGGTTACAGTACTGGTGGGGATAGGTCTATCACTGTATAACACTGGGCTCCTGTACTGCTGGGGACAGGTCTGTCACTGTATAACAATGGGGTACAATTCTCAGGATGGGTCTGTCACTGTATAACACTGGGATACAGTACTGGTGGGGACAGGTCTGTCAGTGTGTAACACTGGTGTACAGTACTGGGGGGGACTGGTCTGTCACTGTATAACACTGGGGTACAGTACTGGTGGGGACGGGTCTGTCACTGTATAACTTGGGGGTGCAGTTCAGGTGGGGACGGGTATGTCACTGTATAACCCTGGGGTACTGTGCTGGTGGGGACGGGTCTGTCACTGTATAACACTGGGATACAGTACTAGTGGGGACGCGTCTGTCAGTGTATAACACTGGGTTACAGTACTGGTGGGGACGGGTCTGTCACTGTATAACACGGGAGTACGTTACTGGTTGGGACGCGTCTGTCCCTGTATAACACTGGGGTACAGTACTGGTGGGGACAGGTCTGTCACTGTATAACACTGGGGTACAGTACTGGTGGGGACGCGTCTGTCATTGTATAACACTGGGGTACAGTACTGGTGGGGACGCGTCTGTCTCTGTATAACACTGGGTTACAGTACTGGTGGGGATGGGTCTGTCAGTGTATAACACTGGGGTACAGTACTGGTGGGGACGTGTCTGTCAGTGTAAAACACTGGGTTGCAGTACTGGTGGGGATGGGTCTGTCTCTGTATAACACTGGGGTACAGTACTGGTGGGGACAGGTCTGTCACTGTATAACACTGGATACAATACTGTGGGGACGGGTCTGTCTCTGTATAACACTAGGTTACATTACTGGTGGGGACGGGTCTGTCACTGTATAACACGGGTACAGTACTGGTGGGGATGGGTCTGTCACTGTATAACACTGGGGTACTGTACTGTTGATGACGGTTCAGTCACTGTATAACACTGGGTTACAGTACTGGTGGGGATGGGTCTGTCACTGTATAACACTGGGGTACTGTACTGTTGAGGACGGGTCTGTCACTGTATAACACTGGGTTGCAGTACTGGTGGGGATGGGTCTGTCACTGTATAACACTGGGGTACAATACTCGGGATGGGTCTGTCACTGTATAACACTGGGGTACAATACTCGGGATGGCTCTGTCACTGTATAACCCTGGGGTACAATACTCGGGATGGGTCTGTCACTGTATAACACTGGGGTACTGTACTGTTGGGGACGGGTCTGTCACTGTATAACACTGGGGTACAGTACTGGTGTGGACGGGTCTGTCACTGTATAACACTGGGGTACTGTACAGGTGTGGACGGGTCTGTCACTGTATAACACTGGGGTACAGTACTGGTGGGGACGGGTGTGTCAGTGTATAACACTGGTTTACAGTACTGGTGGGGATGGGTCTGTCACTGTATAATACTGGGGAACTGTACTGTTGAGGACGGGTCTGTCAGTGTATAACACTGGGTTACAGTACTGGTGGGGGTGGGTCTGTCACCGTATAACACTGGGGTACAATACTTGGGATGGGTCTGTCACTGTATAACACTGGGTTACAGTACTGGTGGGGACAGATCTGTCACTGTATAACACTGGGGTACAGTACTCGGGATGGGTCTGTCACTGTATAACTCTGGGGTACTGTACTGTTGGGGACGGGTCTGTCTCTGTATAACCCTGGGGTACAGTACTGGTGTGGACGGGTCTGTCACTGTATCACACTGGGGTACTGTACTGGTGTGGACGGGTCTGTCACGATATAACACTGGGGTACAGTACTGGTGGGGATGGGTCTGTCTCTGTTTAACACTAGGGTACAGTACTGGTGGGGACGGGTCTTCTCTGTATAACACAGGGGTACAATACTGGTGTGGACGGGTCTGTCACTGTATAACACTGGGTTGCAGTACTGGTGGGGATGGGTCTGTCACTGTATATTACTTGGGTACCGTACTGTGGTGGACGGGTCTGTCACTGTATAACACTGTGTTACAGTACTGGTGGGGATGGGTCTGTCTCTGTATAACACTGTGGTACAATACTCGGGATGGGTCTGTCACTGTATAACACTGGGGTACAGTACTGGTGGGGACAGGTCTGTCACTGTATAACTCTGGAGGACAGTACTCGGGATGGGTCTGTCACTGTGTAACACTGAGGTACTGCACTGGTGTGGACGTGTCTGTCACTGTATAACACTGGGGTACAGTACTGGTGGGGACGGGTCTGTCTCTGTATAACACTAGGGTACAGTACTGGTGGGGACGGGTCTTCTCAGTATAACACAGGGGTACAATACTGGTGTGGACGGGTCTGTCACTGTATAACACTGGGGTACAGTACTGGTGTGGACGGGTCTGTCACTGTATAACACTGGGGTACAGTACTGGTGGGGACTGGTCTGTCTCTGTATAACACAAGGGTACAGTCCTGGTGGGGACGGGTCTGTCACTGTATAACACTGGGTTACAGTACTGGTGGGGATAGGTCTATCACTGTATAACACTGGGCTCCTGTACTGTTGGGGACAGGTCTGTCACTGTATAACAATGGGGTACAATTCTCAGGATGGGTCTGTCACTGTATAACACTGGGATACAGTACTGGTGGGGACAGGTCTGTCAGTGTGTAACACTGGGGTACAGTACTGGGGGGGACTGGTCTGTCACTGTATAACACTGGGGTACAGTACTGGTGGGGACGGGTCTGTCACTGTATAACTTGGGGGTGCAGTTCAGGTGGGGACGGGTATGTCACTGTATAACACTGGGGTACTGTACTGGTGGGGACGGGTCTGTCACTGTATAACACTGGGATACAGTACTAGTGGGGACGCGTCTGTCAGTGTATAACACTGGGTTACAGTACTGGTGGGGACGCGTCTGTCAATGTATAACACGGGAGTACGTTACTGGTGGGGACGCGTCTGTCCCTGTGTAACACTGGGGTACAGTACTGGTGGGGACAGGTCTGTCACTGTATAACACTGGGGTACAGTACTGGTGGGGACGCGTCTGTCATTGTATAACACTGGGGTACAGTACTGGTGGGGACGCGTCTGTCAGTGTATAACACTGGGTTACAGTACTGGTGGGGATGGGTCTGTCACTGTATAACACTGGGGTACAGTACTGGTGGGGACGTGTCTGTCAGTGTAAAACACTGGGTTACTGTACTGGTGGGGATGGGTCTGTCACTGTATAACACTGGGGTACAGTACTGGTGGGGACGGGTGTGTCAGTGTATAACACTGGGTTACAGTACTGGTGGTAATGGGTCTGTCACTGTATAATACTTGGGTACTGTACTGTTGAGGACGGGTCTGTCACTGTATAACACTGTGTAACAGTACTGGTGGGGATGGGTCTGTCTCTGTATAACACTGGGGTAAAATACTCGGGATGGGTCTGTCACTGTATAACACTGGGGTACAGTACTGGTGGGGACAGGTCTGTCACTGTATAACACTGGGGTACAGTACTCGGGATGGGTCTGTCTCTGTATAACACTAGGGTACAGTACTGGTAGGGACGGGTCTTCTCTGTATAACACAGGGGTACAATACTGGTGTGGACGGGTCTGTCACTGTATAACACTGGGGTACTGTACTGGTTTGGACGGGTCTGTCACTGTATAACACTGGGGTACAGTACTGTTGGGGACGGGTCTGTCTCTGTATAACACACGGGTACATTACTGGTGGGGACGGGTCTGTCACTGTATAACACTGGTGTACAGTACTGGTGGGGATGGGTCTGTCACTGTATAACACGGGTAGAGTACTGGTGGGGATGGGTCTGTCACTGTATAACACTGGGGTACAATACTCAGGATGGGTCTGTCACTCTATAACACTGGGGAACAATACTCGGGATGGGTCTGTCACTGTATAACACTCAGGTACAGTACTGGTGGGGACGGGTCTGTCACTGTCTAACACTGGGTTACAGTACTGGTGGGGATGGGTCTGTCACTGTATAACACTGGGGTAGAGTACTGGTGGGGATGGGTCTGTCATTGTATAACACTGGGTTACCTTACTGGTGGGGATGGGTCTGTCCCTGTATAACACTGGGGTACCGTACTGGTGGGGACGGGTCTGTCAGTGTATAACACTGGGTTACAGTACTGGTGGGGATGGGTCTGTCACTGTATAACACTGGGGTACAGTACTGGTGGGGACGGCTCTGTCACTGTATAACACTGGGGTACAATACTCGGGATGGGTCTGTCACTGTATAACCCTGGGGTACAGTACTGGTGGGGACAGGTCTGTCACTGTATAATACTGGGGTAAAGTACTGGTGGGGACGGGACTGTCACTGTATAACACTGGGGTACAGTACTGGTGGGGACGGGCCTGTCACTGTATAACACTGGGGTACAGTACTGGTGTGGACGGGTCTGTCACTGTATAACACTGGGGTACTGTACTGGTGTGGACGGGTCTGTCACTGTATAACACTGGGGTACAGTACTGGTGGGGACGGGTCTGTCTCTGTATAACACTGGGGTACAGGACTGGTGGGGACGGGTCTGTCTCTGTATAACACTGGGGTACAATACTGGTGGGGACAGGTCTGTCACTGTATAACACTGGATACAATACTGGAAGGGACAGGTCTGTCTCTGTATAACACTAGGGTACAGTACTGGTGGGGACGGGTGTGTCACTGTATAACATGGGTACAGTACTGGTGGGGATTCGTCTGTCACTGTATAACAATGGGGTACTGTACTGTTGAGGACGGGTCTGTCACTGTATAACACTGGGTTGCAGTACTGGTGGGGATGGGTCTGTCACTGTATAACACTGGGGTACTGTACTTTTGAGGACGGGTCTGTCACTGTATAACACTGGGTTGCAGTACAGGTGGTGATGGGTCTGTCACTGTATAACACTGGAGTACAGTACTGGTGGGGACGTGTCTGTCAGTGCATAACTCTGCGTTACAGTACTGGTGGGGATGGGTCTGTCACTGTATACCACTGGGGTACAGTACTGGTGGGGACGGGTGTGTCACTGTATAATACTGGGGTACTATACTGTTGAGGACGGGTCTGTCAGTGTATAACACTGGGTTACAGTACTGGTGGGGATGGGTCTGTCACTGTATAACACTGGGGTACAGTATTGGTGTGGACGGGTCTGTCACTGTATAACAATGGGTAACAATACTCGGGATTGGTCTGTCACTGTATAACACTGGGGTACAGTACTGGTGGGGACAGGTCTGTCACTGTATAACACTGGGATACAGTTCTCGGGATGGGTCTGTCACTGTTTAACACTGGGGTACTGTACTGTTGGGGACGGGTCTGTCTCTGTATAACCCTGGGGTACACTACTGGTGTGGACGGGTCTGTCAATGTATCACACTGGGGTACTGTACTGGTGTGGACGGGTCTGTCACTATATAACACAGGGGTACAGTACTGGTGGGGATGGGTCTTTCTCTGTTTAACACTAGGGTACAGTACTGGTGGGGACGGGTCTTCTCTGTATAACACAGGGGTACAATACTGGTGTGGACGGGTCTGTCACTGTATAACACTGGGTTGCAGTACTGGTGGGGATGGGTCTGTCACTGTATATTACTTGGGTATCGTACTGTTGAGGGCGGGTCTGTCACTGTATAAAAGTGTGTTACAGTACTGGTGGGGATGGGTCTGTCTCTGTATAACACTGCGGTACAATACTCGGGATGGGTCTGTCACTGTATAACACTGGGGTACAGTACTGGTGGGGACAGGTCTGTCACTGTATAACACTGGAGTACAGTACTTGGGATGGGTCTGTCACTGTGTAACACTGAGGTACTGCACTGGTGTGGACGTGTCTGTCACTGTATAACACTGGGGTACAGTACTGGTGGGGACGGGTCTGTCTCTGTATAACACTAGGGTACAGTACTGGTGGGGACGGGTCTTCTCAGTATAACACAGGGGTACAATACTGGTGTGGACGGGTCTGTCACTGTATAACACTGGGGTACTGTACTGGTGTGGACGGGTCTGTCACTGTATAACACTGGGGTACAGAACTGGTGGGGACTGGTCTGTCTCTGTATAACACAAGGGTACAGTCCTGGTGGGGACGGGTCTGTCACTGTATAACACTGGGTTACAGTACTGGTGGGGATAGGTCTATCACTGTATAACACTGGGCTCCTGTACTGTTGGGGACAGGTCTGTCACTGTATAACAATGGGGTACAATTCTCAGGATGGGTCTGTCACTGTATAACACTGGGATACAGTACTGGTGGGGACAGGTCTGTCAGTGTGTAACACTGGGGTACAGTACTGGGGGGGACTGGTCTGTCACTGTATAACACTCGGGTACAGTACTGGTGGGGACGGGTCTGTCACTGTATAACTTGGGGGTGCAGTTCAGGTGGGGACGGGTATGTCACTGTATAACACTGGGGTACTGTACTGGTGGGGACGGGTCTGTCACTGTATAACACTGGGATACAGTACTAGTGGGGACGCGTCTGTCAGTGTATAACACTGGGTTACAGTACTGGTGGGGACGCGTCTGTCAATGTATAACACGGGAGTACGTTACTGGTGGGGACGCGTCTGTCCCTGTGTAACACTGGGGTACAGTACTGGTGGGGACAGGTCTGTCACTGTATAACACTGGGGTACAGTACTGGTGGGGACGCGTCTGTCATTGTATAACACTGGGGTACAGTACTGGTGGGGACGCGTCTGTCAGTGTATAACACTGGGTTACAGTACTGGTGGGGATGGGTCTGTCACTGTATAACACTGGGGTACAGTACTGGTGGGGACGTGTCTGTCAGTGTAAAACACTGGGTTACTGTACTGGTGGGGATGGGTCTGTCACTGTATAACACTGGGGTACAGTACTGGTGGGGACGGGTGTGTCAGTGTATAACACTGGGTTACAGTACTGGTGGTAATGGGTCTGTCACTGTATAATACTTGGGTACTGTACTGTTGAGGACGGGTCTGTCACTGTATAACACTGTGTAACAGTACTGGTGGGGATGGGTCTGTCTCTGTATAACACTGGAGTAAAATACTCGGGATGGGTCTGTCACTGTATAACACTGGGGTACTGTACTGGTGGGGACGGGTCTGTCACTGTATAACACTGGGATACAGTACTAGTGGGGACGCGTCTGTCAGTGTATAACACTGGGTTACAGTACTGGTGGGGACGCGTCTGTCAATGTATAACACGGGAGTACGTTACTGGTGGGGACGCGTCTGTCCCTGTGTAACACTGGGGTACAGTACTGGTGGGGACAGGTCTGTCACTGTATAACACTGGGGTACAGTACTGGTGGGGACGCGTCTGTCATTGTATAACACTGGGGTACAGTACTGGTGGGGACGCGTCTGTCAGTGTATAACACTGGGTTACAGTACTGGTGGGGATGGGTCTGTCACTGTATAACACTGGGGTACAGTACTGGTGGGGACGTGTCTGTCAGTGTAAAACACTGGGTTACTGTACTGGTGGGGACGGGTCTGTCACTGTATAACACTGGGATACAGTACTAGTGGGGACGCGTCTGTCAGTGTATAACACTGGGTTACAGTACTGGTGGGGACGCGTCTGTCAATGTATAACACGGGAGTACGTTACTGGTGGGGACGCGTCTGTCCCTGTGTAACACTGGGGTACAGTACTGGTGGGGACAGGTCTGTCACTGTATAACACTGTGTAACAGTACTGGTGGGGACGGGTCTTCTCTATATAACACTGGGGTACAATACTGGTGTGGACGGGTCTGTCACTGTATAACACTGGGGTACTGTACTGGTGTGGACGGGTCTGTCACTGTATAACACTGGGGTACAGTACTGGTGGGGACGGGTCTGTCTCTGTATAACACTAGGGTACAGTACTGGTGGGGACGGGTCTGACACTGTATAACACTGGGGTACAGTACTGGTGGGGACGGGACTGTCTCTGTATAACACTGGTGTACAGTACTGGTGGGGATGGGTCTGTCACTGTATAACACGGGTACAGAACTGGTGGGGATGGGTCTGTCACTGTATAACACTGGGGTACAATACTCAGGATGGGTCTGTCACTGTATAACAATGGGGTACAATACTCGGGATGGGTCTGTCACTGTATAACACTGGGGTACAGTACTGGTGGGGACGGGTCTGTCACTGTCTAACACTGGGTTACAGTACTGGTGGGGATGGGTCTGTCACTGTATAACACTGGGGTAGAGTACTGGTGGGGACTGGTCTGTCAGTTTATAACACTGTGTTACCGTACTGGTGGGGATGGGTCTGTCACTGTATAACACTGGGGTACAGTACTGGTGGGGACGGGTCTGTCAGTGTATAACACTGGGTTACAGTACTGGTGGGGATGGGTCTGTCACTGTATAACACTGGGGTACAGTACTGGTGGGGACGGGTCTGTCACTGTATAACACTGGGGTACAATACTCGGGATGGGTCTGTCACTGTATAACACTGGGGGACAGTACTGGTGGGGACAGGTCTGTCACTGTATAATACTGGGGTAAAGTACTGGTGGGGACCGGACTGTCACTGTATAACACTGGGGTACAGTACTGGCGGGGACAGGTCTGTCACTGTATAACACTGGGGTACAGTACTGGTGTGGACGTTTCTGTCACTGTATAACACGGGAGTACGTTACTGGTGGGGACGCGTCTGTCAGTGTAAAACAATGGGTTACAGTACTGTTGGAGATGGGTCTGTCACTGTATAACACTGGGGTACAGTACTAGTGGGGAAGGGTGTGTCAGTGTATAACACTGGGTTACAGTACTGGTGGGGATGGGTCTGTCACTGTATAATACTTGGTACTGTACTGTTGAGGACGGGTCTGTCACTGTATAACACTGGGTTGCAGTACTGGTGGGGATGGGTCTGTCACTGTATAACACTGGGGTACAATACTCGGGATGGGTCTGTCACTGTATAACACTGGGGTACAGTACTCGGGATGGGTCTGTCACTGTATAACACTGGGGTACTGTACTGTTGGGGACGGGTCTGTCACTGTATAACACGGGGGTACAGTCCTGGTGGGGACGGGTCTGTCACTGTATAACACTGGGTTACAGTACTGGTGGGGAGAGGTCAATCACTGTATAACACTGGGCTCCTGTACTGTTGGGGACAGGTCTGTCACTGTATAACAATGGGGTACAATTCTCGGGATGGGTGTGTCACTGTATAACACTGGGTTACAGTACTGGTGGGGACAGGTCTGTCAGTGTGTAACACTGGGGTACTGTACTGGTGTGGACGGGTCTGTCACTGTATAACACTAGGGTACAGTACTGGTGGGGACGGGTCTGACACTGTATAACACTGGGGTACAGTACTGGTGGGGACGCGTCTGTCAGTGTATAACACTGGGTTACGGTACTGGTGGGGATGGGTCTGTCACTGTATAACACTGGGGTACGGTACTGGTGGGGACGTGTCTGCAAGTGTAAAACACTGGGTTACAATACTGGTGGGGATGGGTCTGTCACTGTATAACACTGGGGTACAGTACTGGTGGGGACGGGTGTGTCAGTGTATAACACTGGGTTACATTACTGGTGGGGATGGGTCTGTCACTGTATAATACTTGGGTACTGTACTGTTGAGGACGGGTCTGTCACTGTATAACACTGGGTTGCAGTACTGGTGGGGATGGGTCTGTCACTGTATAACACTGGGGTACAATACTCGGGATGGGTCTATCACTGTATAACACTGGGGTACAATACACGGGATGGGTCTGTCACTGTATAACACTGGGGTACTGTACTGTTGGGGACGGGTCTGTCACTGTATAACACGGGGGTACAGTCCTGGTGGGGACGGGTCTGTCACTGTATAACACTGGGGTTACAGTACTGGTGGGGAGAGGTCTATCACTGTATAACACTGGGCTCCTGTACTGTTGGGGACAGGTCTGTCACTGTATAACAATGGGGTACAATTCTCGGGATGGGTGTGTCACTGTATAACACTGGGTTACAGTACTGGTGGGGACAGGTCTGTCAGTGTGTAACACTGGGGTACAGTACTGGGGGGGACTGGTCTGTCACTGTAAAACACTGGGGGACAGTACTGGTGGGGACGGGTCTGTCTCTGTATAACACTGGGGTACAGGACTGGTGGGGACGGGTCTGTCTCTGTATAACACTGGGGTACAATACTGGTGGGGACAGGTCTGTCACTGTATAACACTGGATACAATACTGGAAGGGACGGGTCTGTCTCTGTATAACACTAGGGTACAGTACTGGTGGGGAAGGGTGTGTCACTGTATAACATGGGTACAGTACTGGTGGGGATTCGTCTGTCACTGTATAACAATGGGGTACTGTACTGTTGAGGACGGGTCTGTCACTGTATAACACTGGGTTGCAGTACTGGTGGGGATGGGTCTGTCACTGTATAACACTGGGGTACTGTACTTTTGAGGACGGGTCTGTCACTGTATAACACTGGGTTGCAGTACAGGTGGTGATGGGTCTGTCACTGTATAACACTGGAGTACAGTACTGGTGGGGACGTGTCTGTCAGTGCATAACTCTGGGTTACAGTACTGGTGGGGATGGGTCTGTCACTGTATAACACTGGGGTACAGTACTGGTGGGGACGGGTGTGTAACTGTATAATACTGGGGTACTATACTGTTGAGGACGGGTCTGTCAGTGTATAACACTGGGTTACAGTACTGGTGGGGATGGGTCTGTCACTGTATAACACTGGGGTACAGTACTGGTGTGGACGGGTCTGTCACTGTATAACAATGGGTAACAATACTCGGGATTGGTCTGTCACTGTATAACACTGGGGTACAGTACTGGTGGGGACAGGTCTGTCACTGTATAACACTGGGATACAGTTCTCGGGATGGGTCTGTCACTGTATAACACTGGGGTACTGTACTGTTGGGGACGGGTCTGTCTCTGTATAACCCTGGGGTACACTACTGGTGTGGACGGGTCTGTCAATGTATCACACTGGGGTACTGTACTGGTGTGGACGGGTCTGTCACTATATAACACAGGGGTACAGTACTGGTGGGGATGGGTCTGTCTCTGTATAACACTAGGGTACAGTACTGGTGGGGACGGGTCTTCTCTATATAACACTGGGGTACAATACTGGTGTGGACGGGTCTGTCACTGTATAACACTGGTGTACTGTACTGGTGTGGACGGGTCTGTCACTGTATAACACTGGGGTACAGTACTGGTGGGGACGGGTCTGTCTCTGTATAACACTAGGGTACAGTACTGGTGGGGACGGGTCTGACACTGTATAACACTGGGGTACAGTACTGGTGGGGACGGGACTGTCTCTGTATAACACTGGTGTACAGTACTGGTGGGGATGGGTCTGTCACTGTATAACACGGGTACAGAACTGGTGGGGATGGGTCTGTCACTCTATAACACTGGGGTACAATACTCAGGATGGGTCTGTCACTGTATAACAATGGGGTACAATACTCGGGATGGGTCTGTCACTGTATAACACTGGGGTACAGTACTGGTGGGGACGGGTCTGTCACTGTCTAAGACTGGGTTACAGTACTGGTGGGGATGGGTCTGTCACTGTATAACACTGGGGTAGAGTACTGGTGGGGACTGGTCTGTCAGTTTATAACACTGTGTTACCGTACTGGTGGGGATGGGTCTGTCACTGTATAACACTGGGGTACAGTACTGGTGGGGACGGGTCTGTCAGTGTATAACACTGGGTTACAGTACTGGTGGGGATGGGTCTGTCACTGTATAACACTGGGGTACAGTACTGGTGGGGACGGTTCTGTCACTGTATAACACTGGGGTACAATACTCGGGATGGGTCTGTCACCGTATAACACTGGGGGACAGTACTGGTGGGGACAGGTCTGTCACTGTATAATACTGGGGTAAAGTACTGGTGGGGACCGGACTGTCACTGTATAACACTGGGGTACAGTACTGGTGGGGACAGGTCTGTCACTGTATAACACTGGGGTACAGTACTGGTGTGGACGTTTCTGTCACTGTATAACACGGGAGTACGTTACTGGTGGGGACGCGTCTGTCAGTGTAAAACAATGGGTTACAGTACTGTTGGAGATGGGTCTGTCACTGTATAACACTGGGGTACAGTACTAGTGGGGAAGGGTGTGTCAGTGTATAACACTGGGTTACAGTACTGGTGGGGATGGGTCTGTCACTGTATAATACTTGGTACTGTACTGTTGAGGACGGGTCTGTCACTGTATAACACTGGGTTGCAGTACTGGTGGGGATGGGTCTGTCACTGTATAACACTGGGGTACAATACTCGGGATGGGTCTGTCACTGTATAACACTGGGGTACAGTACTCGGGATGGGTCTGTCACTGTATAACACTGGGGTACTGTACTGTTGGGGACGGGTCTGTCACTGTATAACACGGGGGTACAGTCCTGGTGGGGACGGGTCTGTCACTGTATAACACTGGGTTACAGTACTGGTGGGGAGAGGTCAATCACTGTATAACACTGGGCTCCTGTACTGTTGGGGACAGCTCTGTCACTGTATAACAATGGGGTACAATTCTCGGGATGGGTGTGTCACTGTATAACACTGGGTTACAGTACTGGTGGGGACAGGTCTGTCAGTGTGTAACACTGGGGTACTGTACTGGTGTGGACGGGTCTGTCACTGTATAACACTAGGGTACAGTACTGGTGGGGACGGGTCTGACACTGTATAACACTGGGGTACAGTACTGGTGGGGACGGGTCTGTCACTGTATAAATTGGGGGTGCAGTTCAGGTGGGGACGGGTAGGTCACTGTATAACACTGGGCTACTGTACTGGTGGGGACGGGTCTGTCACTGTATAACACTGGGATACAGTACTATTGGGGACGCGTCTGTCAGTGTATAACACTGGGTTATAGTACTGGTGGGGACGGGTCTGTCACTGTATAACACGGGAGTACGTTACTGGTGGGGACGCGTCTGTCACTGTATAACACTGGGGTACAGTACTGGTGGGGATAGGTCTGTCACTGTATAACACTGGGGTACAGTACTGGTGGGGACGCGTCTGTCATTGTATAACACTGGGGTACAGTACTGGTGGGGACGCGTCTGTCAGTGTATAACACTGGTGTACAGTACAGGTGGGGATGGGTCTGTCAGTGTAAAACACTGGGTTACAGTACTGGTGGGGATGGGTCTGTCACTGTCTAACACTGGGTTACAGTACTGGTGGGGATGGGTCTGTCACTGTATAACACTGGGGTAGAGTACTGGTGGGGACAGGTCTGTCAGTTTATAACACTGTGTTACCGTACTGGTGGGGATGGGTCTGTCACTGTATAACACTGGGGTACAGTACTGGTGGGGACGGGTCTGTCAGTGTATAACACTGGGTTACAGTACTGGTGGGGATGGGTCTGTCACTGTATAACACTGGGGTACAGTACTGGTGGGGACGGGTCTGTCACTGTATAACACTGGGGTACAATACTCGGGATGGGTCTGTCACTGTATAACACTGGGGGACAGTACTGGTGGGGACAGGTCTGTCACTGTATAATACTGGGGTAAAGTACTGGTGCGGACCGGACTGTCACTGTATCACACTGGGGTACAGTACTGGTGGGGACAGGTCTGTCACTGTATAACACTGGGGTACAGTACTGGTGTGGACGTTTCTGTCACTGTATAACACGGGAGTACGTTACTGGTGGGGACGCGTCTGTCACTGTATAACACTGGGGTACAGTACTGGTGGGGACGGGTCTGTCTCTGTATAACACTAGGGTACAGTACTGGTGGGGACGGGTCTGACACTGTATAACACTGGGGTACAGTACTGGTGGGGACGCGTCTGTCAGTGTATAACACTGGGTTACAGTACTGGTGGGGATGGGTCTGTCACTGTATAACAGTGGGGTACAGTACTGGTGGGGACGTGCCTGTCAGTGTATAACACTGGGTTACAGTACTGTTGGGGATGGGTCTGTCACTGTATAACACTGGGTTACAGTACTGGTGGGGATGGGTCTGTCACTGTATAATACTTGGGTACTGTACTGTTGAGGATGGGTCTGTCACTGTATAACACTGGGTTGCAGTACTGGTGGGGATGGGTCTGTCACTGTATAACACTGGGGTACAATACTCGGGATGGGTCTGTCACTGTATAACACTGGGGTACAATACTCGGGATGGGTCTCTCACTGTATAACACTGGGGTACTGTACTGTTGGGGACGGGTCTGTCACTGTATAACAGGGGGGTACAGTCCTGGTGGGGACGGGTCTGTCACTGTATATCACTGGGTTACAGTACTGGTGGGGAGAGGTCAATCACTGTATAACACTGGGCACCTGTACTGTTGGGGACAGGTCTGTCACTGTATAACAATGGGGTACAATTCTCGGGATGGGTCTGTCACTGTAAAGCACTGGGTTACAGTACTGGTGGGGACAGGTCTGTCAGTGTGTAACACTGGGGTACTGTACTGGTGTGGACGGGTCTGTCACTGTATAACACTAGGGTACAGTACTGGTGGGGACGGGTCTGACACTGTATAACACTGGGGTACAGTACTGGTGGGGACGCGTCTGTCAGTGTATAACACTGGGTTACGGTACTGGTGGGGATGGGTCTGTCACTGTATAACACTGGGGTACAGTACTGGTGGGGACGTGTCTGCAAGTGTAAAACACTGGGTTACAATACTGGTGGGGATGGGTCTGTCACTGTATAACACTGGGGTACAGTACTGGTGGGGACGGGTGTGTCAGTGTATAACACTGGGTTACATTACTGGTGGGGATGGGTTTGTCACTGTCTAATACTTGGGTACTGTA
Source organism: Isurus oxyrinchus (assembly GCA_026770705.1). Classification (NCBI taxonomy): domain Eukaryota; kingdom Metazoa; phylum Chordata; class Chondrichthyes; order Lamniformes; family Lamnidae; genus Isurus; species Isurus oxyrinchus. The sequence continues at coordinate 57,792 of JANJGN010000512.1, read as the reverse complement.
CTGTTGAGGACGGGTCTGTCACTGTATAACACTGGGTTGCAGTACTGGTGGGGATGGGTCTGTCACTGTATAACACTGGGGTACAAAACTCAGGATGGGTCTGTCACTGTATAACACTGGGGTACAATATTCGGGATGGGTCTGTCACTGTATAACACTGGGGTACATTACTGGTGGGGACGGGTCTGTCACTGTCTAACACTGGGTTACAGTACTGATAGGGATGGGTCTGTCACTGTATAACACTGGGGTAAAGTACTGGTGGGGACGGGTCTGTCAGTGTATAACACTGGGTTACAGTACTGGTGGGGATGGGTCTGTCACTGTATAACACTGGGGTACAGTACTGGTGGGGACGGGTCTGTCACTGAATAACACTGGGGTACAATACTCGGGATGGGTCTGTCACTGTATAACACTGGGGTACAGTACTGGTGGGGACAGGTCTGTCACTGTATAATACTGGGGTAAAGTACTGGTGGGGACGGGACTGTCACTGTATAACACTGGGGTACAGTACTGGTGTGGATGGGTCTGTCACTGTATAACACTGGGGTACTGTACTGGTGTGGACGGGTCTGTCACTGTATGACACTGGGGTACAGTACTGGTGGGGATGGGACTGTCTCTGTATAACACTGGGGTACAGGACTGGTGGGGACGGGTCTGTCTCTGTATAACACTGGGGTACAGTACTGGTGGGGACAGGTCTGTCACTGTATAACACTGGATACAATACTTTTGGGGACGGGTCTGTCTCTGTATAACACTAGGGTACAGTACTGGTGGGGACGGCTCTGTCACTTTATAACACGGGTACAGTACTGGTGGGGATGGGTCTGTCACTGTATAACACTGGGGTACTGTACTGTTGAGGACGGGTCTGTCACTGTATAACACTGGGTTGCAGTACTGGAGGGGATGGGTCTGTCACTGTATAACACTGGGGTACTGTACTTTTGAGGACGGGTCTGTCACTGTATAACACTGGGTTGCAGTACTGGAGGGGATGGGTCTGTAAAGTATAACACTGGGGTACTGTACTTTTGAGGACGGGTCTGTCACTGTATAACACTGGGGTACAGTACTGGGGGGTACTGGTCTGTCACTGTATAACACTCGGGTACAGTACTGGTGGGGACGGGTCTGTCACTGTATAACATGCGGGTACAGTTCAGGTGGGGACGGGTATGTCACTGTATAACACTGGGGTACTGTACTGGGGGGACGGGTCTGTCACTGTATAACACTGGGATACAGTACTGGTGGGGACGCGTCTGTCAGTGCATAACACTGTGTTACAGTACTGGTGGGGACGGGTCTGTCACTGTATAACATGGGGGTACGCTAATGGTGGGGACGCGTCTGTCACTGTATAACACTGGAGTACAGTACTGGTGGGGACAGTTCTGGCACTGTATAACACTGGGGTACAGTACTGGTGGGGTCTCGTCTGTCATTGTATAACACTGGGGTACAGTACTGGTGGGGACGCGTCTGTCAGTGTATAACACTGTGTTACAGTACTGGTGGGGATGGGTCTGTCACTGTATAACTCTGGGGAACAGTACTGGTGGGGACGCGTCTGTCAGTGTATAACACTGGGTTACAGTACTGGTGGGGATGGGTCTGTCACTGTATAACACTGGGGTACAGTACTGGTGGGGACGGGCGTGTCAGTGTATAACACTGGGTTACAGTACTGGTGGGGATGGGTCTGTCACTGTATAACACTGGGGTACAATACTCGGGATGAGTCTTTCACTGTATAACACTGGGGTACAGTACTGGTGGGGACAGGTCTGTCACTGTATAACACTGGGGTACAGTACTCGGGATGGGTCTGTCACTGTATAACACTCGGGTACTGTACTGGTGTTGAGGGGTCTGTCTCTGTATAACCCTGGGGTACAGTACTGGTGTGGAGGGAACTTCTCTGTATAACACAGGGGTACAATACTGGTGTGGACGGGTCTGTCACTGTATAACACTGGCGTACTGTACTGGTGTGGACGGGTCTGTCACTGTATAACACTGGGGTACAGTACTGGTGGGGACGGGTCTGTCACTGTATAACACAAGGGTACAGTACTGGTGGGGAAGGGTCTGACACTGTATAACACTGGGGTACAGTACTGGTGGGGACGGGTCTGTCTCTGTATAACACTGGTGTACAGTACTGGTGGGGATGGGTCTGTCACTGTATAACACGGGTACAGTACTGGTGGGGATGGGTCTGTCACAGTATAACACTGGGGTACAATACTCAGGATGGGTCTGTCACTGTATAACACTGGGGTACAATACTCGGGATGGGTCTGTCACTGTATAACACTGGGGTACAGTACTGGTGGGGACGGGTCTGTCACTGTCTAACACTGGGTTACAGTACTGGTGGGGATGGGTCTGTCACTGTATAACACTGGGGTACAGTACTGGTGGGGACGGTTCTGTCACTGTATAACACTGGGGTACAATACTCGGGATGGGTCTGTCACCGTATAACACTGGGGGACAGTACTGGTGGGGACAGGTCTGTCACTGTATAATACTGGGGTAAAGTACTGGTGGGGACCGGACTGTCACTGTATAACACTGGGGTACAGTACTGGTGGGGACAGGTCTGTCACTGTATAACACTGGGGTACAGTACTGGTGTGGACGTTTCTGTCACTGTATAACACGGGAGTACGTTACTGGTGGGGACGCGTCTGTCAGTGTAAAACAATGGGTTACAGTACTGTTGGAGATGGGTCTGTCACTGTATAACACTGGGGTACAGTACTAGTGGGGAAGGGTGTGTCAGTGTATAACACTGGGTTACAGTACTGGTGGGGATGGGTCTGTCACTGTATAATACTTGGTACTGTACTGTTGAGGACGGGTCTGTCACTGTATAACACTGGGTTGCAGTACTGGTGGGGATGGGTCTGTCACTGTATAACACTGGGGTACAATACTCGGGATGGGTCTGTCACTGTATAACACTGGGGTACAGTACTCGGGATGGGTCTGTCACTGTATAACACTGGGGTACTGTACTGTTGGGGACGGGTCTGTCACTGTATAACACTGGGTTACAGTACTGGTGGGGAGAGGTCAATCACTGTATAACACTGGGCTCCTGTACTGTTGGGGACAGGTCTGTCACTGTATAACAATGGGGTACAATTCTCGGGATGGGTGTGTCACTGTATAACACTGGGTTACAGTACTGGTGGGGACAGGTCTGTCAGTGTGTAACACTGGGGTACTGTACTGGTGTGGACGGGTCTGTCACTGTATAACACTAGGGTACAGTACTGGTGGGGACGGGTCTGACACTGTATAACACTGGGGTACAGTACTGGTGGGGACGGGTCTGTCACTGTATAAAGTGGGGGTGCAGTTCAGGTGGGGACGGGTAGGTCACTGTATAACACTGGGCTACTGTACTGGTGGGGACGGGTCTGTCACTGTATAACACTGGGATACAGTACTATTGGGGACGCGTCTGTCAGTGTATAACACTGGGTTATAGTACTGGTGGGGACGGGTCTGTCACTGTATAACACGGGAGTACGTTACTGGTGGGGACGCGTCTGTCACTGTATAACACTGGGGTACAGTACTGGTGGGGATAGGTCTGTCACTGTATAACACTGGGGTACAGTACTGGTGGGGACGCGTCTGTCATTGTATAACACTGGGGTACAGTACTGGTGGGGACGCGTCTGTCAGTGTATAACACTGGTGTACAGTACAGGTGGGGATGGGTCTGTCAGTGTAAAACACTGGGTTACAGTACTGGTGGGGATGGGTCTGTCACTGTATAACACTGGGGTACAGTACTGGTGGGGACGGGTGTGTCAGTGTATAACACTGGGTTACAGTACTGGTGGGGATGGGTCTGTCACTGTCTAACACTGGGTTACAGTACTGGTGGGGATGGGTCTGTCACTGTATAACACTGGGGTAGAGTACTGGTGGGGACAGGTCTGTCAGTTTATAACACTGTGTTACCGTACTGGTGGGGATGGGTCTGTCACTGTATAACACTGGGGTACAGTACTGGTGGGGACGGGTCTGTCAGTGTATAACACTGGGTTACAGTACTGGTGGGGATGGGTCTGTCACTGTATAACACTGGGGTACAGTACTGGTGGGGACGGGTCTGTCACTGTATAACACTGGGGTACAATACTCGGGATGGGTCTGTCACTGTATAACACTGGGGGACAGTACTGGTGGGGACAGGTCTGTCACTGTATAATACTGGGGTAAAGTACTGGTGCGGACCGGACTGTCACTGTATCACACTGGGGTACAGTACTGGTGGGGACAGGTCTGTCACTGTATAACACTGGGGTACAGTACTGGTGTGGACGTTTCTGTCACTGTATAACACGGGAGTACGTTACTGGTGGGGACGCGTCTGTCACTGTATAACACTGGGGTACAGTACTGGTGGGGACGGGTCTGTCTCTGTATAACACTAGGGTACAGTACTGGTGGGGACGGGTCTGACACTGTATAACACTGGGGTACAGTACTGGTGGGGACGCGTCTGTCAGTGTATAACACTGGGTTACAGTACTGGTGGGGATGGGTCTGTCACTGTATAACAGTGGGGTACAGTACTGGTGGGGACGTGCCTGTCAGTGTATAACACTGGGTTACAGTACTGTTGGGGATGGGTCTGTCACTGTATAACACTGGGTTACAGTACTGGTGGGGATGGGTCTGTCACTGTATAATACTTGGGTACTGTACTGTTGAGGACGGGTCTGTCACTGTATAACACTGGGTTGCAGTACTGGTGGGGATGGGTCTGTCACTGTATAACACTGGGGTACAATACTCGGGATGGGTCTGTCACTGTATAACACTGGGGTACAATACTCGGGATGGGTCTCTCACTGTATAACACTGGGGTTCTGTACTGTTGGGGACGGGTCTGTCACTGTATAACAGGGGGGTACAGTCCTGGTGGGGACGGGTCTGTCACTGTATATCACTGGGTTACAGTACTGGTGGGGAGAGGTCAATCACTGTATAACACTGGGCACCTGTACTGTTGGGGACAGGTCTGTCACTGTATAACAATGGGGTACAATTCTCGGGATGGGTCTGTCACTGTAAAGCACTGGGTTACAGTACTGGTGGGGACAGGTCTGTCAGTGTGTAACACTGGGGTACTGTACTGGTGTGGACGGGTCTGTCACTGTATAACACTAGGGTACAGTACTGGTGGGGACGGGTCTGACACTGTATAACACTGGGGTACAGTACTGGTGGGGACGCGTCTGTCAGTGTATAACACTGGGTTACGGTACTGGTGGGGATGGGTCTGTCACTGTATAACACTGGGGTACAGTACTGGTGGGGACGTGTCTGCAAGTGTAAAACACTGGGTTACAATACTGGTGGGGATGGGTCTGTCACTGTATAACACTGGGGTACAGTACTGGTGGGGACGGGTGTGTCAGTGTATAACACTGGGTTACATTACTGGTGGGGATGGGTTTGTCACTGTCTAATACTTGGGTACTGTACTGTTGAGGACGGGTCTGTCACTGTATAACACTGGGTTGCAGTACTGGTGGGGATGGGTCTGTCACTGTATAACACTGGGGTACAAAACTCAGGATGGGTCTGTCACTGTATAACACTGGGGTACAATATTCGGGATGGGTCTGTCACTGTATAACACTGGGGTACATTACTGGTGGGGACGGGTCTGTCACTGTCTAACACTGGGTTACAGTACTGATAGGGATGGGTCTGTCACTGTATAACACTGGGGTAAAGTACTGGTGGGGACGGGTCTGTCAGTGTATAACACTGGGTTACAGTACTGGTGGGGATGGGTCTGTCACTGTATAACACTGGGGTACAGTACTGGTGGGGACGGGTCTGTCACTGAATAACACTGGGGTACAATACTCGGGATGGGTCTGTCACTGTATAACACTGGGGTACAGTACTGGTGGGGACAGGTCTGTCACTGTATAATACTGGGGTAAAGTACTGGTGGGGACGGGACTGTCACTGTATAACACTGGGGTACAGTACTGGTGTGGATGGGTCTGTCACTGTATAACACTGGGGTACTGTACTGGTGTGGACGGGTCTGTCACTGTATGACACTGGGGTACAGTACTGGTGGGGATGGGACTGTCTCTGTATAACACTGGGGTACAGGACTGGTGGGGACGGGTCTGTCTCTGTATAACACTGGGGTACAGTACTGGTGGGGACAGGTCTGTCACTGTATAACACTGGATACAATACTTTTGGGGACGGGTCTGTCTCTGTATAACACTAGGGTACAGTACTGGTGGGGACGGCTCTGTCACTTTATAACACGGGTACAGTACTGGTGGGGATGGGTCTGTCACTGTATAACACTAGGGTACTGTACTGTTGAGGACGGGTCTGTCACTGTATAACACTGGGTTGCAGTACTGGAGGGGATGGGTCTGTCACTGTATAACACTGGGGTACTGTACTTTTGAGGACGGGTCTGTCACTGTATAACACTGGGTTGCAGTACTGGAGGGGATGGGTCTGTCACTGTATAACACTGGGGTACTGTACTTTTGAGGACGGGTCTGTCACTGTATAACACTGGGGTACAGTACTGGGGGGTACTGGTCTGTCACTGTATAACACTCGGGTACAGTACTGGTGGGGACGGGTCTGTCACTGTATAACATGCGGGTACAGTTCAGGTGGGGACGGGTATGTCACTGTATAACACTGGGGTACTGTACTGGGGGGACGGGTCTGTCACTGTATAACACTGGGATACAGTACTGGTGGGGACGCGTCTGTCAGTGCATAACACTGTGTTACAGTACTGGTGGGGACGGGTCTGTCACTGTATAACATGGGGGTACGCTACTGGTGGGGACGCGTCTGTCACTGTATAACACTGGAGTACAGTACTGGTGGGGACAGTTCTGGCACTGTATAACACTGGGGTACAGTACTGGTGGGGTCTCGTCTGTCATTGTATAACACTGGGGTACAGTACTGGTGGGGACGCGTCTGTCAGTGTATAACACTGTGTTACAGTACTGGTGGGGATGGGTCTGTCACTGTATAACTCTGGGGTACAGTACTGGTGGGGACGCGTCTGTCAGTGTATAACACTGGGTTACAGTACTGGTGGGGATGGGTCTGTCACTGCATAACACTGGGGTACAGTACTGGTGGGGACGGGCGTGTCAGTGTATAACACTGGGTTACAGTACTGGTGGGGATGGGTCTGTCACTGTATAACACTGGGGTACAATACTCGGGATGGGTCTTTCACTGTATAACACTGGGGTACAGTACTGGTGGGGACAGGTCTGTCACTGTATAACACTGGGGTACAGTACTCGGGATGGGTCTGTCACTGTATAACACTCGGGTACTGTACTGGTGTGGAGGGGTCTGTCTCTGTATAACCCTGGGGTACAGTACTGGTGTGGAGGGAACTTCTCTGTATAACACAGGGGTACAATACTGGTGTGGACGGGTCTGTCACTGTATAACACTGGCGTACTGTACTGGTGTGGACGGGTCTGTCACTGTATAACACTGGGGTACAGTACTGGTGGGGACGGGTCTGTCACTGTATAACACAAGGGTACAGTACTGGTGGGGAAGGGTCTGACACTGTATAACACTGGGGTACAGTACTGGTGGGGACGGGTCTGTCTCTGTATAACACTGGTGTACAGTACTGGTGGGGATGGGTCTGTCACTGTATAACACGGGTACAGTACTGGTGGGGATGGGTCTGTCACAGTATAACACTGGGGTACAATACTCAGGATGGGTCTGTCACTGTGTAACACTGGGGTACAATACTCGGGATGGGTCTGTCACTGTATAACACTGGGGTACAGTACTGGTGGGGACGGGTCTGTCACTGTGTAACACTGGGTTACAGTACTGGTGGGGATGGGTCTGTCCCTGTATAACACTGGGGTACCGTACTGGTGGGGACGGGTCTGTCAGTGTATAACACTGGGTTACAGTACTGGTGGGGATGGGTCTGTCACTGTATAACACTGGGGTACTGTACTGGTGTGGATGGGTCTGTCACTTTATAACACTGGGGTACAGTACTGGTGGGGACGGGTCTGTCTCTGTATAACACAAGGGTACAGTACTGGTGGGGACGGGTCTGACACTGTATAACACTGGGGTACAGTACTGGTTGGGACGGGTCTGTCTCTGTATAACACTGGTGTACAGTACTGGTGGGGATGGGTCTGTCACTGTATAACACGGGTACAGTACTGGTGGGGATGGGTCTGTCACTGTATAACACTGGGGTACAATACTCGGGATGGGTCTGTCACTGTATAACACTGGGGTACAATACTCGGGATGGGTCTGTCACTGTATAACACTGGGGTGGAGTACTGGTGGGGACGGGTCTGTCACTGTCTAACACTGGGTTACAGTACTGGTGGGGATGGGTCTGTCACTGTATAGCACTGGGGTAGAGTACTGGTGGAGTCGGGTCAGTCATTGTATAACACTGGGTTACCTTACTGGTGGGGATGGGTCTGTCCCTGTATATCACTGGGATACCGTACTGGTGGGGACGGGTCTGTCAGTGTCTAACACTGGGTTACAGTACTGGTGGGGATGGGTCTGTCACTGTATAACACTGTGGTACAGTACTGGTGGGGACGGGTCTGTCACTGTATAACACTGGGGTACAATACTCGGGATGGGTCTGTCACTGTATAACACTGGGGTACAGTACTGGTGGGGACAGGTCTGTCACTGTATAATACTGGGGTAAAGTACTGGTGGGGACGGGACTGTCACTGTATAACACTGGGGTACAGTACTGGTGGGGACGGGTCTGTCACTGTATAACACTGGGGTACAGTACTGGTGTGGATGGGTCTGTCACTGTATAACACTGGGGTACTGTACTGGTGTGGACGTGTCTGTCTCTGTATAACACTGGTGTACAGTACTGGTGGGGATGGGCCTGTCTCTGTATAACACTGGGGTACAGGACTGTTGGGGACGGGTCTGTCTCTGTATAACACTGGGGTACAGTACTGGTGGGGACAGGTCTGTCACTGTATAACACTGGATACAATACTTTTGGGGACGGGTCTGTCTCTGTATAACACTAGGGTACAGTACTGGTGGGGACGGCTCTGTCACTTTATAACACGGGTACAGTACTGGTGGGGATGGGTCTGTCACTGTATAACACTGGGGTACTGTACTGTTGAGGACGGGTCTGTCACTGTATAACACTGGGTTGCAGTACTGGAGGGGATGGGTCTGTCACTGTATAACACTGGGGTACTGTACTTTTGAGGACGGGTCTGTCACTGTATAACACTGGGTTGCAGTACTGGAGGGGATGGGTCTGTCACTGTATAACACTGGGGTACTGTACTTTTGAGGACGGGTCTGTCACTGTATAACACTGGGGTACAGTACTGGGGGGTACTGGTCTGTCACTGTATAACACTCGGGTACAGTACTGGTGGGGACGGGTCTGTCACTGTATAACATGCGGGTACAGTTCAGGTGGGGACGGGTATGTCACTGTATAACACTGGGGTACTGTACTGGGGGGACGGGTCTGTCACTGTATAACACTGGGATACAGTACTGGTGGGGACGCGTCTGTCAGTGCATAACACTGTGTTACAGTACTGGTGGGGACGGGTCTGTCACTGTATAACATGGGGGTACGCTACTGGTGGGGACGCGTCTGTCACTGTATAACACTGGAGTACAGTACTGGTGGGGACAGTTCTGGCACTGTATAACACTGGGGTACAGTACTGGTGGGGTCTCGTCTGTCATTGTATAACACTGGGGTACAGTACTGGTGGGGACGCGTCTGTCAGTGTATAACACTGTGTTACAGTACTGGTGGGGATGGGTCTGTCACTGTATAACTCTGGGGTACAGTACTGGTGGGGACGCGTCTGTCAGTGTATAACACTGGGTTACAGTACTGGTGGGGATGGGTCTGTCACTGTATAACACTGGGGTACAGTACTGGTGGGGACGGGCGTGTCAGTGTATAACACTGGGTTACAGTACTGGTGGGGATGGGTCTGTCACTGTATAACACTGGGGTACAATACTCGGGATGGGTCTTTCACTGTATAACACTGGGGTACAGTACTGGTGGGGACAGGTCTGTCACTGTATAACACTGGGGTACAGTACTCGGGATGGGTCTGTCACTGTATAACACTCGGGTACTGTACTGGTGTGGAGGGGTCTGTCTCTGTATAACCCTGGGGTACAGTACTGGTGTGGAGGGAACTTCTCTGTATAACACAGGGGTACAATACTGGTGTGGACGGGTCTGTCACTGTATAACACTGGCGTACTGTACTGGTGTGGACGGGTCTGTCACTGTATAACACTGGGGTACAGTACTGGTGGGGACGGGTCTGTCACTGTATAACACAAGGGTACAGTACTGGTGGGGAAGGGTCTGACACTGTATAACACTGGGGTACAGTACTGGTGGGGACGGGTCTGTCTCTGTATAACACTGGTGTACAGTACTGGTGGGGATGGGTCTGTCACTGTATAACACGGGTACAGTACTGGTGGGGATGGGTCTGTCACAGTATAACACTGGGGTACAATACTCAGGATGGGTCTGTCACTGTATAACACTGGGGTACAATACTCGGGATGGGTCTGTCACTGTATAACACTGGGGTACAGTACTGGTGGGGACGGGTCTGTCACTGTGTAACACTGGGTTACAGTACTGGTGGGGATGGGTCTGTCCCTGTATAACACTGGGGTACCGTACTGGTGGGGACGGGTCTGTCAGTGTATAACACTGGGTTACAGTACTGGTGGGGATGGGTCTGTCACTGTATAACACTGGGGTACTGTACTGGTGTGGATGGGTCTGTCACTTTATAACACTGGGGTACAGTACTGGTGGGGACGGGTCTGTCTCTGTATAACACAAGGGTACAGTACTGGTGGGGACGGGTCTGACACTGTATAACACTGGGGTACAGTACTGGTTGGGACGGGTCTGTCTCTGTATAACACTGGTGTACAGTACTGGTGGGGTTGGGTCTGTCACTGTATAACACGGGTACAGTACTGGTGGGGATGGGTCTGTCACTGTATAACACTGGGGTACAATACTCGGGATGGGTCTGTCACTGTATAACACTGGGGTACAATACTCGGGATGGGTCTGTCACTGTATAACACTGGGGTGGAGTACTGGTGGGGACGGGTCTGTCACTGTCTAACACTGGGTTACAGTACTGGTGGGGATGGGTCTGTCACTGTATAGCACTGGGGTAGAGTACTGGTGGAGTCGGGTCAGTCATTGTATAACACTGGGTTACCTTACTGGTGGGGATGGGTCTGTCCCTGTATATCACTGGGATACCGTACTGGTGGGGACGGGTCTGTCAGTGTCTAACACTGGGTTACAGTACTGGTGGGGATGGGTCTGTCACTGTATAACACTGTGGTACAGTACTGGTGGGGACGGGTCTGTCACTGTATAACACTGGGGTACAATACTCGGGATGGGTCTGTCACTGTATAACACTGGGGTACAGTACTGGTGGGGACAGGTCTGTCACTGTATAATACTGGGGTAAAGTACTGGTGGGGACGGGACTGTCACTGTATAACACTGGGGTACAGTACTGGTGGGGACGGGTCTGTCACTGTATAACACTGGGGTACAGTACTGGTGTGGATGGGTCTGTCACTGTATAACACTGGGGTACTGTACTGGTGTGGACGTGTCTGTCTCTGTATAACACTGGTGTACAGTACTGGTGGGGATGGGCCTGTCTCTGTATAACACTGGGGTACAGGACTGTTGGGGACGGGTCTGTCTCTGTATAACACTGGGGTACAGTACTGGTGGGGACAGGTCTGTCACTGTATAACACTGGATACAATACTTTTGGGGACGGGTCTGTCTCTGTATAACACTAGGGTACAGTACTGGTGGGGACGGGTCTGTCACTGTATTACACGGGTACAGTACTGGTGGGGATGGGTCTGTCACTGTATAACACTGGGGTACTGTACTGTTGAGGACGGGTCTGTCACTGTATAACACTGGGTTGCAGTACTGGAGGGGATGGGTCTGTCACTGTATAACACTGGGGTACTGTACTTTTGAGGACGGGTCTGTCACTGTATAACACTGGGTTGCAGTACTGGAGGGGATGGGTCTGTCACTGTATAACACTGGGGTACTGTACTTCTGAGGACGGGTCTGTCACTGTATAACACTGGGGTACAGTACTGGGGGGTACTGGTCTGTCACTGTATAACACTGGGGTACAGTACTGGTGGGGACGGGTCTGTCACTGTATAACATGGGGGTACAGTTCAGGTGGGGAAGGGTATGTCACTGTATAACACTGGGGTACTGTACTGGTGGGGACGGGTCTGTCACTGTATAACACTGGGATACAGTACTGGTGGGGACGCGTCTGTCAGTGTATAACACTGGGTTACAGTACTGGTGGGGTCTCGTCTGTCATTGTATAACACTGGGGTACAGTACTGGTGGGGACGCGTCTGTCAGTGTATAACACTGTATTACAGTACTGGTGGGGATGGGTCTGTCACTGTATAACACTGGGGTACAGTACTGGTGGGGACGGGCGTGTCAGTGTATAACACTGGGTTACAGTACTGGTGGGGATGGGTCTGTCACTGTATAACACTGGGGTACAATACTCGGGATGGGTCTGGCACTGTATAACACTGGGTTACAGTACTGGTGGGGATGGGTCTGTCATTGTATAACACTGGGGTACAGTACTGGTGGGGACGTGTCTGTCAGTGTAAAACACTGGGTTGCAGTACTGGTGGGGATGGGTCTGTCACTGTATAACACTGGGGTACAGTACTGGTGGGGACGGGTGTGTCAGTGTATAACACTGGGTTACAGTACTGGTGGGGATGGGTCTGTCACTGTATAATACTTGGGTACTGTACTGTTGAGGACGGGTCTGTCACTGTATAACACTGTGTTACAGTACTGGTGGGGATGGGTCTGTCACTGTATAACACTGGGGTACAATACTCGGGATGGGTCTGTCACTGTATAAAACTGGGGTACAGTACTGGTGGGGTCAGGTCTGTCACTGTATAAAACTGGGGTACAGTACTCGGGATGGGTCTGTCACTGTATAACACTCGGGTACTGTACTGGTGGGGAGGGGTCTGTCTCTGTATAACCCTGGGGTACAGTACTGGTGTGGACGGAACTTCTCTGTATAACACAGGGGTACAATACTGGTGTGGACGGGTCTGTCACTGTATAACATTGGGGTACTGTACTAGTGTGGACGGGTCTGTCACTGTATAACACTGGGGTACAGTACTGGTGGGGACGGGTCTGTCTCTGTATAACACAAGGGTACAGTACTGGTGGGGACGGGTCTGACACTGTATAACACTGGGGTACAGTACTGGTGGGGACGGGTCTGTCTCTGTATAACACTGGTGTACAGTACTGGTGGGGATGGGTCTGTCACTGTACAACACGGGTACAGTACTGGTGGGGATGGGTCTGTCACTGTATTACACTGGGGTACAATACTCAGGATGGGTCTGTCACTGTATAACACTGTGGTACAATACTCGGGATGGGTCTGTCACTGTATAACACTGGGGTACAGTACTGGTGGGGACAGGTCTGTCACTGTATTATACTGGGGTAAAGTACTGGTGGGGACGGGACTGTCACTGTATAACACTGGGGTACAGTACTGGTGGGGACGGGTCTGTCACTGTATAACACTGGGGTACAGTACTGGTGTGGACGGGTCTGTCACTGTATAACACTGGGGTACTGTACTGGTGTGGACGGGTCTGTCACTGTACAACACTGGGGCACAGTACTGGTGGGGATGGGCCTGTCTCTGTATAAAACTGGGGTACAGGACTGTTGGGGACGGGTCTGTCTCTGTATAACACTGGGGTACAGTACTGGTGGGGACAGGTCTGTCACTGTATAACACTGGATACAATACTGTTGGGGACGGGTCTGTCTCTGTATAACACTAGGGTACAGTACTGGTGGGGACGGGTCTGTCACTGTATAACACGGGTACAGTACTGGTGGGGATGGGTCTGTCACTGTATAACACTGGGGTACTGTACTGTTGAGGACGGGTCTGTCACTGTATAACACTGGGTTGCAGTACTGGAGGGGATGGGTCTGTCACTGTATAACACTGGGGTACTGTACTTTTGAGGACGGGTCTGTCACTGTATAACACTGGGTTGCAGTACTGGAGGGGATGGGTCTTTCACTGTATAACACTGGGGTACTGTACTTCTGAGGACGGGTCTGTCACTGTATAACACTGGGGTACAGTACTGGGGGGTACTGGTCTGTCACTGTATAACACTGGGGTACAGTACTGGTGGGGACGGGTCTGTCACTGTATAAATTGGGGGTACAGTTCAGGGGTGGACGGGTATGTCACTGTATAACACTGGGGTACTGTACTGGTGTGGACGGGTCTGTCACTGTATAACACTGGGATACAGTACTGGTGGGGACGCGTCTGTCAGTGTATAACAGTGGGTTACAGTACTGGTGGGGACGGGTCTGTCACTGTATAACACGGGGCTACGCTACTGGTGGGGACGCGTCTGTCACTGTATAACACTGGAGTTCAGTACTGGTGGGGACAGTTCTGTCACTGTATAACACTGGGGTACAGTACTGGTGGGGACTCGTCTGTCATTGTATAACAGTGGGGTACAATACTGGTGGGGACGCCTCTGTCATTGTATAACACTGTGTTACAGTACTGGTGGGGATGGGTCTGTCACTGTATAACACTGGGGTACAGTACTGGTGGGGACGGGCGTGTCAGTGTATAACACTGGGTTACAGTACTGGTGGGGATGGGTCTGTCACTGTATAACACTGGGGTACAATACTCGGGATGGGTCTGGCACTGTATAACACTGGGGTACAGTACTGGTGGGGACGGGGCTTTTACTGTATAACACTGGGTGACAGTACTGGTGGGGACGTGTCTTTCAGTGTATAACACTGGGTTCCAGTACTGGTGGGGACGGGTCTGTCACTGTATAACACGGGGGTATGCTACTGGTGGGGACGAGTCTGTCACTGTATAACACTGGGGTACAGTACTGGTGGGGACAGGTCTGTCACTGTATAACACTGGGGTACAGTACTGGTCGGGCTCGTCTGTCATTGTATAACACTGGGGTACAGTACTGGTGGGGACGCGTCTGTCAGTGTATAGCACTGGGTTACAGTACTGGTGGGGATGGGTCTGTCACTTTATAACACTGGGGTACAATACTTGGGATGGGTCTGTCACTGTATAACACTGGGGTACAGTACTGGTGGGGACGGGTCTGTCACTGTATAACACTGGGGTACAGTACTGTTGGGGACGGGTCTGTCACTGTATAACACGGTGCTACAGTTCTGGTGGGGATGGGTCCGTCACTGTATAACACTCGGGTACAGTACTGGTGGGGACGTGTCTGTCACTGTATAACACTGGGATACAGTCCTGGTGGGTACGGGTCTGTCACTGTATAACACTGGGGTATAGTACTGGTGGGGACGGGTCTGTCACTGTATAACGCTGGGGTACAGTACTGGTGGGGTCGGGTCTGTCACTGTATAACACTGGGATACAGTATTGGTGGGGACAGGTCTGTCAGTGTATAACACTAGGTTACAGTACTGGTGGGGACAGGTCTGTCACTGTGTAACACTGGGGTCCAGTACTGGTGGGGACGGGTCTGTCACTCTCTAACACTGGGTTACAGTACTGGTGGGGATGGGTCTGTCACTGTATAACACTGGGGTAGAGTACTGGTGGGGACGGGTCTGTCATTGTATAACAATGGGTTACCTTACTGGTGGGGATGGGTCTGTCCCTGTATAACACTGGGTAACCGTACTGGTGGGGACGGGTCTGTCAGTGCATAACACTGGGTTACAGTACTGGTGGGGATGGGTCTGTCACTGTATAACACTGGGGTGCAGTACTGGTGGGGACGGGTCTGTCACTGTATAACACTGGGGTACAGTACTGTTGGGGACGGGTCTGTCACTGTATAACACGGTGCTACAGTTCTGGTGGGGATGGGTCTGTCACTGTATAACACTCGGGTACAGTACTGGTGGGGACGGGTCTGTCACTGTATAACACTGGGATACAGTCCTGGTGGGTACGGGTCTGTCACTGTAAAACACTGGGGTACAGTACTGGTGGGGACGGGTCTGTCACTGTATAACGCTGGGGTACAGTACTGGTGGGGACGGGTCTGTCACTGTATAACACTGGGATACAGTATTGGTGGGGACAGGTCTGTCAGTGTATAACACTGGGTTACAGTACTGGTGGGGATGGGTCTGTCCCTGTATAACACTGGGGTACCGTACTGGTGGGGACGGGTCTGTCAGTGCATAACACTGGGTTACAGTACTGGTGGGGATGGGTCTGTCACTGTATAACACTGGGGTACAGTACTGGTGGGGACGGGTCTGTCACTGTATAACACTGGGGTACAGTACTGTTGGGGACGGGTCTGTCACTGTATAACACGGTGCTACAGTTCAGGTGGGGATGGGTCTGTCACTGTATAACACTCGGGTACAGTACTGGTGGGGACGGGTCTGTCACTGTATAACACTGGGATACAGTCCTGGTGGGTACGGGTCTGTCACTGTATAACACTGGGGTACAGTACTGGTGGGGACGGGTCTGTCACTGTATAACGCTGGGGTACAGTACTGGTGGGGTCGGGTCTGTCACTGTATAACACTGGGATACAGTATTGGTGGGGACAGGTCTGTCAGTGTATAACACAGGGTTACAGTACTGGTGGGGACAGGTCTGTCACTGTGTAACACTGGGGTCCAGTACTGGTGGGGACGGGTCTGTCACTGTCTAACACTGGGTTACAGTACTGGTGGGGATGGGTCTGTCACTGTATAACACTGGGGTAGAGTACTGGTGGGGACGGGTCTGTCATTGTATAACAATGGGTTACCTTACTGGTGGGGATGGGTCTGTCCCTGTATAACACTGGGGTACCGTACTGGTGGGGACGGGTCTGTCAGTGCATAACACTGGGTTACAGTACTGGTGTGGATGGGTCTGTCACTGTATAACACTGGGGTACAGTACTGGTGGGGACGGGTCTGTCACTGTATAACACTGGGGTACAATACTCGGGATGGATCTGTCACGGTATAACACTGGGGTACAGTTCTGGTGGGGACAGGTCTGTCACTGTATAATACTGGGGTAAAGTACTGGTGGGGATGGGACTGTCACTGTATAACACTGGGGTACAGTACTGGTGGGGACGGGTCTGTCACTGTATAACACTGGGGTACAGTACTGGTGTGGACGGGTCTGTCACTGTATAACACTGGGGTACTGTACTGGTGTGGACGGGTCTGTCACTGTATAACACTGGGGTACAGTACTGGTGGGGATGGGCCTGTCTCTGTATAACACTAGGGTACAGGACTGTTGGGGACGGGTCTGTCTCTGTATAACACTGGGGTACAGTACTGGTGGGGACAGGTCTGTCACTGTATAACACTGGATACAATACTTTTGGGGACGGGTCTGTCTCTGTATAACACTAGGGTACAGTACTGGTGGGGACGGGTCTGTCACTGTATAACACGGGTACAGTACTGGTGGGGATGGGTCTGTCACTGTATAACACTGGGGTACTGTACTGTTGAGGACGGGTCTGTCACTGTATAACACTGGGTTGCAGTACTGGAGGGGATGGGCCTGTCACTGTATAACACTGGGGTACTGTACTTTTGAGGACGGGTCTGTCACTGTATAACACTGGGTTGCAGTACTGGAGGGGATGGGTCTGTCACTGTATAACACTGGGGTACTGTACTTCTGAGGACGGGTCTGTCACTGTATAACACTGGGGTACAGTACTGGGGGGTACTGGTCTGTCACTGTATAACACTGGGGTACAGTACTGGTGGGGACGGGTCTGTCACTGTATAACATGGGGGTACAGTTCAGGTGGGGAAGGGTATGTCACTGTATAACACTGGGGTACTGTACTGGTGGGGACGGGTCTGTCACTGTATAACACTGGGATACAGTACTGGTGGGGACGCGTCTGTCAGTGTATAACACTGGGTTACAGTACTGGTGGGGTCTCGTCTGTCATTGTATAACACTGGGGTACAGTACTGGTGGGGACGCGTCTGTCAGTGTATAACACTGTATTACAGTACTGGTGGGGATGGGTCTGTCACTGTATAACACTGGGGTACAGTACTGGTGGGGACGGGCGTGTCAGTGTATAACACTGGGTTACAGTACTGGTGGGGATGGGTCTGTCACTGTATAACACTGGGGTACAATACTCGGGATGGGTCTGGCACTGTATAACACTGGGTTACAGTACTGGTGGGGATGGGTCTGTCATTGTATAACACTGGGGTACAGTACTGGTGGGGACGTGTCTGTCAGTGTAAAACACTGGGTTGCAGTACTGGTGGGGATGGGTCTGTCACTGTATAACACTGGGGTACAGTACTGGTGGGGACGGGTGTGTCAGTGTATAACACTGGGTTACAGTACTGGTGGGGATGGGTCTGTCACTGTATAATACTTGGGTACTGTACTGTTGAGGACGGGTCTGTCACTGTATAACACTGTGTTACAGTACTGGTGGGGATGGGTCTGTCACTGCATAACACTGGGGTACAATACTCGGGATGGGTCTGTCACTGTATAAAACTGGGGTACAGTACTGGTGGGGTCAGGTCTGTCACTGTATAAAACTGGGGTACAGTACTCGGGATGGGTCTGTCACTGCATAACACTCGGGTACTGTACTGGTGGGGAGGGGTCTGTTACTGTATAACCCTGGGGTACATTACTGGTGTGGACGGAACTTCTCTGTATAACACAGGGGTACAATACTGGTGTGGACGGGTCTGTCACTGTATAACTCTGGGGTACTGTACTAGTGTGGACGGGTCTGTCACTGTATAACACTGGGGTACAGTACTGGTGGGGACGGGTCTGTCTCTGTATAACACAAGGGCACAGTACTGGTGGGGACGGGTCTGACACTGTATAACACTGGGGTACAGTACTGGTGGGGACGGGTCTGTCTCTGTATAACACTGGTGTACAGTACTGGTGGGGATGGGTCTGTCACTGTACAACACGGGTACAGTACTGGTGGGGATGGGTCTGTCACTGTATAACACTGGGGTACAATACTCAGGATGGGTCTGTCACTGTATAACACTGGGGTACAATACTCGGGATGGGTCTGTCACTGTATAACACTGGGGTACAGTACTGGTGGGGACGGGTCTGTCACTGTCTAACACTGGGTTACAGTACTGGTGGGGATGGGTCTGTCACTGTATAACACTGGGGTAGAGTACTGGTGGGGACGGGTCTGTCATTGTATAACAGTGGGTTACCTTACTGGTGGGGATGGGTCTGTCCCTGTATAACACTGGGGTACCGTACTGGTGGGGACGGGTCTGTCAGTGTATAACACTGGGTTACAGTACTGGTGGGGATGGGTCTGTCACTGTATAACACTGGGGCACAGTTCTGGTGGGGACGGGTCTGTCACTGTATAACACTGTGGTACAATACTCGGGATGGGTCTGTCACTGTATAACACTGGGGTACAGTACTGGTGGGGACAGGTCTGTCACTGTATTATACTGGGGTAAAGTACTGGTGGGGACGGGACTGTCACTGTATAACACTGGGGTACAGTACTGGTGGGGACGGGTCTGTCACTGTATAACACTGGGGTACAGTACTGGTGTGGACGGGTCTGTCACTGTATAACACTGGGGTACTGTACTGGTGTGGACGGGTCTGTCACTGTACAACACTGGGGCACAGTACTGGTGGGGATGGGCCTGTCTCTGTATAAAACTGGGGTACAGGACTGTTGGGGACGGGTCTGTCTCTGTATAACACTGGGGTACAGTACTGGTGGGGACAGGTCTGTCACTGTATAACACTGGATACAATACTGTTGGGGACGGGTCTGTCTCTGTATAACACTAGGGTACAGTACTGGTGGGGACGGGTCTGTCACTGTATAACACGGGTACAGTACTGGTGGGGATGGGTCTGTCACTGTATAACACTGGGGTACTGTACTGTTGAGGACGGGTCTGTCACTGTATAACACTGGGTTGCAGTACTGGAGGGGATGGGTCTGTCACTGTATAACACTGGGGTACTGTACTTTTGAGGACGGGTCTGTCACTGTATAACACTGGGTTGCAGTACTGGAGGGGATGGGTCTGTCACTGTATAACACTGGGGTACTGTACTTCTGAGGATGGGTCTGTCACTGTATAACACTGGGGTACAGTACTGGTGGGGACAGGTCTTTCACTGTATAACACTGGGGTACAGTACTGGTCGGGCTCGTCTGTCATTGTATAACACTGGGGAACAGTACTGGTGGGGACGCGTCTGTCAGTGTATAGCACTGGGTTACAGTACTGGTGGGGATGGGTCTGTCACTGTATAACACTGGGGTACAATACTTGGGAAGGGTCTGTCACTGTATAACACTGGGGTACAGTACTGGTGGGGACGGGTCTGTCACTGTATAACACTGGGGTACAGTACTGTTGGGGACGGGTCTGTCACTGTATAACACGGTGCTACAGTTCTGGTGGGGATGGGTCCGTCACTGTATAACACTCGGGTACAGTACTGGTGGGGACGGGTCTGTCACTGTATAACACTGGGATACAGTCCTGGTGGGTACGGGTCTGTCACTGTATAACACTAGGGTACAGTACTGGTGGGGACGGGTCTGTCACTGTATAACGCTGGGGTACAGTACTGGTGGGGTCGGGTCTGTCACTGTATAACACTGGGATACAGTATTGGTGGGGACAGGTCTGTCAGTGTATAACACTAGGTTACAGTACTGGTGGGGACAGGTCTGTCACTGTGTAACACTGGGTTACAGTACTGGTGGGGACGGGTCTGTCACTCTCTTACACTGGGTTACAGTACTGGTGGGGATGGGTCTGTCACTGTATAACACTGGGGTAGAGTACTGGTGGGGACGGGTCTGTCATTGTATAACAATGGGTTACCTTACTGGTGGGGATGGGTCTGTCCCTGTATAACACTGGGGTACCGTACTGGTGGGGACGGGTCTGTCAGTGCATAACACTGGGTTACAGTACTGGTGGGGATGGGTCTGTCACTGTATAACACTGGGGTACAGTACTGGTGGGGACGGGTCTGTCACTGTATAACACTGGGGTACAGTACTGTTGGGGACGGGTCTGTCACTGTATAACACGGTGCTACAGTTCTGGTGGGGATGGGTCTGTCACTGTATAACACTCGGGTACAGTACTGGTGGGGACGGGTCTGTCACTGTATAACACTGGGATACAGTCCTGGTGGGTACGGGTCTGTCACTGTATAACACTGGGGTACAGTACTGGTGGGGACGGGTCTGTCACTGTATAACGCTGGGGTACAGTACTGGTGGGGTCGGGTCTGTCACTGTATAACACTGGGATACAGTATTGGTGGGGACAGGTCTGTCAGTGTATAACACTGGGTTACAGTACTGGTGGGGACAGGTCTGTCACTGTGTAACACTGGGGTCCAGTACTGGTGGGGACGGGTCTGTCACTGTCTAACACTGGGTTACAGTACTGGTGGGGATGGGTCTGTCACTGTATAACACTGGGGTAGAGTACTGGTGGGGACGGGTCTGTCATTGTATAACAATGGGTTACCTTACTGGTGGGGATGGGTCTGTCCCTGTATAACACTGGGGTACCGTACTGGTGGGGACGGGTCTGTCAGTGCATAACACTGGGTTACAGTACTGGTGTGGATGGGTCTGTCACTGTATAACACTGGGGTACAGTACTGGTGGGGACGGGTCTGTCACTGTATAACACTGGGGTACAATACTCGGGATGGATCTGTCACGGTATAACACTGGGGTACAGTTCTGGTGGGGACAGGTCTGTCACTGTATAATACTGGGGTAAAGTACTGGTGGGGATGGGACTGTCACTGTATAACACTGGGGTACAGTACTGGTGGGGACGGGTCTGTCACTGTATAACACTGGGGTACAGTACTGGTGTGGACGGGTCTGTCACTGTATAACACTGGAGTACTGTACAGGTGTGGACGGGTCTGTCACTGTATATCACTGGGGTACAGTACTGGTGGGAACGGGTCTGTCTCTGTATAACACTGGGGTACAGGACTGGTGGGGACGGGTCTGCCTCTGTATAACACTGGGGTACAGTACTGGTGGGGACAGGTCTGTCACTGTATAACACTGGATACAATACTGGTGGGGACGGGTCTGTCTCTGTATAACACTAGGGTACAGTACTGGTGGGGACGGGTCTGTCACTGTATAACACGGGTACAGTACTGATGGGGATGCGTCTGTCACTGTATAACACTGGGGTACTGTACTGTTGAGGACGGGTCTGTCACTGTATAACACTGGGCTCCTGTACTGTTGGGGACAGGTCTGTCACTGTATAACAATGGTGTACAATTCTCGGGATGGGTCTGTCACTGTATAACACTGGGTTACAGTACTGGTGTGGACAGGTCGGTCAGTGTATAACACTGGGGTACAGTACTGGGGGGGACTGGTCTGTCACTGTATAACACTGGGGTACAGTACTGGTGGGGACGGGTCTGTCACTGTATAACACTGGGGTACAATACTCGGGATGGATCTGTCACGGTATAACACTGGGGTACAGTTCTGGTGGGGACAGGTCTGTCACTGTATAATACTGGGGTAAAGTACTGGTGGGGATGGGACTGTCACTGTATAACACTGGGGTACAGTACTGGTGGGGACGGGTCTGTCACTGTATAACACTGGGGTACAGTACTGGTGTGGACGGGTCTGTCACTGTATAACACTGGAGTACTGTACAGGTGTGGACGGGTCTGTCACTGTATATCACTGGGGTACAGTACTGGTGGGAACGGGTCTGTCTCTGTATAACACTGGGGTACAGGACTGGTGGGGACGGGTCTGCCTCTGTATAACACTGGGGTACAGTACTGGTGGGGACAGGTCTGTCACTGTATAACACTGGATACAATACTGGTGGGGACGGGTCTGTCTCTGTATAACACTAGGGTACAGTACTGGTGGGGACGGGTCTGTCACTGTATAACACGGGTACAGTACTGATGGGGATGCGTCTGTCACTGTATAACACTGGGGTACTGTACTGTTGAGGACGGGTCTGTCACTGTATAACACTGGGCTCCTGTACTGTTGGGGACAGGTCTGTCACTGTATAACAATGGTGTACAATTCTCGGGATGGGTCTGTCACTGTATAACACTGGGTTACAGTACTGGTGTGGACAGGTCGGTCAGTGTATAACACTGGGGTACAGTACTGGGGGGGACTGGTCTGTCACTGTATAACACTGGGGTACAGTACTGGTGGGGACGGGTCTGTCGCTGTATAACATGGGGGTACAGTTCAGGTGGGGACGGGCATGTCACTGTATAAAACTGGGGTACTGTACTGGTGGGGACGTGTCTGTCACTGTATAACACTGGGATACAGTACTGGTGGGGACGCGTCTGTCAGTGTATAACACTGGGTTACAGTACAGGTGGGGACGCGTCTGTCACTGTATAACACGGGGCTACGCTACTGGTTGGGACGCGTCTGTCACTGTATAACACTGGGGTACAGTACTGGTGGGGACAGTTCTGTCACTGTATAACACTGGGTTACAGTACTGGTGGGGACTCGTCTGTCATTGTATAACACTGGGGTACAGTACTGGTGGGGACGCGTCTGTCAGTGTATAACACTGGGTTACAGTACTGGTGGGGATGGGTCTGTCACTGTATAACACTGGGGTACAGTACTGGTGTGGACGGGTCTGTCACTGTATAACACTGGGTTACAGTACTGGTGGGGATGGGTCTGTCACTGTATAACACTGGGGTACAATACTCGGGATGGGTCTGTCACTGTATAACACTGGGTTACAGTACTGGTGGGGACGGGGCTTTTACTGTATAACACTGGGTTACAGTACTGGTGGTGACGTGTCTGTCAGTGTATAACACTGGGTTCCAGTACTGGTGGGGACGGGTCTGTCACTGTATAACACGGGGGTATGCTACTGGTGGGGACGCGTCTGTCACTGTATAACACTGGGGTACAGTACTGGTGGGGACAGGTCTGTCACTGTATAACACTGGGGTACAGTACTGGTCGGGCGCGTCTGTCATTGTATAACACTGGGGTACAGTACTGGTGGGGACGCGTCTGTCAGTGTAAAACACTGTGTTACAGTACTGGTCGGGACGTGTCTGTCACTGTATAACACGGGGGTACGCTACTGGTGGGGACGCGTCTGTCACTGTATAACACTGGGGTACAATACTGGGGGGTACTGGTCTGTCACTGTATAACACTGGGGTACAGTACTGGTGGGGACGGGTCTGTCACTGTATAACATGGGGGTACAGTTCAGGTGGGGACGGGTCTGTCACTGTATAACACTGGGATACAGTACTGGTGGGGACGCGTCCATCACTGTATAACACTGGAGTACAGTACTCGTGGGGACAGTTCTGTCACTGTATAACACTGGGGTACAGTACTGGTGGGGACTCGTCTGTCATTGTATAACACTGGGGTACAGTACTGGTGGGGACGCGTCTGTCAGTGTATAACACTGGGTTACAGTACTGGTGGGGATGGGCCTGTCACTGTATAACACTGGGGTACAGTACTGGTGGGGACGCGTCTGTCAGTGTATAACACTGGGTTACAGTAGTGGTGGGGATGGGTCTGTCACTGTATAACACTGGGGTACAGTACTGGTGGGGACGTGCTTGTTAATGTATAACACTGGGTTACAGTACTGGTGGGGATGGGTCTGTCACTGTATAACACTGGGGTACAATACTCGGGATGGGTCTGGCACTGTATAACACTGGGGTACAGTACTGGTGGGGATGGGGCTTTTACTGTATAACACTGGGTTACAGAACTGGTGGGGACGTGTCTGTCAGTGTATAACACTGGGTTCCAGTACTGGTGGGGACGGGTCTGTCACTGTATAACACGGGGGTATGCCACTGGTGGGGACGAGACTGTCACTGTATAACACTGGGGTACAGTACTGGTGGGGACAGTTCTGTCACTGTATAACACTGGGGTACAGTACTGGTCGGGCGCGTCTGTCATTGCATAACACTGGGGTACAGTACTGGTGGGGATGCGTCTGTCAGTGTATAGCACTGGGTTACAGTACTGGTGGGGATGGGTCTGTCACTGTATAACACTGGGGTACAATACTTGGGATGGGTCTGTCTCTGTATAACACTGGGGTACAGTACTGGTGGGGCAGGTCTGTCACTGTATAACACTGGGGTACAGTACTGTTGGGGACGGGTCTGTCACTGTATAACACGGTGCTACAGTTCTGGTGGGGATGGGTCTGTCACTGTATAACACTCGGGTACAGTACTGGTGGGGACGGGTCTGTTACTGTCTAACACTGGGTTACAGTACTGGTGGGTATGGGTCTGTCACTGTATAACACTGGGGTAGAGTACTGGTGGGGACGGGTCTGTCATTGTATAACACTGGGTTACCTTACTGGTGGGGATGGGTCTGTCCCTGTATAACACTGGGGTACCGTACTGGTGGGGACGGGTCTGTCAGTGTATAACACTGGGTTGCAGTACTGGTGGGGATGGGTCTGTCACTGTATAACACTGGGGTACAGTACTGGTGGGGACGGGTCTGTCACTGTATAACACTGGGGTACAATACTCGGAATGGATCTGTCACTGTATAACACTGTGGTACAGTTCTGGTGGGGACAGGTCTGTCACTGTATAATACTGGGGTAAAGTACTGGTGGGGACGGGACTGTCACTGTATAACACTGGGGTACAGTACTGGTGGGGACGGGTCTGTCACTGTATAACACTGGGGTACAGTACTGGTGTGGACGGGTCTGTCACTGTATAACACTGGGGTACTGTACTGGTGTGGACGGGTCTGTCACTGTATAACACTGTGGTACAGTACTGGTGGGGACGGGTCTGTCTCTGTATAACACTGGGGTACACGACTGGTGGGGACGGGTCTGTCTCTGTATAACACTGGGGTACTGTACTGGTGGGGACAGGTCTGTCACTGTATAACACTGGATACAATACTGGTGGGGACGGGTCTGTCTCTGTATAACACTAGGGTACAGTACTGGTGGGGACGGGTCTGTCACTGTATAACACGGGTACAGTACTGGTGGGGATGCGTCTGTCACTGTATAACACTGGGGTACTGTACTGTTGAGGACGGGTCTGTCACTGTATAACACTGGGTTGCAGTACTGGTGGGGATGGGTCTGTCACTGTATAACACTGGGGTACTGTACTTTTGAGGACGGGTCTGTCACTGTATAACACTGGGTTGCAGTACTGGTGGGGATGGGTCTGTCACTGTATAACACTGGGGTACAATACTCGGGATGGGTCTGTCACTGTATAACACTGGGGTACAATACTCGGGATGGGTCTGTCACTGTATAACACTGGGGTACTGTACTGTTGGGGACGGTTCTGTCACTGTATAACACGGGGGTACAGTCCTGGTGGGGACGGGTCTGTCACTGTATAACACTGGGTTACAGTACTGGTGGGGATAGGTCTATCACTGTATAACCCTGGGCTCCTGTACTGTTGGGGACAGGTCTGTCACTGTATAACAATGGGGTACAATTCTCGGGATGGGTCTGTCACTGTATAACACTGGGTTACAGTACTGGTGTGGACAGGTCTGTCAGTGTATAACACTGGGGTACAGTACTGGGGGGGACTGGTCTGTCACTGTATAACACTGGGGTACAGTACTGGTGGGGACGGGTCTGTCACTGTATAACATGGGCGTACAGTTCAGGTGGGGACGGGTATGTCACTGTATAACACTGGGGTACTGTACTGGTGGGGTCGGGTCTGTCACTGTATAACACTGGGATACAGTAATGGTGGGGACGCGTCTGTCAGTGAATAACACTGGGTTACAGTACTGGTGGGGACGGGTCTGTCGCTGTATAACACGGGGCTACGCTACTGGTGGGGACGCGTCTGTCACTGTATAACACTGGGGTACAGTACTGGTGGGGACAGTTCTGTCAGTGTATAACACTGGGGTACAGTACTGGTGGGGACTCGTCTGTCATTGTATAACACTGGGGTTCAGTACTGGTGGGGACGCGTCTGTCAGTGTATAACACTGGGTTACAGTACTGGTGGGGACGGGTCTTCTCTGTATAACACTGGGGTACAATACTGGTGTGGACGGGTCTGTCACTGTATAACACTGGGGTACTGTACTGGTGTGGACGGGTCTGTCACTGTATAACACTGTGGTACAGTACTGGTGGGGACGGGTCTGTCTCTGTATAACACTGGGGTACAGGACTGGTGGGGACGGGTCTGTCTCTGTATAACACTGGGGTACTGTACTGGTGGGGACAGGTCTGTCACTGTATAACACTGGATACAATACTGGTGGGGACGGGTCTGTCTCTGTATAGCACTAGGGTACAGTACTGGTGGGGACGGGTCTGTCACTGTATAACACGGGTACAGTACTGGTGGGGATGCGTCTGTCACTGTATAACACTGGGGTACTGTACTGTTGAGGACGGGTCTGTCACTGTATAACACTGGGTTTCAGTACTGGTGGGGATGGGTCTGTCACTGTATAACACTGGGGTACTGTACTTTTGAGGACGGGTCTGTCACTGTATAACACTGGGTTGCAGTACTGGTGGGGATGGGTCTGTCACTGTATAACACTGGGGTACAATACTCGGGATGGGTCTGTCACTGTATAACACTGGGGTACAATACTCGGGATGGGTCTGTCACTGTATAACACTGGGGTACTGTACTGTTGGGGACGGGTCTGTCACTGTATAACACGGGGGTACAGTCCTGGTGGGGACGGGTCTGTCACTGTATAACACTGGGTTACAGTACTGGTGGTGATAGGTCTATCACTGTATAACACTGGGCTCCTGTACTGTTGGGGACAGGTCTGTCACTGTATAACAATGGGGTACAATTCTCGGGATGGGTCTGTCACTGTATAACACTGGGTTACAGTACTGGTGTGGACAGGTCTGTCAGTGTATAACACTGGGGTACAGTACTGGGGGGTACTGGTCTGTCACTGTATAACACTGGGGTACTGTACTTTTGAGGACGGGTCTGTCACTGTATAACACTGGGTTGCAGTACTGGTGGGGATGGGTCTGTCACTGTATAACACTGGGGTACTGTACTTTTGAGGACGGGTCTGTCACTGTATAACACTGGGTTGCAGTACTGGTGGGGATGGGTCTGTCACTGTATAACACTGGGGTACAATACTCGGGATGGGTCTGTCACTGTATAACACTGGGGTACAATACTCGGGATGGGTCTGTCACTGTATAACACTGGGGTACTGTACTGTTGGGGACGGGTCTGTCACTGTATAACACGGGGGTACAGTCCTGGTGGGGACGGGTCTGTCACTGTATAACACTGGGTTACAGTACTGGTGGGGATAGGTCTATCACTGTATAACACTGGGCTCCTGTACTGTTGGGGACAGGTCTGTCATTGTATAACAATGGGGTACAATTCTCGTGATGGGTCTGTCACTGTATAACACTGGGTTACAGTACTGGTGTGGACAGGTCTGTCAGTGTATAACACTGGGGTACAGTACTGGGGGGGACTGGTCTGTCACTGTATAACATGGGGGTACAGTTCAGGTGGGGACGGGTATGTCACTGTATAACACTGGGGTACTGTACTGGTGGGGACGGTTCTGTCACTGTATAACATGGGGGTACAGTTCAGGTGGGGACGGGTATGTCACTGTATAACACTGGGGTACTGTACTGGTGGGGACGGGTCTGTCACTGTATAACACTGGGATACAGTAATGGTGGGGACGCGTCTGTCAGTGAATAACACTGGGTTACAGTACTGGTGGGGACCGGTCTGTCACTGTATAACACGGGGCTACGCTACTGGTGGGGACGCATCTGTCACTGTATAACACTGGGGTACAGTACTGGTGGGGACAGTTCTGTCACTGTATAACACTGGGGTACAGTACTGGTGGGGACTCGTCTGTCATTGTATAACACTGGGGTACAGTACTGGTGGGGATGGGTCTGTCACTGTATAACACTGGGGTACAGTACTGGTGGGGACGCGTCTGTCAGTGTATAACACTGGGTTACAGTACTGGTGGGGATGGGTCTGTCACTGTATAACAGTGGGGTACAGTACTGGTGGGGACGGGTGTGTCAGTGTATAACACTGGGTTACAGTACTGGTGGGGATGGGTCTGTCACTGTATAACACTGGGGTACAATACTCGGGATGGGTCTGTCACTGTATAACACTGGGGTACAGTACTGGTGGGGACGGGGCTTTTACTGTATAACACTGGGTTACAGTACTGGTGGGGACGTGTCTGTCAGTGTATAACACTGGGTTCCAGTAATGGTGGGGACAGGTCGGTCAGTGTATAACACTGGGGTACAGTACTGGGGGGGACTGGTCTGTCACTGTATAACACTGGGGTACAGTACTGGTGGGGACGGGTCTGTCGCTGTATAACATGGGGGTACAGTTCAGGTGGGGACGGGCATGTCACTGTATAAAACTGGGGTACTGTACTGGTGGGGACGGGTCTGTCACTGTATAACACTGGGATACAGTACTGGTGGGGACGCGTCTGTCAGTGTATAACACTGGGTTACAGTACAGGTGGGGACGCGTCTGTCACTGTATAACACGGGGCTACGCTACTGGTTGGGACGCGTCTGTCACTGTATAACACTGGGGT
Source organism: Isurus oxyrinchus (assembly GCA_026770705.1). NCBI lineage: Eukaryota > Metazoa > Chordata > Chondrichthyes > Lamniformes > Lamnidae > Isurus > Isurus oxyrinchus. The sequence goes on along the minus strand of JANJGN010000512.1, from coordinate 27,828 downwards.
ACAGTACTGGTGGGGACAGTTCTGTCACTGTATAACACTGGGTTACAGTACTGGTGGGGACTCGTCTGTCATTGTATAACACTGGGGTACAGTACTGGTGGGGACGCGTCTGTCAGTGTATAACACTGGGTTACAGTACTGGTGGGGATGGGTCTGTCACTGTATAACACTGGGGTACAGTACTGGTGTGGACGGGTCTGTCACTGTATAACACTGGGTTACAGTACTGGTGGGGATGGGTCTGTCACTGTATAACACTGGGGTACAATACTCGGGATGGGTCTGTCACTGTATAACACTGGGTTACAGTACTGGTGGGGACGGGGCTTTTACTGTATAACACTGGGTTACAGTACTGGTGGTGACGTGTCTGTCAGTGTATAACACTGGGTTCCAGTACTGGTGGGGACGGGTCTGTCACTGTATAACACGGGGGTATGCTACTGGTGGGGACGCGTCTGTCACTGTATAACACTGGGGTACAGTACTGGTGGGGACAGGTCTGTCACTGTATAACACTGGGGTACAGTACTGGTCGGGCGCGTCTGTCATTGTATAACACTGGGGTACAGTACTGGTGGGGACGCGTCTGTCAGTGTAAAACACTGTGTTACAGTACTGGTCGGGACGTGTCTGTCACTGTATAACACGGGGGTACGCTACTGGTGGGGACGCGTCTGTCACTGTATAACACTGGGGTACAATACTGGGGGGTACTGGTCTGTCACTGTATAACACTGGGGTACAGTACTGGTGGGGACGGGTCTGTCACTGTATAACATGGGGGTACAGTTCAGGTGGGGACGGGTCTGTCACTGTATAACACTGGGATACAGTACTGGTGGGGACGCGTCCATCACTGTATAACACTGGAGTACAGTACTCGTGGGGACAGTTCTGTCACTGTATAACACTGGGGTACAGTACTGGTGGGGACTCGTCTGTCATTGTATAACACTGGGGTACAGTACTGGTGGGGACGCGTCTGTCAGTGTATAACACTGGGTTACAGTACTGGTGGGGATGGGCCTGTCACTGTATAACACTGGGGTACAGTACTGGTGGGGACGCGTCTGTCAGTGTATAACACTGGGTTACAGTAGTGGTGGGGATGGGTCTGTCACTGTATAACACTGGGGTACAGTACTGGTGGGGACGTGCTTGTTAATGTATAACACTGGGTTACAGTACTGGTGGGGATGGGTCTGTCACTGTATAACACTGGGGTACAATACTCGGGATGGGTCTGGCACTGTATAACACTGGGGTACAGTACTGGTGGGGATGGGGCTTTTACTGTATAACACTGGGTTACAGAACTGGTGGGGACGTGTCTGTCAGTGTATAACACTGGGTTCCAGTACTGGTGGGGACGGGTCTGTCACTGTATAACACGGGGGTATGCTACTGGTGGGGACGAGACTGTCACTGTATAACACTGGGGTACAGTACTGGTGGGGACAGTTCTGTCACTGTATAACACTGGGGTACAGTACTGGTCGGGCGCGTCTGTCATTGTATAACACTGGGGGACAGTACTGGTGGGGATGCGTCTGTCAGTGTATAGCACTGGGTTACAGTACTGGTGGGGATGGGTCTGTCACTGTATAACACTGGGGTACAATACTTGGGATGGGTCTGTCTCTGTATAACACTGGGGTACAGTACTGGTGGGGCAGGTCTGTCACTGTATAACACTGGGGTACAGTACTGTTGGGGACGGGTCTGTCACTGTATAACACGGTGCTACAGTTCTGGTGGGGATGGGTCTGTCACTGTATAACACTCGGTTACAGTACTGGTGGGGACGGGTCTGTTACTGTCTAACACTGGGTTACAGTACTGGTGGGGATGGGTCTGTCACTGTATAACACTGGGGTAGAGTACTGGTGGGGACGGGTCTGTCATTGTATAACACTGGGTTACCTTACTGGTGGGGATGGGTCTGTCCCTGTATAACACTGGGGTACCGTACTGGTGGGGACGGGTCTGTCAGTGTATAACACTGGGTTGCAGTACTGGTGGGGATGGGTCTGTCACTGTATAACACTGGGGTACAGTACTGGTGGGGACGGGTCTGTCACTGTATAACACTGGGGTACAATACTCGGAATGGATCTGTCACTGTATAACACTGTGGTACAGTTCTGGTGGGGACAGGTCTGTCACTGTATAATACTGGGGTAAAGTACTGGTGGGGACGGGACTGTCACTGTATAACACTGGGGTACAGTACTGGTGGGGATGGGTCTGTCACTGTATAACACTGGGGTACAGTACTGGTGTGGACGGGTCTGTCACTGTATAACACTGGGGTACTGTACTGGTGTGGACGGGTCTGTCACTGTATAACACTGTGGTACAGTACTGGTGGGGACGGGTCTGTCTCTGTATAACACTGGGGTACAGGACTGGTGGGGACGGGTCTGTCTCTGTATAACACTGGGGTACTGTACTGGTGGGGACAGGTCTGTCACTGTATAACACTGGATACAATACTGGTGGGGACGGGTCTGTCTCTGTATAACACTAGGGTACAGTACTGGTGGGGACGGGTCTGTCACTGTATAACACGGGTACAGTACTGGTGGGGATGCGTCTGTCACTGTATAACACTGGGGTACTGTACTGTTGAGGACGGGTCTGTCACTGTATAACACTGGGTTGCAGTACTGGTGGGGATGGGTCTGTCACTGTATAACACTGGGGTACTGTACTTTTGAGGACGGGTCTGTCACTGTATAACACTGGGTTGCAGTACTGGTGGGGATTGGTCTGTCACTGTATAACACTGGGGTACAATACTCGGGATGGGTCTGTCACTGTATAACACTGGGGTACAATACTCGGGATGGGTCTGTCACTGTATAACACTGGGGTACTGTACTGTTGGGGACGGGTCTGTCACTGTATAACACGGGGGTACAGTCCTGGTGGGGACGGGTCTGTCACTGTATAACACTGGGTTACAGTACTGGTGGGGATAGGTCTATCACTGTATAACCCTGGGCTCCTGTACTGTTGGGGACAGGTCTGTCACTGTATAACAATGGGGTACAATTCTCGGGATGGGTCTGTCACTGTATAACACTGGGTTACAGTACTGGTGTGGACAGGTCTGTCAGTGTATAACACTGGGGTACAGTACTGGGGGGGACTGGTCTGTCACTGTATAACACTGGGGTACAGTACTGGTGGGGACGGGTCTGTCACTGTATAACATGGGCGTACAGTTCAGGTGGGGACGGGTATGTCACTGTATAACACTGGGGTACTGTACTGGTGGGGTCGGGTCTGTCACTGTATAACACTGGGATACAGTAATGGTGGGGACGCGTCTGTCAGTGAATAACACTGGGTTACAGTACTGGTGGGGACGGGTCTGTCGCTGTATAACACGGGGCTACGCTACTGGTGGGGACGCGTCTGTCACTGTATAACACTGGGGTACAGTACTGGTGGGGACAGTTCTGTCACTGTATAACACTGGGGTACAGTACTGGTGGGGACTCGTCTGTCATTGTATAACACTGGGGTTCAGTACTGGTGGGGACGCGTCTGTCAGTGTATAACACTGGGTTACAGTACTGGTGGGGACGGGTCTTCTCTGTATAACACTGGGGTACAATACTGGTGTGGACGGGTCTGTCACTGTATAACACTGGGGTACTGTACTGGTGTGGACGGGTCTGTCACTGTATAACACTGTGGTACAGTACTGGTGGGGACGGGTCTGTCTCTGTATAACACTGGGGTACAGGACTGGTGGGGACGGGTCTGTCTCTGTATAACACTGGGGTACTGTACTGGTGGGGACAGGTCTGTCACTGTATAACACTGGATACAATACTGGTGGGGACGGGTCTGTCTCTGTATAGCACTAGGGTACAGTACTGGTGGGGACGGGTCTGTCACTGTATAACACGGGTACAGTACTGGTGGGGATGCGTCTGTCACTGTATAACACTGGGGTACTGTACTGTTGAGGACGGGTCTGTCACTGTATAACACTGGGTTTCAGTACTGGTGGGGATGGGTCTGTCACTGTATAACACTGGGGTACTGTACTTTTGAGGACGGGTCTGTCACTGTATAACACTGGGTTGCAGTACTGGTGGGGATGGGTCTGTCACTGTATAACACTGGGGTACAATACTCGGGATGGGTCTGTCACTGTATAACACTGGGGTACAATACTCGGGATGGGTCTGTCACTGTATAACACTGGGGTACTGTACTGTTGGGGACGGGTCTGTCACTGTATAACACGGGGGTACAGTCCTGGTGGGGACGGGTCTGTCACTGTATAACACTGGGTTACAGTACTGGTGGTGATAGGTCTATCACTGTATAACACTGGGCTCCTGTACTGTTGGGGACAGGTCTGTCACTGTATAACAATGGGGTACAATTCTCGGGATGGGTCTGTCACTGTATAACACTGGGTTACAGTACTGGTGTGGACAGGTCTGTCAGTGTATAACACTGGGGTACAGTACTGGGGGGTACTGGTCTGTCACTGTATAACACTGGGGTACTGTACTTTTGAGGACGGGTCTGTCACTGTATAACACTGGGTTGCAGTACTGGTGGGGATGGGTCTGTCACTGTATAACACTGGGGTACTGTACTTTTGAGGACGGGTCTGTCACTGTATAACACTGGGTTGCAGTACTGGTGGGGATGGGTCTGTCACTGTATAACACTGGGGTACAATACTCGGGATGGGTCTGTCACTGTATAACACTGGGGTACAATACTCGGGATGGGTCTGTCACTGTATAACACTGGGGTACTGTACTGTTGGGGACGGGTCTGTCACTGTATAACACGGGGGTACAGTCCTGGTGGGGACGGGTCTGTCACTGTATAACACTGGGTTACAGTACTGGTGGTGATAGGTCTATCACTGTATAACACTGGGCTCCTGTACTGTTGGGGACAGGTCTGTCATTGTATAACAATGGGGTACAATTCTCGTGATGGGTCTGTCACTGTATAACACTGGGTTACAGTACTGGTGTGGACAGGTCTGTCAGTGTATAACACTGGGGTACAGTACTGGGGGGGACTGGTCTGTCACTGTATAACATGGGGGTACAGTTCAGGTGGGGACGGGTATGTCACTGTATAACACTGGGGTACTGTACTGGTGGGGACGGTTCTGTCACTGTATAACATGGGGGTACAGTTCAGGTGGGGACGGGTATGTCACTGTATAACACTGGGGTACTGTACTGGTGGGGACGGGTCTGTCACTGTATAACACTGGGATACAGTAATGGTGGGGACGCGTCTGTCAGTGAATAACACTGGGTTACAGTACTGGTGGGGACCGGTCTGTCACTGTATAACACGGGGCTACGCTACTGGTGGGGACGCATCTGTCACTGTATAACACTGGGGTACAGTACTGGTGGGGACAGTTCTGTCACTGTATAACACTGGGGTACAGTACTGGTGGGGACTCGTCTGTCATTGTATAACACTGGGGTACAGTACTGGTGGGGATGGGTCTGTCACTGTATAACACTGGGGTACAGTACTGGTGGGGACGCGTCTGTCAGTGTATAACACTGGGTTACAGTACTGGTGGGGATGGGTCTGTCACTGTATAACAGTGGGGTACAGTACTGGTGGGGACGGGTGTGTCAGTGTATAACACTGGGTTACAGTACTGGTGGGGATGGGTCTGTCACTGTATAACACTGGGGTACAATACTCGGGATGGGTCTGTCACTGTATAACACTGGGGTACAGTACTGGTGGGGACGGGGCTTTTACTGTATAACACTGGGTTACAGTACTGGTGGGGACGTGTCTGTCAGTGTATAACACTGGGTTCCAGTAATGGTGGGGACGGGTCTGTCACTGTATAACACGGGGGAATGCTACTGGTGGGGACGTGTCTGTCACTGTATAACACTGGGGTACAGTGCTGGTGGGTCAGGTCTGTCACTCTATAACACTGGGGTACAGTACTGGTCGGGCGCGTCTTTCTTTGTATAACACTGGGGTACAGTACTGGTGGGGACGCGTCTGTCAGTGTATAGCACTGCGTTACAGTACTTGTGGGGATGGGTCTGTCACTGTATAACACTGGGGTACAATACTTGGGATGGGTCTGTCACTGTATAACACTGGGGTACAGTACTGGTGGGGACAGGTCTGTCACTCTATAACACTGGGGTACAGTACTGGTGGGGACGGGTCTGTCACTGTATAACACTGGGGTATAGTACTGTTGGGGACGGGTCTGTCACTGTATAACACTGGGCTACAGTTCTGGTGGGGATGGGTCTGTCACTGTATAACACTCGGGTACAGTACTGGTGGGGACGGGTCTGTCACTGTATAACACTGGGATACAGTCTTGGTGGGTACGGGTCTGTCACTGTATAACACTGGGGTACAGTACTGGTGGGGACGGGTCTGTCACTGTATAACACTGGGGTACAGTACTGGTGGGGTCGGGTCTGTCACTGTATAACTCTGGGATACAGTATTGGTGGGGACAGGTCTGTCAGTGTATAACACTGGGTTACAGTACTGGTGGGGACAGGTCTGTCACTGTGTAACACTGGGGTACAGTACTGGTGGGGACAGGTCTGTCAGTGTATAACACTGGGTTACAGTACTGGTGGGTATGGGTCTGTCACTGTATAACACTGGGGTACAGTACTGGTGGGGACGGGTCTGTCACTGTATAACACTGGGGTACAGTACTGGTGGGGACGGGGCTTTTACTGTATAACACTGGGTTACAGTACTGGTGGGGATGGGGCTTTTACTGTATAACACTGGGTTACAGTACTGGTGGGGACGGGGCTGTTACTCTATAACATTGGGGTACAGTACTGGTGGGGACGAGTCTGTCACTGTATAACACTGGGGTACAGTCCTGGTGGGGACGGGTCTGTCAGTGTATAACACTGGGGCACAGTACTGGTGGGGACGGGTCTGTCAGTGTATAACACTGGGTTACAGTACTGGTGGGAATGGGTCTGTCACTGTATAACACCGGGTACAGTACTGGTGGGGATGGGCCTGTCCTTTTGTAACACTGGGGTACAGTACTGGTGGGGACGGGTTTGTCACTGTATGACACTGGGTTACAGTACTGGTGGGAATGGGTCTGTCACTGTATAACACTGGGTACAGTACTGGTGGGGACAGGTCTGTCACTGTATAACACTGGGTACAGTACTGGTGGCAATGGGTCTGTCACTGTATAACACTGGGGTGCAGTACTGGTGGGGACAGGTCTGTCACTGTATAACACTGGGTTACAGTACTGGTGGGGATGGGTCTGTCACTGTATTACACTGGGGTACAGTACTGGTGGGGATGGGTCTGTCACTATATTACACTGGGGTACAGTACTGGTGGGGATGGGTCTGTCACTGTATAACACTGGGGTACAGTACTGGTGGGGATGGGTCTGTCACTATATTACACTGGGTTACAGTACTGGTGGGGACGGGGCTTTTACTGTATAACAGTGGCTGAACACAGATATCCACACTGTGTTACAGAATGATGTCCTGTGTGAAGGGCGTGTTCAAGCTTTGATGTTGGTATGACAGGTATTGGAGAATGGGAGAAAGAGCAGATCCTCAATCTCTGACCTATCCCATCCACTCTGTTTTGAGGTGATAGGCTGCAGTTGAATGAGATGCCGCTGAATTCAGGAATTGTTGGAATTTTGAGAGCAGGAGGTGTCAGTGATGAAGCACTGTCTGGGATACACTGGCCCAGAACAGCACAGCCTGGTTAGTAACCTTCAACCTCCCAGACATGAGCCTGTCACCTGGGAGCACGTATCTCTACACTCGCATCGCTCCACAAATTCCCTTCAGCCCTTCCTCCACCATTCCGGCATAGCTTCCCCTCTCACCCACTCCCAACCTGATTCATCAATCCCACCTTCTCCCCGTATCCCTCAATCCCACCTTCTCCCCGTATCCCTCAATCCCACCTTCTCCCCGTATCCCTCAATCCCACCTTCTCCCCGTATCCCTCAATCCCAACTTCTCCCCGTATCCCTCAATCCCACCTTCTCCCCGTATCCCTCAATCCCACCTTCTCCCCGTATCCCTCAATCCCCACCTTCTCCCCGTATCCCTCAATCCCACCTTCTCCCCGTATCCCTCAATCCCCACCTTCTCCCCGTATCCCTCAATCCCACCTTCTCCCCGTATCCCTCAATCCCACCTTCTCCCCGTATCCCTCAATCCCACCTTCTCCCCGTATCCCTCAATCCCACCTTCTCCCCGTATCCCTTAATCCCACCTTCTCCCCGTATCCCTCAATCCCCACCTTCTCCCCGTATCCCTCAATCCCCACCTTCTCCCCGTATCCCTCAATCTCCACCTTCTCCCCGTATCCCTCAATCCCCACCTTCTCCCCGTATCCCTCAATCCCACCTTCTCCCCGTATCCCTCAATCCCCACCTTCTCCCCGTATCCCTCAATCCCACCTTCTCCCCGTATCCCTCAATCCCACCTTCTCCCCGTATCCCTCAATCCCACCCTCTCTCCCTATCCCTCAATCCCCACCTTCTCCCCGTATCCCTCAATCCCACCTTCTCCCCGTGTCCCTCAATCCCACCTTCTCCCTGTATCCCTCAATCCCACCCTCTCTCCCTATCCCTCAATCCCCACCTTCTCCCCGTATCCCTCAATCCCCACCTTCTCCCCGTATCCCTCAATCCCACCCTCTCTCCCTATCCCTCAATCCCCACCTTCTCCCCGTATCCCTCAATCCCACCTTCTCCCCGTATCCCTCAATCCCCACCTTCTCCCCGTATCCCTCAATCCCACCTTCTCCCCGTATCCCTCAATCCCACCTTCTCCCCGTATCCCTCAATCCCCTTCTCCCCGTATCCCTCAATCCCACCTTCTTCCCGTATTCCTCAATCCCACCTTCTCCCTGTATCCCTCAATCCCACCTTCTCCCTGTATCCCCCAATCCCACCTTCTCCCCGTATCCCTCAATCCCACCTTCTCCCCGTATCCCTCAATCCCACCTTCTTCCCGTATCCCTCAATCCCACCTTCTCCCCGTATCCCTCAATCCCCACCTTCTCCCCGTATCCCTCAATCCCCACCTTCTCCCCGTATCCCTCAATCCCACCTTCTCCCCGTATCCCTCAATCCCTTCCTTCTCTCCCTATCCCTCAATTCCACCTTCTCCCCATATCCCTCAATCCCACCTTCTCCCCGTATCCCTCAATCCCACCTTCTCCCTGTATCCCTCAATCCCACCTCCTCCCCGTATCCCTCAATCCCCACCTTCTCCCCATATCCCTCAATCCCACCTTCTCCCCGTATCCCTCAATCCCCACCTTCTCCCCGTATCCCTCAATCCCACCTTCTCCCCGTATCCCTCAATCCCACCTTCTCCCCGTATCCCTCAATCCCATCTTCTCCCCGTATCCCTCAATCCCCACCTTCTCCCCGTATCCCTCAATCCCCACCTTCTCCCCGTATCCCTCAGTCCCCACCTTCTCCCCGTATCCCTCAATCCCACCTTCTCCCCGTATCCCTCAATCCCACCTTCTCTCCCTATCCCTCAATCCCACCTTCTCCCTGTATCCCTCAATCCCACCTTCTCCCCGTATCCCTCAATCCCACCTTCTCCCCGTATCCCTCAATCCCACCTTCTCCCCGTATCCCTCAATCCCACCTTCTCCCCGTATCCCTCAATCCCACCTTCTCCCCGTATTCCTCAATCCCACCTTCTCCCCGTATCCCTCAATCCCCACCTTCTCCCCGTATCCCTCAATCCCACCTTCTCCCCGTATCCCTGAATCCCACCTTCTCCCCGTATCCCTCAATCCCACCTTCTCCCCGTATCCCTCAATCCCACCTTCTCCCTGTATCCCTCAATCCCACCTTCTCCCCGTAACCCTCAATCCCACCTTCTCCCCGTATCCCTGAATCCCACCTTCTCCCCGTATCCCTCAATCCCACCTTCTCCCCGTATCCCTCAATCCCACCTTCTCCCCGTATCCCTCAATCCCACCTTCTCCCCGTATCCCTCAATCCCACCTTCTCCCCGTATTCCTCAATCCCCACCTTCTCCCCGTATCCCTCAATCCCCATCTTCTCCCCGTATCCCTCAATCCCACCTTCTCCCCGTATCCCTCAATCCCACCTTCTCCCCGTATCCCTCAATCCCACCTTCTCCCCGTATCCCTCAATCCCCACCTTCTCCCCGTATCCCTCAATCCCCACCTTCTCCCCGTATCCCTCAATCCCCACCTTCTCCCCGTATCCCTCAATCCCACCTTCTCCCCGTATCCCTCAATCCCACCTTCTCCCCGTATCCCTCAATCCCACCTTCTCCCCGTATCCCTCAATCCCCTCCTTCTCCCCGTAACCCCCTCCCCCAGGCTGCACAGGGGTCTGTGATCTGTCTGCGCTCAGGAGGGTCAGACGTTCGTTGCTCCCCGCGCCAGCGAGGGAATCTGGGACGTGCGGTGACTGTTGTGACGTGGGGAACGCCATAGCATTGTGCACAGCAAGATCCCACAAATGGCAATGCGATGATGACCACAGATCATCTGTTTATTTTGGTAATGTGCATTGTGGGTTAAAGACCAACCCAAGGTCACCAGGCGAACACTCACCCCCAACATCACCCACTGTCCCACTCCCCTCCCCTCCCCCCACCGCCTGTTGTGGCTGTGGGACCTTTGACTTCTCAGCTGGGTGTAAAAGGGGGAGCTCTGGTTTAACATCGACTCTGACATACGTCACCCTCCCCCAGTGACCCTCCCCCAGCACCGATCCTCCCCCACTGACCCTCTCCCAGCGCACACCCTCCCCCAACACCGACCCTCCCCCAGCGCAGACCCTCCCGCAGCGCTGACCCTCTCCCAGCCCCGACCCTCCCCCAGCGCCGACCCTCCCCAGCGCAGACCCTCTCCCAGCGCAGACCCTCCCCCAACGCCGACCCTCCCCCAGCGCTGACTCTCCCCCAACGCCGACCCTCCCCCAGCGCAGACCCTATCCCAGCGCTGACCCTCTCCCAGCGCTGACCCTCCCCCAGCGCAGACCCTCCCCCAGCGCCGACCCTCCCCCAGCGCAGACCCTCTCCCAGCGCAGACCCTCCCCCAGCGCCGACCCTCCCCCAACACCGACCCTCCCCCAGAGCAGACCCTCTCCCAGCGCAGACCCTCCCCCAGCGCTGACCCTCCCCCAACGCAGACCCTCTCCCAGCCCCGACCCTCCCCCAGCGCCGACCCTCCCCCAGCGCAGACCCTCCCCCAGCCCCGACCCTCCCGCAGCGCTGACCCTCCCCCAGCGCAGACCCTCCCCCAGCACCGACCCTCCCGCAGCGCTGACCCTCCCCCAGCACAGACCCTCCCCCAGCACTGACCCTCTCCCAGCGCAGACCCTCCCCCAGCGACCCTTCCCCAGCGCAGACCCTCCCCCAGCGCCAACCCTCTCCCAGCGCCAACCCTCTCCCAGCGCCAACCCTCTCCCAGCGCAGACCCTCTCCCAGCACAGACCCTCCCCCAGCGCCGATCCGCCCCCAGCACAGACCCTCCCCCAGCGCCGACCCTCCCCCAACACCGACCCTCCCCCAGCGCCGACCCTCCCCCAACACCGACCCTCCCCCAGAGCAGACCCTCTCCCAGCGCAGACCCTCCCCCAGCGCCGACCCTCCCCCAGCGCAGACCCTCCCCCAGCCCCGACCCTCCCGCAGCGCTGACCCTCCCCCAGCGCAGACCCTCCCCCAGCACCGACCCTCTCCCAGCGCAGACCCTCCCCCAGCGACCCTCCCCCAGCGCAGACCCTCCCCCAGCGCCAACCCTCTCCCAGCGACCCTCCCCCAGCGCCGATCCTCCCCCAGCGCAGACCCTCCCCCAGCGCCAATCCTCCCTCAGCACAGACCCTCCCCCAGCGCAGACCCTCCCCCAGCGCCAATCCTCCCTCAGCGCAGACCCTCCCCCAGCGCAGACCCTCCCCCAGCGCAGACCCTCCCCCAGCGCCAATCCTCCCTCAGCACAGACCCTCCCCCAGCACAGACCCTCCCCCAGCGCAGACCCTCCCCCAGCGCAGACCCTCCCCCAGCGCCAATCCTCCCTCAGCACAGACCCTCCCCCAGCGCCAATCCTCCCTCAGCACAGACCCTCCCCCAGCGCAGATCCTCCCCCAGCGCAGACCCTCCCCCAGCGCAGACCCTCCCTCAGCACAGACCCTGCCCTCTTTCCCATTCCCTTCTTTCTCCCTCCAACCCCTCTTCCCTTTCTCCCTCCCCTCTTTCTCCCCCTCCAGTCTTTCTCCCCTTCCCCTCTTTCTCCCCCTTCCTTTCTTTCTCCCCTTCCCCCTCCCCTCCCCCTCTTTCTCCGGGTATGCGTACAGTTCACCCTCTCCGAATTGGGACGCCGTTTGGCACGAGGTGCTCTCAGGCGTGGGGTGGGGGTGAGGGGGCAGGAACTGGTGGAGGAGCTCCCTGCCCAGCCCCTCATTCCGCCCGCTGGGCGTGGGGGAGGGAGAGAGAGCAGCAGCGCTCGGACCCCGGAATCCACCCCCTCCTGAGAGGCACAGCGAGAAGCACCAGGAGCCGCCGGCGGTGGGAACGGAACTCGGAGGGCACGCGGGGTGACATCGGGAGACAGCTGCCTTTACCCTTCTCCGCTCTGCCAAAGGTAGGGGGGCAAAAATTCCTGCCTCGTGTGGGAATGGGACCGAGAACCCCCCCCCCCCCCCCAACCCCATGCCTGCCCAAACCCAGCCAGCCTCCCGCCCGACGCAGCCGGTACAAGGAGACAGGAGCCTGAGTGACCGCTCATCTGGATGTCTGGGCAAGGCCAGCGAGTGGGGAGAGAGTTCAGCACAGGCGGCTCGGACATATCCACAGTGCGTGTACGTGTGTGTGTGTGTGTGTGTGTGTGTGTGTGTGTGTGTGTGTGTGTGTGTGTGTGTGTGTGTGTGTGTGTGTGTGTGTGTGTGTGTGTGTGTGTGTGTGTGTGTGTGTCTCCCACATGCCCCACCCCGCCCCCCATCGAATCCGGGGAGGGAGGGGAGGCAGAAGAACAGGAATCAGCAACACGGAAACACTGTGAGCGATGCAGCTTCCCCGAACACCATCCCCTCCAAAAGGAAAATGAATTAACCGTTGGCAGCGCCCTGAATGGAGACGGGTGTCCCACAATTTAACCATTCACCGCAGCAGCCGTTTTAAACCCATCTCCCGGCCCCCACCCCTGCACCCCCAGAGACCTTGGCACCCACCCACCCGACCCTACCCCAGTGACCCTGGCACTCGACGACTCCCGCCAGTGACCCTGGTACTCTTGCCACCAGTGACACTGGTACTCGACGACCCCGCCCCCCCCCCCCACCCCCCCAGTGACCCTGGCAGTCACCAACTCCCCCAGTGACCTAGGTACTCGACGACCCCCCCACAGTGACCCTGGCACTCGCCGACTCCCCCAGTGACCCAGGTACTCGTCGACACCCCCCCCCCCCCACAGTGACCCTGGAACTTGCCCCCCACCAGTGACCCTCGCTCTCACCCTCCCACCCCCCCCAGTGACCCTGGCACTCACCCTCCCACCCCCTCAGTGAATCTGGCACTCACTGACCACACCAGTGACCCTGGCAATCGCCAACCACCCCAGTGACTGTGGCACTCACCGACCCCCCCAGCGACTCTGGCACTCGCCGACACCCCCAGTGACTTTGGCACTCGCTGACCCCCCCCAGTGACCCTGGAACTCGCCGACCCCCCCCAGTGACTCTGGCACTCGCCGACTCCCCCAACGACTCTGGCACTCGCCGACCCCCCCAGTGACCCTGGCACTCGCCGACCCCCCCAGTGACTCTGGCACTCGCCGACTCCCCCAGTGACCCTGGCACTCGCCGACTCCCCCAGTGACCCTGGCACTCGCCGACCCGCCCCCCCCCCCAGTGACCCTGGCACTCGCCGACTCCCCCAGTGACCCTGGCACTCACCGTCTCCACCAGTGACCCTGGCACTCACCGACTCCCCCAGTGACTCTGGCACACGCCGACTCACCCACTGCCAGTGACCCTGGCACTCGCTGACTCCCCCAGTGCCAGTGACTCTGGCACTCGCCGACTCCCCCAGTGACCCTGGCACTCGCCGACTCCCCCAGTGACCCTGGCACTCGCCGACCCGCCCCCCCCCCCCCCCCAGTGACCCTGGCACTCGCCGACTCCCCCAGTGACCCTGGCACTCACCGTCTCCACCAGTGACCCTGGCACTCACCGACTCCCCCAGTGACTCTGGCACACGCCGACTCACCCACTGCCAGTGACCCTGGCACTCGCTGACTCCCCCAGTGCCAGTGACCCTGGCACTCGCCGACTCCCCCAGTGACCCTGGCACTCGCCGAGCACCCCCAGTGACCCTGGCACTCGCCGAGCCCCCCCATTGACCCTGATAATCGCACCCCCAGTGACCCTGGCACTCGCCGAATCCCCCAGTTACCCTGGCACTCTTGCCCCCAGTAACCCTGGCACTCGCCGACTCCCCCAGTGACCGTGGCACTCACTGACTCCCCCAGTGAACCTGGCACTCGCCGACTCCCCCAGTGACTCTGGCACTCGCCGACTCCCCCAGTGACTCTGGCACTCGCCGACCCAACCAGTGACCCTGACACTCGCCGATACCCCCAGTAACCCTGGCACTCGCCGACCCCCCCCAGTGACCCAGGCACTCGCTGAGACCCCCAGTGACCCTGGTACTTGCCAACCCCCACAGTGACACTGGCACTCGCCAACTCCCCCAGTGACCCTGGCACTCGCTGACCACCCCCCCCCCCCAGTGACTCTGGCACTCGCCGACCCCCCCAGTGACCCTGGCACTCGCCCTCCCACCCCCTCAGTGAATCTGGCACTCACTGACCACACCAGTGACCCTGGCAATCGCCAACCACCCCAGTGACTGTGGCACTCACCGACCCCCCCAGCGACTCTGGCACTCGCCGACACCCCCAGCGACTCTGGCACTCGCTGACCCCCCCAGTGACCCTGGAACTCGCCGACCCCCCCAGTGACCCTGGCACTCGCCGACTCCCCCAACGACTCTGGCACTCGCCGACCCCCCCAGTGACCCTGGCACTCGCCGACCCCCCCAGTGACTCTGGCACTCGCCGACTCCCCCAGTGACCCTGGCACTCGCCGACTCCCCTAGTGACCCTGGCACTCGCCGACCCGCCCCCCCCAGTGACCCTGGCACTCGCCGATTCCCCCAGTGACCCTGGCACTCACCGTCTCCACCAGTGACTCTGGCACACGCCGACTCACCCACTGCCAGTGACCCTGGCACTCGCTGACTCCCCCAGTGCCAGTGACCCTGGCACTCGCCGACTCCCCCAGTGACCCTGGCACTCGCCGAGCACCCCCAGTGACCCTGGCACTCGCCGAGCCCCCCCATTAACCCTGATAATCGCACCCCCAGTGACCCTGGCACTTGCCGAATCCCCCAGTTACCCTGGCACTTTTGCCCCCAGTAACCCTGGCACTCGCCGACTCCCCCAGTGACCCTGGCAACGCCGACCTCCCCAGTGAACCTGGCACTCGCCGACTCCCCCAGTGACTCTGGCACTCGCCGACTCCCCCAGTGACTCTGGCACTCGCCGACCCAATCAGTGACCCTGACACTCGCCGATACCCCCAGTAACCCTGGCACTCGCCGACCCCCCCAGTGACCCAGGCACTCGCTGAGACCCCCAGTGACCCTGGTACTTGCCGACCCCCACAGTGACACTGGCACTCGCCGACTCCCCCAGTGACCCTTGGCACTCGCTGACCCCCCCCCCCCCAGTGACTCTGGCACTCGCCGACTCACCCAGTGACCCTGGCACTCGCACCCCCAGTGACCCTGGTACTCACCCCCCCTCAGTGACCCTGGCACTCGCCGACTCCCCCAGTGACCCTGGCACTCGCCGACTCCCCCAGTGACCCTGGCACTCGCCGACTGTCCCAGTGACCCTGGCACTCGCCGACTCCCCCAGTGACCCTTGGCACTCGCTGACCCCCCCCCCCCCAGTGACTCTGGCACTCGCCGATCCCCCCCCCAGTGACACTGGCACTCGTCGACTCCCCCAGTGCCAGTGACTCTGGCACTCACCGAGCCCCCACAGTGACCCTGATACTCGCCGACCCCCCCCCCCCCCCCCAGTGACCCTGGCAGTCGCCGACTCCCCCAGTGACCCTGGCACTCGCCGACCACCCCAGTGACTCTGGCACTCGCCGACCACCCCAGTGACCCTGGCACTCGCCGACCACCCCAGTGACTCTGGCACTCGCCGACCACCCCATTGACCCTGGCACTCGCCGACCACGCCAGTGACTCTGGCACGCGCCGACCACCCCATTGAACCTGGCACTCGCCGAACACCCCAATGACTCTGGCACTCGCCAACCACCCCAGTGACCCTGGCACTTGACGAGCCCCCCCCAGTGATACTGGCACTCGCCAACACACCAGTGACCCTCGCACTCGCCTACTCCCCCAGTGACCCTGGCACTCGACGACTCACCCAGTGACCCTGGCACTCGTCGACCACCCCAGTGACCCTGGCACTCGCCGACTCCCCCAGTGACCCTGGCACTCACCCACCCCCAGTGTCTCTGGCACTCGCCGAATCCCCAAGTGACCCGGGCACCGCTGACCCCCCCCAGTGACCCTGGCACTCGTCGAGACCCCCAGTGACCCTGGCACTTGCTGATCCCCCCCCCCCCCCAGTGACTCTGGCACTCGCCGACTCCCCCAGTGATCCTGGCACTCGCCGACTCCCCCAGTGACACAGGCACTCGTCGACTCCCCCAGTGCCAGTGACCCTGGCACTCGCCGAGCCCCCACAGTGACCCTGATACTCGCCGACCCCCCCCCCCAGTGACCCTGGCACTCGCCGACCCCCCCAGTGACCCTGGCACTCGCAGACCACCCGTGACTCTGGCACTCGCCGACCACACCATTGACCCTGGCACTCGCCGACCACCCCAGTGACTCTGGCACTCGCTGACCACCCCAGTGACCCTGGCACTCGCCGACCACCCCAGTGACTCTGGCACTCGCCCACCACCCCATTGACCCTGGCACTCGCCGACCACGCCAGTGACTCTGGCACTCGCCGACCACCCCATTGACCCTGGCACTCGCGGAACACCCCAGTGACCCCTGGCACTCGCCAACCACCCCAGTGACCCTTGCACTTGACAAGCCCCCCCCCCCCCCAGTGATACTGGCACTCGCCAACACACCCAGTGACCATCGCACTCGCCTACTCCCCCAGTGACCCTGGCACTCGACGACTCACCCTGTGACCCTGGCACTCCGCCGACCACCCCAGTGACCCTGGCACTCGCCGACTCCCGCAGTGACCCTGGCACTCGCCGACTCCCCCAGTGACCCTGGTACTCACCCACCCCCAGTTTCTCTGGCACTCGCCGAATCCCCAAGTGACCCTGGCACCGCTGAGTCCCCAGTGACCCTGGCACTCGTCGACTCCCCCAGTGACCCTGGCACTCGCCGACTCCCCCAGTGACCCTGGCACTCGCCGACTCCCTCAGTGACCCTGGCACTCGCCGAGACCCCCAGTGACCCTGGCACTCGCTGACTCCCCCAGTGACCCTGGCACTCACCGACTCCCCCAGTGACCCTCGCACACACCGAATCACCCCCCCCCCCCGTGACCCTTGATACTCGCCGACTCCCCCAGTGACCCTGGCACTCGCCGACTCCCCCAGTGACCCTGGCACTTGCACCCCCTGTGACCCTGGCATCGCACCCCCTGTGACCCTGGCACTCACCCCCCCCAGTGACTCTGGCACTCGCCGACTCCCCCAGTGACGCAGGTACTCGCCGACTCCCCAGGTGACCCTGCTTTTCGCACCTGCAGTGACCGTGGCACTCGACGAGGCCCCGAGTGACCCTGATACTCGGACCCGCAGTGACACTGGCACTCGCCGAACCCCCCCCAGTTCCTCTGGCACTCGCCGACTCACCCAGTGACCCTGGCACTCGCACCCCCAGTGACCCTGGCACTCACCCCCCCCTCAGTGACCCTGGCACTCGCCGACTCCCCCAGTGACCCTGGCACTCGCCGACTCCCCCAGTGACCCTGGCACTCGCCGACTGTCCCAGTGACCCTGGCACTCGCCGACTCCCCCAGTGACCCTGGCACTCGCCGACTCCCCCACTGACCCTGGCATTCGCCGACTCCCCCAGTGACCCTGATACTCGCTCCTCCAGTGACCCTGGCAATCGCCGACTCCCCCAGTGACCCTGGCACTCGCCAACACCCCAGTGACACTGGCACTCGATGACCACCCCAGTGACTCTGGCACTCGACGAGACCCCTAGTGACCCTGGCACTCGCCGACTCCCCAGGTGACCCGGATAATCGCTCCCCCAGTGACCCTGGCACTCGCCGAGCCCCCGAGTGACGCTGATACTCGCACCCCCAGTGACCCTGGCACTCGTCGAGTCACCCAGTGACCCTGGCACTCACCGACGCCCCCAGTGACCCTGGCACTCACGCAATCCCCCCAGGGACCTAGCACTCACACCCCCCCAGTGACTGTGGCACTCACCACACCCCCCCCCCCCCTCAGTGACCCTGGCACTCTCCGACACCCACCCAGTGACACTGGCACTCGCCGACTCCCCCCAGTGACCCTGGCACTCGCCGACCCCCCCAGTGACCCTGGCACTTGCCGAATCCCCCAGTGATCCTGGCACTCGCCGACTCCCCCAGTGACACTGGCACTCGCCGACTCCCCCAGTGACACTGGCACTCGCCGACTCCCCCAGTGACCCTGCCACTCACCGACTCCCCCAGTGACCCTGGCACTCGCCGACTCCCCCAGTGACACTGGCACTCGTTGACTCCCCCATTGACCCTGGCACTCACCGAGCCCCCAGTGACCCTGCCACTCGCCGACTCCCCACTACCAGTGACCCTGGCACTCACCGACTCCCCCCTGCCAGTGACCCTGGCACTCGCACCCGCAGTGACTCTGGCACTCGCCGAGGCCCCGAGTGACCCTGATACTCGCACCCGCAGTGACCCTGGCACTCGCCGAGCCACCCCCCCCCCAGAGACGCTGGCACTCGCCGACTCACCCAGTGACCCTGGCACTCGCCAGCCCCCCAGTGACTCTGGCACTCGCTCCCCCCCATGACCCCTGGCACTCACCGACTCCCCCTGGTGACCCTGGTACTCACCGACTCCCCCTGGTTACCCTGGCACTCAACCAGCCCCCCAGTGACCCTGGCACTCACCCACCTTCCCCCAGTGACCCTGGAACTCACCCACATCGCCAACCCCCCCAGTGACCCTGGCACTGACCCACCTCCCCCCCGTGACCCTGGCACTCGCCGACTCCCCCAGTGACCCTGGCACTCTTGCCCCCCAGTGACTCTGGCACTCGGCAACTGCCCCAGTGATCCTGGCACTCGCCAACTCCCCCAGTGACCCTGGCACTCGCTGACTCCCCCAGTGACCCTGGCACTTGCTGACTCCCACAGTGACCCAGGTACTCGACGACCCCCACTCCCAGTGACCCTGGCACTCACCCTCCCACCCCCTCAGTGACTCTGGCATTCGCCGACCCCCCAGTGACCCTGGCACTCGCCGAACCCCGCAGTGACTCTGGCACTCGCCGAGACCCCCAGTGACCCTGGCACTTGCTGACCCCCCCAGTGACCCGGGCACTCACCGACCACCCCAGTGACCCTGGCACTCGCCGACCACCCCAGTGACCCTGGCACTCGCCGACTCCCCCAGTGACAGTGACTCTGGCACTCGCCAACTCCTCAGGTGACCCCGATACTCGCTCCCCCAGTGACCCTGGCCACTCGCCGAGCCCCCCGAGTGACCCTGATACTCGCACCCCCAGTGACCCTGGCACTCGCCGAGCCCCCCTGCCCCCCGAGTGACCCTGGCACTCGCCGACTCACCCAGTGACCCAGGCACTCGCTGACTCCCCCAGTGACACTGGCACTCGCCGAGCCCCCCCAAGTGACCCTGGCACTCGCCGACTCCCCCCAGTGACCCTGGCACTCGCCGACTCCCCCAGTGACCCTGGTACTCGCCGACCCCACAGTGACCCTGGCACTCGCCGATTCCCCCATCGACCCTGGCACTCGCCGAAACCCCCAGTGACCCTGGCACTCGTTGACTCCCCCAGTGACCCTGGCACTCGCCGAGCCCTCAGTGACCCTGGCACTCGCCGACCCCCCCCTGCCAGTGACCCTGGCACTTGCCGACTCCCCCATTGATCCTGAAACTCGTCGACTCCCCCAGTGACCCTGGCACTCGCCGACTCCCCCAGTGACCCTGGCACTCGCTGACTCCCCAGTGACACTGGCACTCCGCCAACCCCCCCAAGTGACCCTGGCACTCGCCGACTCCCCCCAGTGACCCTGGCACTCGCTGACTCCCCCAGTGACCCTGGTACTCGCCGACCCCCAGTGACCCTGGCACTCGCTGATTCCCCCATCGACCCTGGCACTCGCCGAAACCCCCAGTGACCCTGGCACTCGTTGACTCCCCCAGTGACCCTGGCACTCGCCGAGCCCCAGTGACACTGGCACTCGCCGACTCACCCCCTGCCAGTGACCCTGGCACTTGCCGACTCCCCCCCGCCAGTGACCCTGGCACTCGCCGACTCCCCCCCTGCCAATGACCATGGCACTCACCGACTCCCCCCTGCCAGTGACCCTGGCACTCGACCTCCCCCCTGCCAGTGACCCTGGCACTCACCGACTCCCCCCGCCAGTGACTCTGGCACTCGCCAACCTCCCCTGCCAGTGAACCTGGCACTCGCCGAGCCCCCGAGTGACCCTGATACTCGCACCCGGAGTGAGCCTAGCACTCGCCGAGCCCCCTCCCCCAGTGACCCTGGCACTCGCCGACTCACCCAGTGACCCTGGCACTCGCCAACCCCCCCAGTGACTCTGGCACTCGCTCCCCCAGTGACCCTGGCACTCGGTGAGCCCCCCCCCCAGTGACCCTGGCACTCACCGACTCCCCCTGGTGACCCTGGCACTCACCGACTCCCCCATAGACCCTGGCACGCACCCCCCCCCCAGTGACCCTGGCACTCAACCACCCCCCCCCACAGTGACCCAGGCACTCACCCCACCTCCCACCAGTGACCCTGGCACTCACCGACCTCCCACCAGTGACCCTGGCACTCGCCGACTCCCCCAGTGACCCTGGCACTCTTGCCCCCAGTGACCCTGCCCGCTACCGACGCCCCTCAGTGACTCTGGCACTCGCCGACCCCCCCAGTGACCCTGGCACTCGCCAACTACCCCAGTGACCCTGGTACTCACCGACTCCGCCAGTGACCCTGGCAATCACCGTCTCCTCCCCCCAGTGACCCTGATAATCGCCGACTGCACCAGTGATTCTGATACTCACTCCTCCAGTGACCCTGGCACTCGCCGACTCCCCCAGTGACCCTCGCTCTCACCCTCCCACCCACCAGTGACCCTGGCAGTCGCCGACTACCCCAGTGACCCTGGCACAGGCCGATGCCCCTCAGTGACCCTGATACTCGCTCCTCCAGTGATCCTGGCACTCGCCGACTCCCCCAGTGACCCTGGCACTCGCCGACTCCCCCAGAGACCCTGGCACTCGCCGGCTCCCCCAGTGACCCTTGCACTCGACAACTCCTCCAGTGACCCTGGCACTCGCCGACTCCCCCAGTGACCCTGGTACTCGCCAACTCCCCCGGTGACCCTGGCATTCGCCGACTCCCCCAATGACCCTGGTACTTGCTGACCCCCCCCCCCCCTCCAGTGACCGTGGTACAGGCTGACGCCCCTCAGTGACCCTGATACTCGCTCCTCCAGTGACCCTGGCACTCGCCGACTCCCCCAGTGACCCTGGCACTCACCGACTCCCCCAGTGACCCTGGCACTCGCCGACTCCCCCAGTGACCCTGGCACTCGCCGACTCCCCCAGTGACCCTGGCACTCACTGACTCCCCCAGTGACCCTGGCACTTGCCGATTCACCCATCGACCCTGGCACTCGCCGACTCCCCCAGTGACCCTGGCACTCGCCGACTCCCCCAGAGACCCTGGCACTCGCCGGCTCCCCCAGTGACCCTTGCACTCGACAACTCCTCCAGTGACCCTGGCACTCGCCGACTCCCCCAGTGACCCTGGCACTCGCCGACTCCCCCAGAGACCCTGGCACTCGCCGGCTCCCCCAGTGACCCTTGCACTCGACAACTCCTCCAGTGACCCTGGCACTCGCCGACTCCCCCAGTGACCCTGGTACTCGCCAACTCCCCCGGTGACCCTGGCATTCGCCGACTCCCCCCAATGACCCTGGTACTTGCTGACCCCCCCCCCCCCCCCAGTGACCGTGGTACAGGCTGACGCCCCTCAGTGACCCTGATACTCGCTCCTCCAGTGACCCTGGCACTCGCCGACTCCCCCAGTGACCCTGGCACTCACCGACTCCCCCAGTGACCCTGGCACTCGCCGACTCCCCCAGTGACCCTGGCACTCGCCGACTCCCCCAGTGACCCTGCACTCACTGACTCCCCCAGTGACCCTGGCACTTGCCGATTCACCCATCGACCCTGGCACTCGCCGACTCCCCCAGTGACCCTGGCACTCGCCGACTCCCCCAGAGACCCTGGCACTCGTCGGCTCCCCCAGTGACCCTTGCACTCGACAACTCCTCCAGTGACCCTGGCACTCGCCGACTCCCCCCAGTGACCCTGGTACTCGCCAACTCCCCTGGTGACCCTGGAATTCGCCGACTCCCCCAATGACCCTGGTACTTGCTGACCCCCCCCCCCCCCCAGTGACCGTGGTACAGGCTGACGCCCCTCAGTGACCCTGATACTCGCTCCTCCAGTGACCCTGGCACTCGCCGACTCCCCCAGTGACCCTGGCACTCACCGACTCCCCCAGTGACCCTGGCACTCGCCGACTCCCCCAGTGACCCTGGCACTCGCTGATTCCCCCATCGACCCTGGCACTCGCCGACTCCCCCAGTGACGCTGCACTCGCCGACTCCCCCAGTGACCCTGGCACTCGCCGACTCCCCCAGTGACCCTGGCACTCGCCGACACCCCCAGTGACCCTGGCACTTGCACCCCCAGTGACCCGGGCACTCACCCCCCCTCAGTGACCCTGGCACTCGCCGACTCCCCCAGTGACCCTGGTACTCACCGACTCCCCCAGTGACTCTGGCACTCGCCGACTCCCCCAGTGACCCAGGCACAGGCCGACCCCCCTCAGTGACTCTGATACTCGCTCCTCCAGTGAACCTGGCACTCGCCGACTCCTCCAGTGACCCTGGCACTCACCGACTCCCCCAGTGACCCTGGCACTCACCGACTCCCCCAGTGACCCTGGCACTCGCCGACTCCCCCAGTGACCCTGGCACTCGCCGATTCCCCATCGACCCTGGCTCTCGCTAACCCCCTCCATCGACCCTGGCACTCGCCGACTCCCCCAGTGACCCTGGCACTCACCGACTCCCCCAGTGCTCCCCCAGTGACCCTGGCACTCGCCGACTCCCCCCAGTGACCCTGGCACTCGCCGATTCTTCCAGTGACTCTGGCACTCGCCGACTCCCCCAGTGACCCAGGCACAGGCCGACCCCCCTCAGTGACTCTGATACTCGCTCCTCCAGTGAACCTGGCACTCGCCGACTCCTCCAGTGACCCTGGCACTCACCGACTCCCCCAGTGACCCTGGCACTCACCGACTCCCCCAGTGACCCTGGCACTCGCCGACTCCCCCAGTGACCCTGGCACTCGCCGATTCCCCCATCGACCCTGGCTCTCGCTAACCCCCTCCATCGACCCTGGCACTCGCCGACTCCCCCAGTGACCCTGGCACTCACCGACTCCCCCAGTGACCCTGGCACTCGCCGACTCCCCCAGTGACCCTGGCACTCGCCGATTCCCCATCGACCCTGGCTCTCGCTAACCCCTCCATCGACCCTGGCACTCGCCGACTCCCCCATTGACCGTGGCACTCGCCGACTCCCCCAGTGACCCTGGCACTCGCCCGACTCCCCCAGTGACCCTGGGACTCGCCGACTCCCCCAGTGACCCTGGCACTCGCCGACTCCCCCAATAACCCTGGCATTCGCCGACTCCCCCAGTGACCCTGGTACTTGCTGAACCCCCCCAGTAACCGTGGCACGCGCCGACGCCCCCAGTGACCCTGGCACTCGCCGACTCCCCCCAGTGACCCTGGCACTCGCCGACTCCCCCAGTGACCCTGGTACTCGCCGACCCCCAGTGACCCTGGCACTCGCCGATTCCCCCATCGACCCTGGCACTCCCCGAAACCCCCAGTGACCCTGGCACTCGTTGACTCCCCAGTGACCCTGGCACTCGCCGAGCACCCAGTGACCCTGGCACTCGCCGACTCCCCCCTGCCAGTGACCCTGGCACTTGCCGACTCCCCCCGCCAGTGACCATGGCACTCGCCGACTCCCCCATGCCAATGACCATGGCACTCACCGACTCCCCCCTGCCAGTGACCCTGGCACTCGACTCCCCCTGCCAGTGACCCTGGCACTCACCGACTCCCCCCGCCAGTGACCCTGGCACTCGCCAACCTCCCCTGCCAGTGAACCTGGCACTCGCCGAGCCCCCGAGTGACCCTAATACTCGCACCCGGAGTGAGCCTAGCACTCGCCGAGCCCCCTCCCCCAGTGAACCTGGCAATCGCCGACTCACCCTGTGACCCCTGGCACTCGCCAACCCCCCCCCCAGTGACTCTGGCACTCGCTCCCCCCCAGTGACCCTGGCACTCGGTGAGCCCCCCCCCCCACCCAGTGACCCCTGGCACTCACCGACTCCCCCTGGTGACCCTGGCACTCACCGACTCCCCCATAGACCCTGGCACGCACCCCCCCCCCAGTGACCCTGGCACTCAACCACCCCCCCCCCCCCAGTGACCCAGGCACTCACCCACCTCCCACCAATGACCCTGGCACTCACCGACCTCCCACCAGTGACCCTGGCACTCGCCGACTCCCCCAGTGACCCTGGCACTCTTGTCTCCAGTGACCCTGCCGCTAGCCGACGCCCCTCAGTGACTCTGGCACTCGCCGACCCCCCCCAGTGACCCTGGCACTCGCCAACTACCCCAGTGACCCTGGTACTCACCGACTCCGCCAGTGACCCTGGCACTCACCGTCTCCCCCCCCCAGTGACCCTGATAATCGCCGACTGCCCCAGTGATTCTGATACTCGCTCCTCCAGTGACCCTGGCACTCGCCGACTCCCCCAGTGACCCTCGCTCTCACCCTCCCACCCCCCCAGTGACCCTGGCACTCGCCAACTACCCCAGTGACCCTGGCACAGGCCGACACCCCTCAGTGACCCTGATACTCGCTCCTCCAGTGACCCTGGCACTCGCCGACTCCCCCAGTGACCCTGGCACTCACCGACTCCCCCAGTGACCCTGGCACTTGCCGATTCCCCCATCGACCCTGGCACTCGCCGACTCCACCAGTGACACTGGCACTCGCCGACTCCCCCAGAGACCCTGGCACTCGCCGGCTCCCCCAGTGACCCTTGCACTCGACAACTCCTCCAGTGACCCCTGGCACTCGCCCGACTCCCCCAGAGACCCTGGCACTCGCCGAGCCCCCCAGTGACCCTTGCACTCGACAACTCCTCCCGTGACCCTGGCACTCGCCGACTCCCCCCAGTGACCCTGGTACTCGCCGACTCCCCCGGTGACCCTGGCATTCGCCGACTCCCCCAGTGACCCTGGTACTTGCTGACCACCCCCCCCCCCCCAGTGACCGTGGTACAGGCTGACACCCCTCAGTGACCCTGATACTCGCTCCTCCAGTGACCCTGGCACTCGCCGACTCCCCCAGTGACCCTGGCACTCACCGACTCCCCCAGTGACCCTGGCACTCGCCGACTCCCCCAGTGACGCTGGCACTCGCTGACTCACCCAGTGACCCTGGCACTCGCCAACCCCCCCAGTGACTCTGGCACTCGCTCCCCCAGTGACCCTGGCACTCGGTGAGCCCCCCCCCACCCAGTGACCCTGGCACTCACCGACTCCCCCTGGTGACCCTGGCACTCACCGACTCCCCCATAGACCCTGGCACGCACCCCCCCCCCCAGTGACCCTGGCACTCAACCACCCACCCCCCCCCCCAATGACCCAGGCACTCACCCACCTCCCACCAGTGACCCTGGCACTAACCGACTTCCCACCAGTGACCCTGGCACTCGCCGACTCCCCCAGTGACCCTGGCACTCTTGTCTCCAGTGACCCTGCCGCTAGCCGACGCCCCTCAGTGACTCTGGCACTCGCCGACCCCCCCAGTGACCCTGGCACTCGCCAACTACCCCAGTGACCCTGGTACTCACCGACTCCGCCAGTGACCCTGGCACTCACCGTCTCCCCCCCCCAGTGACCCTGATAATCGCCGACTGCCCAGTGATTCTGATACTCGCTCCTCCAGTGACCCTGGCACTCGCCGACTCCCCCAGTGACCCTCGCTCTCACCCTCCCACCCCCCAGTGACCCTGGCACTCGCCGACTACCCCAGTGACCCTGGCACAGGCCGACACCCCTCAGTGACCCTGATACTCGCTCCTCCAGTGACCCTGGCACTCGCCAACTCCCCCAGTGACCCTGGCACTCACCGACTCCCCCCAGTGACCCTGGCACTTGCCGATTCCCCCATCGACCCCTGGCACTCGCCGACTCCACCAGTGACACTGGCACTCGCCGACTCCCCCAGAGACCCTGGCACTCGCCGGCTCCCCCAGTGACCCTTGCACTCGACAACTCCTCCAGTGACCCTGGCACTCGCCGACTCCCCCAGAGACCCTGGCACTCGCCGAGCCCCCCAGTGACCCTTGCACTCGACAACTCCTCCCGTGACCCTGGCACTCGCCGACTCCCCCAGTGACCCTGGTACTCGCCGACTCCCCCGGTGACCCTGGCATTCGCCGACTCCCCCAGTGACCCTGGTAATTGCTGACCACCCCCCCCCCCCCCCAGTGACAGTGGTACAGGCTGACACCCCTCAGTGACCCTGATACTCGCTCCTCCAGTGACCCTGGCACTCGCCGACTCCCCCAGTGACCCTGGCACTCACCGACTCCCCCAGTGACCCTGGCACTCGCCGACTCCCCCAGTGACGCTGGCACTCGCTGACTCACCCAGTGACCCTGGCACTCGCCAACCCCCCCAGTGACTCTGGCACTCGCTCCCCCCAGTGACCCTGGCACTCGGTGAGCCCCCCCCACCCAGTGACCCTGGCACTCACCGACTCCCCCTGGTGACCCTGGCACTCACCGACTCCCCCATAGACCCTGGCACGCACCCCCCCCCCCAGTGACCCTGGCACTCAACCACCCCCCCCCCCAGTGACCCAGGCACTCACCCACCTCCCACCAGTGACCCTGGCACTAACCGACTTCCCACCAGTGACCCTGGCACTCGCCGACTCCCCCAGTGACCCTGGCACTCTTGTCTCCAGTGACCCTGCCGCTAGCCGACGCCCCTCAGTGACTCTGGCACTCGCCGACCCCCCCAGTGACCCTGGCACTCGCCAACTACCCCAGTTACCCTGGTACTCACCGGCTCCCCCAGTGACCCTTGCACTCGACAACTCCTCCAGTGACCCTGGCACTCGCCGACTCCCCCAGTGACACTGGCACTCGCCGACTCCCCCAGTGACCCTGCCACTCGCCGACTCCCCCAGTGACCCTGGCACTCGCCGACTCCCCCAGTGACACTGGCACTCGTTGACTCCCCCATTGACCCTGGCACTCACCGAGCCCCCAGTGACCCTGCCACTCGCCGACTCCCCA